>CM054178.1:14505000-15015000 GCA_028829895.1 Sinotaia quadrata | reverse complement strand
TCTTTTCGATGGAAGGGCAGGCAAATGATTAGCAAAGTGGTTATAATTCCGCCTGTCTTGATAATTAGTGTTTGTTTTTAATTAACAACTCGTCTTGTTGTTAGCGTTTGTTTTTAATTCCCATCTCGTTATATATTGCTAATTAGTGTTTGCTCTTAATTAACATCTCGTCCTATATTGCTAATTAGTGTTTGCTCTTAATTAACAACTCGTCCTATATTGCTAATTAGTGTTTGCTCTTAATTAACATCTCGTCCTATATTGCTAATTAGTGTTTGCTCTTAATTAACAACTCGTCCTATATTGCTAATTAGTGTTTGCTCTTAATTAACATCTCGTCCTATATTGCTAATTAGTGTTTGCTCTTAATTAACATCTCGTCCTATATTGCTAATTAGTGCTTGCTCTTCATTAACATCTCGTCCTATATTGCTAATTAGTGTTTGCTCTTAATTAACATCTCGTCCTATATTGCTAATTAGTGTTTGCTCTTAATTAACATCTCGTCCTATATTGCTAATTAGTGTTTGCTTTTAATTAACATCTCGTCCTATATTGCTAATTAGTGTTTGCTTTTAATTAACAACTCGTCCTGTGTTGCTGATTGAAAAAAAATCTGAGCATATGTTCAGTAGTGAAAGCTCGAAATTGAAATCTATAATCAATCGAAATACAGGTACTCATAAAAGACTCATTTAATTAACCAATTACTGCTACTACTAACAATAATATATTCGCCGTAAACATTATCTGTTTCATACTCACCTGACAAACAATGCAAACAGCTCTTAGGTGAGCTTACAGTAAATGATTTCAAAACTGTAATTAGAGGTAGGTAACGATAAAAAAAATAAAGAGAAGAAGTAACGAAAAAAAAAAGAAGCAGGGTGGATGAGTGAAAAGACATTATAAACTGTCGGTTACTATAAAATCCAATGAAAGATGACAGAATGAAGACATTCACATTTTTGTAATATAAAAATAATAATTCTACGTCGGTTAAAAAAAAAAAATTTACAAGTGGCTTTGCTTTTGATTAATCTTGAACAGCAACAACAGTAATAAAACTATCGGAATCATTCACAAGTGATTACGTTTACACAGCCACCCCTAGCACATCTTCACATCCGGTGCTGATAGGTTGAAAGTTATAGGTGCAGATCGGGAAAACCAAAAATAAAAGTGTCTAAAAGATTAACGTCTCATCCTAACGATAACGGCTTTCAGCATCGGTCAATGCTGAAACTGGAGACTGAAATTTGTGGCAAGCATGACCGCACAGTTAAACAACCCTTCACCATTCATTGAGTACACACGTACGCACAGACAAACAATCTAAACTCATGCCCATGCACGAACGAATCTACACTGCTCCTCCAGTGCACACTCTGCACGTGCGTGCAGAAAGTGTAGTACTTGCCATTTGACTCATGTGCAAAGTTGCTAGACAAAAATCGGAGAGAAGAAAATGACACCAAAGAAATATGTCACTTCAATAAGATGAGTTTGAGGAAGTAAAAGTGTATGTACGTGTTGAGGTGCGTGACGTATGTCAGTGCAGACATGATAGTGACGTAATAGTGCAATGGATAGGAACTGTGGAGTAGGCGTTTATTGCTTCGTACGTCGCAATTAAGAGAAACTACAAGAAGACTGAGAAGAGGAGTTCTGTTTGTCGGGTCTAAAGTTTTTTCTTAGATCACGTGATGAAGATGTTGAGCGCATTTACAAACGATGTTCCAATTCCTCAATGAATTACTTTATGCTCGCTCCCTGTCTGTCTGTCTGTCTGTCTGAATCTCTATGATTTTCTATTTCTCGCTTCCTTAATTTCCCTTTCTCAGATTTTTTATCTCTCTCCTTCTTTCCCGCTCTGTCTCTCTGTCTCCATCTCTGTTTCTCTCTGTGTCTCTCTGTCTCTGTCTCTCTGTCTGTCTGTCTGTCTGAATCTCTATGATTTTCTATTTCTCGCTTCCTTAATTTCCCTTTCTCAGATTTTTTATCTTTCTTTCCCGCTCTCTCTGTCTCCCTCTCTGTTTCTCTCTGTGTCTCTCTGTCTCTGTCTCTCTGTCTCTCTCTGTCTTTCTGTGTCTATCTCTCAATCTCTGTCTCTCTTCCTGTCTCTCTCTCTGTCTCTCTCTGTCTCTCTCTGTCTCTCTGTGTCTATCTCTCAATCTCTGTCTCTCTTCCTGTCTCTCTCTCTGTCTCTCTCTCTCTCTGTCTGTCTCTCCGTCTGTCTCTCTCTGTGTCTCTCTCTCTGTCTCTCTCCCTCTTCTGTTCCCCACTACCCTTCTATCCAATTCTCTCCCTTTCGAAGTCTCACCGTGAACCACTCAACCCAAGGTGTGCACGTGTACAGGTGTACGTGCACCTGTGTGCATGATATATTGTTTGTTAGATTGTTAACTAGCTGTGTTTTCCTCCAAAGAAAGGTTATATATAGAACACTTGCACTAAAACACGTCTGAAAAAGAAAGATGAATTAATATCTGAGTTTATTTTTTTCCTTTGGAATTTGACACTATCGGATCTGAAACTCTGAAAACACACCACCCGCCAGTGAAAGTATTGTTTCAACTGGGCACATCACTCATTCACCACCGACAGCAGTCATTATAAGCAATTCTTTATGCATATGTTTCGTGGGCAAGTTTTAATGCAAGATATAATGGTTGCAGCTCACTGTATTAAGATTAATACATATAAATGGATAGATAGATAGATAGAGAGACAGATAGAAGATAGATAGATAGATAGATAGATAGATAGATAGATAGATAGATAGATAGATAGATAGATAGATAGATAGATGGATGGATGGATGGATGGATGGATGGATGGATGGGTGGGTGGACGGACGGACGGACGGACGGACGGACGGACAGACAGACAGACAGAGAAACTTTAAACTACAACATTTATTTGAATGTTTCTTCTTCACGAGTCTGGCACAGATCCATCTTTATCCACGAGCAACAATAATCTTCAGCCCAGACAGCATATAACTCTTTCCGGCAATAACCAACTTTAGATTTCCATCGAAACGTCATCGATCCTCGATAAAACCAAGCAGGCTTGGTTCCTTTCCTTCTCGAAAAGGATATTTGTAAATTGTATAAATAGTTGCACTTTTAACATCCAGAGAACGTTCCAGTCTGAAACTTAGCACAATTACATTTAATTATTAAGTAGTCTTACTTCTCTTTCCTGCGGTTGAAGTCATCGTCTTTCTCTCACGAGCAGCCTCCTGAATGTGGACGTTGTTGGTGCCGGGACAGCGGAAGCTATTATAGTAAAAATAAGCCGTCCAGAACTGCCCCAATGCAACCAAGTAAGACCCGGCGCACTCCCTTATTGATAGTTATTTAAGAGCTCGGCTATGTTATGACCCCAATATAAAAATTGCAATGAGTTGTTGCCCCTTGAAAACTGCGGCCAGTTTTATTTGGCACAGCTCGATGGTGTCACTGGCCTGTTGATTACTGTTGTCTCTCACTCCTTTCTACTAAATTCTAGTTTGTCTCACAAATCTCCACGTTTCACCTGCAGTAGTCTACAGTGCTGGGCAAGCTTGGCTTTCTCATGGTTTTAACACACCTTCTTTTAAAATGCCGGGAAACGTCCTTTTCCTTTGCTTTTTTTTTGGGTCAAGTTACCACGACAACCCAATTTTCCTCACGTTACGAAAGTGAATCGTACAAAGCCAAACAGCAGTCGGTGTGTCGAATCTTTCACATCTGAGAAAATCTGCTCTTAAACTCATCCCGTCAAGGAATCACTTCATAATCTTAATATTTTCATTTTGTTATTAGAAAGAAATCAAAGCGAAGTGAAGGAAAGAAAATTAAAGTATGGTAAAGAAAACACACTTCACTAGGAAAAAATGGAAAGAAGAAGAAATGAGAAAAGGAAAAGAAAAGAAAAAATGGAAAGAAGGAGAAATGAGAAAAGGAAAAGAAAAGAAAAAAGAAAAGGGATGACTAGACATTAACTGTTGTCTTATTTGTCAATAGGTCCAATACAAGAAAGAGAAGACATTAAAGAGAAGCGGAAGCCAGCTTGATCCCACCAGGAGGCTAAAGGGACCTAAAGCAAAGGAAATAACCTTTCGTTACATTCTTCTCCCCAGATCGTGCATGTATTTGCGTTCATTTCTATTTATAACAGTCAATGTGATAAACATTTTAGGTATTTTTCTTTTCAACATGAAATGATAAACGCAGTCTTACTGCATGCAAACGCCCTGTGCAGTGCCTGTTCTATGCCATGCCTATAAAAAGAAGTTGACACAGTTTCAAGTGTTAAAGAAATATTAAGGGAAATGAACTCAACTGGTAAGGACGGGGTGGAAAGATTCTCGTTATTCGAGAATTGTTAGCAGACGAGGCCGAGGACAAAAGAAGCAACAAGAAACAGCAATAGCACAAAGACAATAATCCAATACAAAAAAATGCGAAGCTGAGTATGAACAAACAAATGCGGGGCAGGAAAACGGTAAAATAACAAGAAAATAATAGTAATTGTGGTGTTGGTAATGATAATAGTGGGTGGTTGTATTGATGATAATAAGTGTTGATAGTTGCAGTAATATTAGTGATGGCAGCGATGTTGTGTCTGTTTTGATGATAATGATGATGACGACGACGACTGAGTAAAAGATGGGAAAAGATAAAATCAAACATTTTGCCCGGTTTAAACCATCTGGCGTCAGAATAGAAAACTGGGTTACCATGATGAAAAGACCGGGCCATAGGGTCACAATAGCAAGGTTCTATAATTAGAGTTATAAGAGAGAAGCATAATGAAACACACACACACACACACACACACACACACACACACACACACACACACACATGGAATTTGTAAAAAGCCTAAATACAGTGCAGACTGACAAGACGTCACATTCCGCAGAAGCTTTCGAGCAAATATGTATTTCCGCCACTAGGGAATCTTGGACCTACTTTTCATTGCTTCATTAGTTTTCTTAATTAAGTTCACACTCCGAGCATTGCCCTACATTGATCTTGGCACCTAGCCAAAACATTAATTGAGCAAACAACAGAAATATGACACGCCTTGTTGAGAAAAGGAAATCGTTCATTTAACTAATTTTAACATTTTCGGAAACCAAAACGCTCTCAAGGTATATATATTGAACTCAAATACCAGCATTCTGCAAGTGACCCATACATTAAGATCTTTTTTTTAAAAAAAACAACAACAACAAATAATGCTAATTTTCAGTTGGTAAAACTGACAGAACATTTTTATTCTGTGCATTCAGCAGATAGTAAAATCTTAAGAGATTCCAGATCAACCAAAGCCCCCTCCAATTAAGATAATCATCATGAGAGAAATAAACGGAAATTAGCAGAACTGTAAAATCATGCTCGCAAATATAATAATTATTTTATGATCTTAAATCAGTCGTTTGGATTTTCACTGACTAAATTTGCATCATCTCTCCAAAGTTAAATCATGTGCTGAGATTATTTATATATTTCATGAATCTCTCTATATATGATAACATCAGCAAAATTTAGCATTCTATGATTGTGATGGTACAATAGATGATCGCCAAACATTTCATTCATCTTTAACTTCGCATGGCTTCAATCTACTGTAAGACTCGTGAGAGTGGGCTTCAATCTATTGTTAAGACTTGTTAGAGAAGGCTTCAATCTATTGTTAAGACTTGTTAGAGTGGGCTTCAATCTATTGTTAAGACTCATGAGAGTGGGCTTCAAACTACTGTAAGACTTATGAGAGTGGGTGTGAGGATATATTAAAACAAATTATGTATTTTTAATAAACATTTTTATTATCATTAAATCGTTCTTTGTATTAACGGGTGTTTCCCCGGCCTTGCGTATCTATTGAGAAACTTCCATTGAATGATTAAAGCTTAGGCCAGAAATACTGTTCATGCGTTCAGAGAATATAGGCCAGGTCACAGATAGATAGATAGATAGATAGATAGAGCGAGCGAGCACAAACTCACTCAAAATTCACGAAAGCTCTCCTCATTAATGCCTACATTTGCTGTAAAATCAATATTTTAATTTAAGGTTTTACCGATTGAAACGTGCAGACTGCCATGAAAAAAACGTCGAATGTGCTTGGATCCAAACAAGAATCGCAGATGGTCACCAGATTTATACCGTTTTCAGTTTAATTTTAATTTTATAATATAAAACAAATAGTAATATCTCAGCATTTGTTCCTTTATTAAAATAGAGTAAAATAAATAATTTATCATCATGAAAATTATCAACTTCACCACACGCTATCAACAAATTGAGTAGCTTCTAATGAAAGCAGTTTTTTTAAATAGAAACAAGCCATTCGGCGACATCCAAATCGAATTAATATAACATAATGGATACAAAAAGCTCACGTGAATGTAATATACATGTACATAAAATCTTAGTTCAAAATGTAGGGAAAAAATCAATCAAAGACAAATAAAGAAGTAAGAGACTTGACTGAGTGAGTGCCTGTCTGCCTGACTGACTGGCTGGCTGACCGACCGACCGAAAGAATGAATGCGTTTTACACTCTTGTATACCGTAGTATATAGTGGTTATGTCGTTTTGATTTTCATCACAACTGTTATTGATTGTTTGTAGAGCAACAGTCTAAAAGTAACTATAGGTAATGGCTTCAATTTTAAAGCTTTTTTAAAGCAAATATTCCACGGGCAACAAGTGTTAGACTTAGTACATGCGTTTGGGTAAACGCAGGCGATGATTATCTCTGCATGTTTTGTTATACCTTGGCAAATACATTTCAGGACAAATTAAACGTTCTTTTAATAGCAAAGGTTTACTCAAGGATTTCTAAAAATCATTTCCTTATCTGTCAGGTTCATTCAAGTACTTCTACAGTAATTTATTCATAAAACAGCTTCAATCATGGATTTTTACACTAAGTTGCTCATCAAAAATTCTACTGTTATGCTCATCAAACACGTTCATTCTAGAATTGCTACAGTAATTTACTCATCAAACAGGTTCATTCTAGGACCTCTACAGTAATTTGTCATCCACCACGTTCATTCTAGGATCTCTACGGTAATTTGTCATCCACCGCGTTCATTCTATGACCTCTACAGCAATGTGTTCGTCTACCGCGTTCATTCTATGACCTCTACAGCAATGTGTTCATCCACCACGTGCATTCGTAACTCTGCAATAATTTACTCATCAAAAACGTTCCTTCTGGATCTGCAGTAATTTCACCAACTTCAACACAATTCGTCCTTTATTCCATCAAGTTGGTTCATCTTTTGCATTCTGACCGTCTTGAGGAAGGAACATTTGCTCTCGTGGCTTAGACTCGACTGCATTTTTTTCTACACTCTACAGTCTACCGGCTGCGTTCTATCTGAACATATAGGTCAAATAGCGTGCGCGCTGCCATAACTGTTATAAAAATATATTTTTGTCAATTTTTGGTTTTCATTGCTCACGTTACAATCTTACAACGAAAATCTCATTTTTATTTATAGTTTGTATAAGCTGTAAACCGTGAATAGAAGCACAGCTGGAGAAAAGTAAACGAGGCATTGAATCAACTTTGTTTTGAACAGTTTTCAATCAGGCGTTGACTGCCAATGTGATGTACCCTTCGATTTTGTTATCGAGTCCTATCGCAGCCAGACCTTTAAGAGACAGTGGTTCTCTCGCTTCGCAACTTCGCAAAAATCCACAACAGAGTGTTTATGTACGCTCTTTTCATTTCACTGATAAAAGATGTCAGCCCTATACCAGAGTTATGTCTTGCTAATGAGAGAAAGGCAATTGAGTATTGGTGAGGTGTCCAGTAACAATGTCGTTTGCTTCAAATACATATACAAGCATATCAGTGAAACTTGGAAAATGAAAGTCATTTGCTGACGGATGAGGTTGCTCTAAAAGTCTAACTCATCCGATAGGTTCCTTAAGACGTCTCTTGGATGGTCCCATCTTACTTTCGAAATATCCATTTTTTTTTTTTTAGATTCTAAAAATTATCTTCTAAAGAAAGGCTCAAAGCGAATATACTGTTTCAGTATCAAATTCACCGAAGCGGAACTTGACCACAATAACCTTTAGGTTTTACAAATATCACCGACCTTGACATATATTTTAAGTAAGATCGAGAACGTTGTGGAATGATAACTCGGTCAAATGTTAATTCGCAATTAGAGGAACAAGTAAATCTTTCCAAGTGATGACTGGACGTTGCTGATGTGTACCCTTATCCGTTAAATTGTACCCTGTAGGCAAGTTCTGTACGGTGCATGAAATGATGTCATTTTAACTGGGAATTAAATCACTATCAGTAAGATTTTCATTAATTATATCTAGCAAGTTTGAAACATTATTTTCGGTCGAATGCTTTTTTTTTTTAAAAGAAGAATATTTTGGTTCCTATTCTTTTGCATATACTTGCATGCGTTTCAGCATTAATATTTTCTCATTAAACACCACTGTATTTAACCTCACAAGAATAGTCAGTCAATAAAATAGGAGTCATTCAAATATACTATCGACCACTACTCCTAAAAGACAGTTTATCCATGTTTGTTTTTCTTTCCGTTCGAACAATCTGTTTATGTATCCATGCATATATTTATTTTAAAATACCTATTAATATATTTATACTGTGCAATACGTCTATACATTTCAGCAGGCGCTCTTTTTGTTTCATTATGCGTTCGTTTGTTCTCTCAACCTGACAATAAAATTTTATTCTCTGTCTATTATTCTTCTAAATTCATTCCTCTCTCTCTCTCTCTCTCTCTCTCTCTCTCTCTCTCTCTCTCTCTCTCTCTCTCTCTCTCTCTCTCTCTCTCTCTCTCTCTCTCTCACATACCCTGTTTTTTGTGGGCGTGCGTGTGTGCAAAAAGCGCTCTACAGGTGAAATTGAATGTACAATGCAGTAAATTTATAATTTTATACCTAAAGTATATTATTTTGTTTGTATAATATAGGGTCCCCCGTGTAGCTTGTTTAAATGGACATGTAAACATTAAAAGCGTGGGAATGGGACTGCAATGGGGAGACGACTACGTGCCGTCGTTTATGCGCACATGCGGCTGGAGATAACTCTGCACGAGATCGATTGGATACATGCTTGTGACGTCATGCAATGCAGACAAGTTGAAGGTCATGCCTGCTAAGATGCAGTTTCTATTTCGTTTGTTGTTTTTAAAAATAAACATGGCGAACCAATTTTGTCGGAAATTATGTGCGAAAATTCAGAAAATTAAATATGGTCTTTGAAATGACTAAAAATGTGTATTTACTCTATATTGCAACCTTTTCCCGTTAACATAAGAAACAGACGGAGAGAAAGAGAAACATGATAGTTTTCTGGGCTCCTGTCATATTCAAATAGATTGCGTCCTATTTGCACAATCGAATTCAGCTAGCATAATACGTTATATAAAGAAAACAACACGTTCGATTTCAAGCAAATAAAGAAGGGAAGAAAGAAATAATTGTTTCCAAATAATTCGTAGACTGCGACTTTTTATGTAATCCTAAACGAGCATCGGAAAAATTTGAAGATGCACTACACACACACACACACACACACACACACATGCATCAAATACGCATGCACGCAATAACATACCGTGAAACCAGTCAATTCTGTGTACAAGGTTTCTAATCGATATGAGCATTACTTAATCTTTATGTCGAAATTTCAAACACTTCATTCTTGATAATTAAACTGATAGCCCTTTGGATATATGCATCAATTATATAATAATCAAGAAACATACCAGGAAGGAAGGAAAGAAGTTTGGAGGAAGGAAGAAAGGAAGGAAGGAAGTTGGAAGGAAGCAAGGAAACAAGGAAGAAAGGAAGGAAGGAAGGAAACTATCTCTCATTCATTCACTAGAATTAACGCACATACACATACAAACAAATACTTCTAAAGAAATATTCGACCTTTGGAAGAAATGTTCAGCACTTCAAACAAATTCAAAATGGACATGTTGCAGGATATAGGTGTGCATAGAAACGAGAATTGTTATTAAAGACGTATTAAACAAGTTTAAATCGTTCACAGTTATTTTTCTCTTTACGACTTGTTTGGAGATTTCCCATCTCCATAACTGAGTGGACAAGCTGATGTGATCTCCGTAGACATTTTACAGTTATAGATTTATATTACGTAAATAATTATGTACACACCTGGAGACGTTTGCTGAACCTGAAGGGAGATTACCAACGAGGATTTTGATTTTAATCTCTGTGATTTTGACTCTTCATATTTGTCTCCTCCTTTCCTCTTCTTGTATTTATGTCTTATGTATTAGTTAACGTCTTTCTTCTTCTTGTATTTATGCCTCGTGTTTTAGTTAACGTCTTTCTTCTTCTTGTATTTATGCCTTATGTTTTAATTAACGTCTTTCTTCTTCTTGTATTTATGCCTCGTGTTTTAGTTAACGTCTTTCTGTGCAGAGTGAAAGCATTGAGTGACAATGGATTCAGTCTTTTCATTTCTTTTACAACCTTTAGAAACTTGCCTCCTTCTACTTTGTTATTATTATTCACGGCAAACAGGCCATACAGTATATTATTAACTTCCACTGTTGGCAAATTAAGTTCCTTTCATTCGTTCATTTCTTTGTTCGGTTCAATCATCTTTTTTTTTTCTTCTTCTTAAATCTTTCGCACGTAATAACTGGGGTGCAAATAAAAGGAAAGCATTTAGCATTTGTTGTTCGTCTTCCTCACGATTGTGTTTGTTATGTGAACAAATGTATGCGTGTATGAGTTCATAAATATGTGTGTGTGAGTGTGTGAGTATATCTATGTGCATGTACGCGTTTGTGTTTGTGTGACGAGACGGTCTGGCATTTGACAATGAGACCTAAGTCCAATGCTATCGACCTACGAGGTGGTAAAATTCACTTGCTGCCTTACCGTTATCTCCTTGTCATTATTTCCCACCCACAACAATGCTTTCCGCCATCTTCGTAAGAAAACTTTTTGCATTATGAGATAGTTGATCAACTAGCGACAGTGACGGTATCCATAATGTTGTCTGGGTGACGCACACGTTCCCATGGAAACAACGATGAAAATTTGTGGTAGATAAATAGTCGGTGGGTCAAGAGTGATCAGAAGAAAATGTAAATACGGAAGTCGAATGTGGGCCAAAGTAAAATATAATTTCCAAAACAGGAACTTATCAAGTGGGCCCAGACAATTAATGCAGCTACGATTTTGTTCATGAAAATTCTGTCGTTATGACAAATTTGGAAAGGTGCGCAAGCAAAAGAAGTGGGGGTTAGAAGTTTAATGGAGGACCGGGGTTGAGGGGGGGGGGGGGGGAACAGTACAAAAATGATGAAATGAGTGATCGACGTCTAGGTTTGTTGGCTGGGTGAGTGGATGGGTAGGTGGGTGCGGGAGGGACAAGCTCAAAGGTCGTATGCACCGTTTCACACGGCACTAGTGACGTCAAAGAGGGGCTGGGTGCCTGCAGAGAAACAACAGTGAAGCAATTGAGAAAGGGAACGGTGCGCACGTGCTGGAACGCGGCAAAGCTCGGGTGATGAAATGAGCGATAGCGTTGCCGCTTATCTACGCCGACTGAGAATACCTTGAAACTGCCTCCATAGGCAAGCTCTACCAGAATCTTTCTCTGCCGTGACCCGACGGATCCGCCGGTTGTCATCTCAAATTCGGTCTAGACAATAACGCTCGTTACTAGGTTACCGCCAAGAATGGCTCATCACCATTCTGTATCAGCAATATTATGAGTGCGGGCGATAACTTGTCCAAGAAGCCAAACGTGTGAATTTGGCAGGGTGATATCAGACATGCGAACTTTGCAGGGTCAACAAGTTGCGTTCGTTCTCGCTGAACGAGTCCATGGACAAATAGTATTTCTAAAACAAGTTGAGTTCATTCTCGCTGAACGAGTCCATGGACATATAGTATTTATAAAAATGAAAAGTCAGCGACGATAAAACCTTGGACATTCATGCAAAATTGTAACGGCATGACTTGGGACTTTGTCTGTCTGTCTGTCTACCATATTTCTATCTGTCTATGTTCATCTATTTATCCATCTATATGTCTGCCTATCATTCTATCCTCCATCTATTTATGTCAGTTTGTCTGTTTTTCTGCCTGTATATCTGTCTAAATATTTGTCTATTTCTCTAACTACTCATCTTTATTATTTCTCTATCTAGCTGTCTGTTTATCTATTAGTCTGCCAATCTGTCTAACTATCTATCTGTCTGTCTTACGTATCTCTCTTTCTACCTATAATTCTATCAACACTGAACTTAATTTTTCTTTTAAATTTGAGAACATATACAACTTGTTTTAAATTATTTACTAAAATTACTATCACCAGTTTTACTAAAAAGTAAGAAGAGTATGGTACATAAAATATGCTGTTCCTCATGAATGACATTTGGTTCCGCTTTGCATAATTTCGATAAAGGCGCCATGGATTTCCCATGAAGCAACAAATTTTAATATTAAAAAAGAAACAGTATTAACTGATAAAACAGTACTCTGCAATTAACTTTAGCTTATACATTTGCCCTACTATATAATAACCTTTTGTTTTCAAATGTGACATTATGTTGTTTCATCATATGATGTCATGGTCTATCCTAGCATGATGTAACAGTAGCCAGATCAGGGATTAAGGTATTACAAGTCACAGAATAGTTTATGTGGTTTTAAATAGGAAAGTGGTTCCCTGACCCCAAACCCGACCCCAAGTTAATTCATCTCTAACTACATTCTTTCATAAATTCAAGTCTCAACTTACAGTTTCCTGTAACAGTTTTAACCTGATACACACACACACACACACACACACACACACACACACACACACACACACACACACAGCATAACAAATAAAACATAATAGTTTATGAACAGGTTCACTAGAAAAATATCAAGTGTTCAGCATTCTACATAGAAGCATCATAGTTTGCAATTTGTAGAAATAATAATCTACTCACATAATATAAATCGACGTAAAATGCAAGTATAATATATCAATAGCAAAATGCACGAAATATTTCTAAGTCTATTCTCTCTCAATAAGTCAGTTAACTCACCATTAAGCTAACGGCCGCCTTTCATGACCAGACTATGCCAAACAAAATTCAAAGTGATTAGCATTAGTGATTAGTACCTCTTAAGTAAAAAAACAAAAAACTTTCAGTCCATCGCCACTGGGTGAATTTCTTAAGAAAATGTGTGAAACTACTAGTCACAAAAACTACTCATCCAGTTGGAACTGGTTTGGATTGCATCAGCAATTTCTAACCCATCCTCCACCTGAGTTGTTCACTTCCTATTCTGACACTTACAAATAACAGCATAAGTAGTGCCCAAGATCGGGTCATTTTGACATTTAACAATAATAACAATTAAGTATAGAAATCAGGATAGGCAAATCTATTCTACCACTTATTGTTGCTGTCTTTTTTTTAAAAAGGACTTGCTGTCATCTTTCTTGTACACTAATGCAGAATTGTGTGGTGGTTAAAATTTTAAAAAGTTGGTTAAAATGTGTCCCAGAATGTTGAAGAACACATTCTAGTCTCAAAAGAGTAGTACTATCATTAATAATTAATAACGAGATAATTGTGACAAATATTTTCACCCCTACTTCTATTTTCACTTATTTCTATATGCCTTGTATTTATGAAATGTTTTATTATGAGGTTGTAGTGCACTTTATATTTATGTTGCTAATATTTATGCAGCGAAAGTTTTAAAGTAAACATCGTGCACTCCACGTTAAGAATAGTCTGCAATTGAGAGGTGTAATTTATAATAGGTAGGGAGATGATATCCTCAAAATTTAAGAGACGCCTCTTAAATAATATATGTCCCGTGACAGAACCATTCCTCGATTAAGAATGGTGTGGTGATTAAAATATTAATAAAAAGTGTACCAAAATTTTGAAGAACACATTCTAACCTCCAAGAATAGTATCATCATTAATAATTAGTGTCGAGATAATAGGTTCATCGCACAGAACCAATGAACAATCTCTCGATGCAGAATTGTGCGGTAACTGGCTCCCATAGCTAGCTTGCCTACACAGTAACAGGATCGATACCCGGAAGGGTTTATATAACTCTTTTAATTTTTGTCTCTTTCAGGGATGCAGTTCGAGATATTTTACATTCCCTTAAATTCCTGGTCCAGTGTTTTCTCTTTCCTTGTTTTATTCTATTATTATTTCATAAAAAGAAACCAAAATGCAACATTTATTTCATGTATTTGAGAGTTTGAAAGAGATAGTATGTGTATGCATTTGTGACAGTGTGCATGAGAGTGTGTTTTCTCCAAATTATTTCTTATCTCAATAGACTGATTATAAATTTTAAAATGAAACACTGATTATAAATTACGGATAGGAGATGAAAGCTTGAAAACTTTGGTAATTCTTTGATCAAATAAAACTCATTAGTGATGTACGTTTCAATACTTACATTTATATTTAATGATAAATTAAATACGTGTTGAACCTTGTACTTAATCATTTTCTTTCTTTTATCCAAATTTAATATATTAAAATTGTTTTTTTTATTTCACAGATTTTCATCCTTTTCTTTCATTCGTTTATTTTCCTTCCTTTGCCTTTATGTTGAACTGTTTCTTTCCTTCTTTCTTTCTTTCTTTCTTTCTTTCTTTCTTTCTTTCTTTTTTTCTTTCTTTCTCTCTCTCTTTCTTTCTTTCTTTTCTTTCTTTCTTTCTTTCTTTCTTTTCTTTCTTTCTTTCTTTCTTTCTTTCTTTCTTTCTTTCTTTCTTTCTTTCTTTCTTTCTTTCTTTCTTTCTTTCCAAGCACACAATTTTCTCATGTCTTTCATTATTTATTTACTACATTGCTTATTGACTGAAATGTTGTTGAAATTTGACTGAGACTGGTAAAACAAGTATTTTTCCTCTACTGACGTAGTGATGTCTCAAATGATGATATCAATAGTCTTAAGAAACCCGTTGATTGTTGTTAGTTACCACCTCCGTGAAATACGTTCGATAAATTGAAAAAAATAAATATAAATAACCTAATCGTTAAAATAAAAAAGAAAAGACAAATGATATGATTCGCATTAAACCAAATTCTTAACGTCTTTTTTTATTCTTTCAGCTCGTGACGTAAACACAGTGGTCCCTGAGAGGCCGTGCCATTAGCCCTTTGAGAGTATTGTTTTTGACTGACAGGTCAACATTCGGGAAGGGGGGTGGGGGGGAGGGTAAGAAACCGTAATAACACTCCAATCATCAAAACAATAAATAAAAAAAAAACCCATGCAAACAGACTTCTTCCACGGTGACAACACCAAATGTCTGGGGAAAAAAACGTTTTGTTTCTTTCGACAATATAAAAATCGCTGAAAAGGTCACGTGGAAGTCGGTGAACAAGTAGCAAACAAACGTACAAACACTTTGCAAAGTCCAGCTGCAAAGAAAACGCATAACACACACACACACACACACACACACACACACACACACACACACACACACACACACACACACACACACACACACACACAGATGTATATATAAAAATAAATTACAGAACTGCTCACGCGTGTCTCGGGATCCAGATAAACATTATTGTTTTCTTTGGTCAGTTGCCAGATGAACCCAATCCTATTTGCAGGTTGTTGATTAAGGGAGGGATTTTGTGTTTGTTTTGCTTTTAATCCGTTTGCTGTGAGAGAAATAGAAATGATGGAATTACTTTGTCTGTTCACATGCTGAGCCTAAAAATGTAGTACTAATAATTCGGTGACCTTTTGGAGTCGTGAGGAAATCTGCAATGAAAATATAGCCTGGATGGTTCAGTGCCAATGAAGAATATATAGAATGTTAATTATAGATTTGTCCATCTTAACCGAACGTATTTTTGTCCCTAGGTTATTTCCCTTTCTTTCTATTTCAGAGAGCAATCCTTGCCCTCTTTCTTCCTCTCTCACTGTGTGTGTGTGTGTGTGTGTGTGTGTGTGTGTGTGTGTGTGTGTGTGTGTGTGTGTGTGTGTGTGTGTGTGTGTATCTATATGAAAATTCTATCATACCAACTTTAATCCATATTACATTTATTTTGTCATTGTTAAGTTTACGTTAGCAGGCGTATCATATTAAGTCGAAATATACTTGTATAAATCTATAGTCATTGCGTTCTGACACAAAGGGTGGACATGAACTAGTAACAAAGTTACATGCGGACCGAATAAAACAACAAATCTGAAGGTGGCCATAGAAATGTAACATAGTTTACATGTGGACTGAAAAAGTAAGAAGCAGAAAAAAGAAATAAAAAAGCAGAAGTTGATCATGAAAAATGAACAAAGTTAAATGTTGACTGAATATAATAAAAATGCTAGAGATAGCCATGAAAAACTAACGAAGCTGAAGGTAATCATGAAAAATGATCACAGTTACATGTAAACTGAATATAGAATAAGAAAACTGAAGTTGATTATTATAAAAGTGAACAAAATTACAGTAAACAAGCTAAAGGTGGCCATGAAAAACTAACGAAGTTGAAGGTGGTCATTCATAATAGAAGAGTAGGGACATTACGAAATTAACATTTAAAGGTGTGGACATAAACAGTAGCATAGGTACAGACGTGGTCACAATCGAGGATGAGTGGCACTAAAAACAAGGTCATGCTGATCAGCAATCTTCCTACGAGCACGCAGGTCAAAGACGGACACCAACCAATCAAATAAATAAATAAAACAGGTCGCCTACCTCGACAGCACGCTTTATCAGTTTATCGCATGATAAATTGGCGAAACACCACCAGTGTTACAATAACTGCGGCCGATTTGGTCCGCACCAACTAACAACACTGCGACAAAATTAAGACTACAAAAATATCATCATGCCAAGAGCGATCTATGCCAGTTAAACATGGAAAATCACCGCAAGAACAGCGTTGAAGCTCAACGCGTTTCGACAGCGATGCCAGGCGTAAAATAATCAGTGTCTATACATCACGATCGAATTACCAATAGATAAATCTTGCGAAGTGACTCCAGAAGGCTGCAAGACATTCTGACAGAACGTCAATTGCTCCTTGACGGTCATGTTCTTCGACTACCAGACCAGCGACCACCCTGAGAATGCAATGCGATGGACGCCACCTGGAGAAAAGCAGAAGATGGCAGACGAAGCAAGCATTCAAAGAGGAACACTCAAGAGATAGAAAATGTCACTACCAACAGATCTAGAAAACACGCTGCCCAAAGGACCCGGATGTACAGGCGGACCTAAGTCGGCCTGCGATTATAAAATGTAGTCTTCAACCCAGATGGTAGACAAAGTTTCTGGATAGTGTACACACATGCAGGAAAGATGTCCAGGTACACCCCAGGGTAAATTATAAAACATTTACAGTCCCGCAATAAGTGGCACGCTCTTTTACACTTTGTCATTTGCTACACTGTTTCTGTCTGCTGGGAATTATAATGATGTCATTGATGTAGGCTCTCACTCACATTCATTTTTTACACCCTGACTGACATTAAAAACAATCTTACAAAAGCTACTATACCTAATGTTTTCTAACTTTAGCTAAGTCAAAAGTAAACAGTCGGGTACACAGACACTCTCTGATTAAATAAGCTATGCTTTACTAATTGATAAGACAAATAACAATTAAATATATAATTTCCTCTCAAGAAGAGTTTCAGTCATGCATGCATTCCAATGTGTAGTGGAAAATTAATGTAAAGAGTATGTTGGAAATTCTTCAACAAAATCATACCTAAACAGATAACAGCCAGGTTGGAAATTCTTCAACAAAATCATACCTAAACAGATAACAGCCAGGTTGGAAATTCTTCACACAAAATCATACCTAAACAGATAACAGCCAGGTTGGAAATTCTTCAACAAAATCATACCTAAACAGATAACAACCAGGTTGGATACACATACTAAAACATAAACATACTTTTACTTTGAAAACTGACACGACCAAAAAATGTGAGAAAGTAGACAGGATTTAACAAATAAGTTATAATACGTTAATGCAAAAGGAATATTCTCTCAACTTGAAAATAAAATTACAATGAAAGAATATCATTATTTGTTCCTACCTATGAATGCAAAGTCCGAGCTCAAGAGTGTTCAAGAATTTTGAAGAACTCTATAATATGGAACATACTTTCAGACATGTAAGCAAGTAGTGTTCAAGCGTACACAACCGTCAACAAATGGTCAGGAGTCCTTGCTTACTTCACGCAGTATATTCATGACAAGGTGATGGGGAAGGGGTGTGATCAGCAGGCCTTGCTTACTTCACGCAGTATATTCATTACAAGGTGATAGGGAAGGGGTGTGATCAGCAGGCCTTGCTTACTTCACGCAGTATATTCATGACAAGGAGATAGGGAAGGGGTGTGATCAGGAGTCCTTGCTTACTTCACGCAGTATATTCATGACAAGGTGATAGGGAAGGGGTGTGGGAGAAGCAGGAGTATTTCAATTAGGAACAAGCATCAAAGGTTGCCGCTGCCACTATTCCTTCCTATTGCATATATAAACACACATGCGCATACAAACACACACATATGCATACAAACACACACAAATACGCATACAAACACACACACATAACACACACTCATATGCATACAAACACACACATATGCATACAAACACACACATGCGCATATAAACACACAAATACACATACAAACAGGCACAAATGCATAAAAACACAGACATTAACATTCAAACATACACATATACATACAAACACACATACGCATACAAACACATACGTTAACATACAAAGACACACATTAACACATACAAATGCATACAAACACACACATTATCATACACTTACATACACATACAAGCACACATACTAATATATATATAAATTATGGATGTATATAAAGGTATATAAAGCTGTATTTAAAATAAAATCATTGGTCAAATGCTACTTAACTGTCTCAAAGCTATAAAGAAAGCCAATAAATAATGTACAATCGGTGTGTGTGCGTGTGTGTGAGAGAGATGGAGAGACTAAAGATAATGAGAGTAAGAAGAGTGCATACTTTCTTCTTTATGTGCACGGTACAATGTTGGTAACTGCAAACAATGATTCGCAAGAGGCGACTATAACCTTCAATAGTAATTTTTAATTTTACTTAAACTGTTTTTCAGCTTTATCGTTGTGGACATGATTAACCGGCAACAATGTTTCTGTGCCTCTATCTGTTCCTAAACCAGTTTACTAGTATAAGTAAATGTTTGGCATAAATCTTATCTGAACTCTTTCAACTCACAAAGAAATGTGACTTGCCGAACACGCAAAATGGTGATAGGATCGGAAGTTTAACACCCTTGTTAGCATGCAATGGTTCGTTTTACCGATTGACCCGATGCAGAGAATGGACAAGTTTCACAAGAAAATCTTGAGCAACACTGCTGCGCTCTTATCAACTGGGAACGTTGAATGAATTGCTGTTTATTCTTTTTCATGAAATCGTTGAAAAGTGAGGAGAGGGCGGGGGAGAGTAAGCCGAACCGAACTCACCAAATCTGCACATCACATGTTAAAGACACGTTTTATGTATATTTAAAAAAAATTAAAGTAAAAATCTGCAATGCACGTCATTGAAAATGCCTACTTAATTATATCAACACCCATCAGGTTTGTTTATTCACAATTTTTTCCAGTCTCTCAATAAACAGACGTGCATTGAAAACCGTCCGAGACCGTCGCAACCTGCATTCCTCTTGGTCATATAGGTCATCCTCTATTAGTCCTCTCTCATAGCTAAGGACAACGCAAGACTGCTGGCTTAAAGCGACTTCGCGTCGTCTTTTAAGACAGTCAGGTTGTCCATTCCTCTCTCACGTAAAACTGATGAGATGGTGTCAGCTGCTATAGATAGCTCGCTTCGCAGTTATTTGCACATAGATCTATTATCAAACAAGGAAATGTGAGATGGTGTCAGCTCCTACAGATAGCTTCTTTCGCAGTTATTTGCACATAGATCTATAATCAAACAAGGAAATGTGAGATGGTGTCAGCTCCTAGAGATAGTTATTTGCACATAGATCTATAATCAAACAAGGAAATGTGAGGTGGTACGAAGTAAAAGCTCGAAGTTACGTCCCGTTCAAGACAGTCTCATAACGCATGATGAAGTTACGTCCCGTTCAAGACAGTCTCATAACGCATGATGAAGTTACGTCCCGTTCAAGACAGTCTCATAACGCATGATGAAGATACGTCCCGTTCAAGACAGTCTCATAACGCATGATGAAGTTACGTCCCGTTCAAGACAGTCTCATAACGCATGATGAAGTTACGTCCCGTTCAAGACAGTCTCATAACGCATGATAAGTTTTAAAGAAAAACTTGGTTATGACCGGCAGTCGATAAAGTGAGAAAGGATTCTTTCTTGGGCTAACAAAGGCAAGCTTGTGCTTTCTTCTTCTTCTTCTAAATATATTGATAGAATAAATATTTGGATTATAGCGTTTCGTGCTTGATCAGTACATGTGTACTGTGATAAATGTACCAACGCCTTTTTACACTAACTTCATAGCAGACCTTGAAATAACGGGCTTTAACTGTTCGTCAAATATATTCTCAAGCTCTAGATTTAATCGCTGTCGGCGCAACAACCGGACTCTCTCTCTCTCTCTCTCTCTCTCTCTCTCTCTCTCTCTCTCTCTCTCTCTCTCTCTCTCTCTCTCTCTCTCTCTCTCTCTGGGTGGTTTTGGTGGCTAAAGGGACGGATTTTGTTGGGGTTTTATGTGTGACTTTAGGGGGGATTAGGGATGATGGTGGTGGTGGCATGTCCTTAATGGTTTTAGTATATTACTGTTAACTGTATAGCAGCATGCAGCATACATACACACTCATGCAGGCACGTGTGCACCGCACACATACACACAATCTCACTTACGCATTGTGGTGCAGCATCCTCAGATTTACTTAATTTTATCCAGATGCTTGCCGGCCTATGTTCTGATGTCATTTGAGACGCGTTCAACACGTTTGCTGTCAAAAATTTAAACCGGATAAGAGAAAAATAAGAAAGAAGTCATAGCGAAAAAATAAAACTAAGATGTCTCGATAACATAATATTTTTAAAAATATGTAAAGTTTAAAGTAATATAGCTTTAGGAAAACAGGAACTAGCAGGATAACTAGGGCAATATAAGACATGCGTGGCATTTATATCTTTAACCTTAGAATACAAAGAGTAAAATCCCAGCGCGAAAGCGGCGGAAGCCGGAAGCGCCCCCTACACTCAATCAATCAACAAAGAGTAAAAGAAAAAAACTTTGTAATGAAGCGTTAGTACGTGTACAATGACGACAAGAGTGAGTCACACAAAGATAGGCTAATGTTGCGTCCTGGTTCTTTTCAAAGGAAGTAAAAAATCAGCAAAATAAAAATTAGCTTCGTTTGAATTTTCTCTGAATTAGAGATAATAAAATGGACTTGTTGAGAATTGTTGAGATTTTAAACTATTAGAAATAATAGCACAATGAAACATTAAGAGGAAAGAAAGAAATGGGAAAATAATCAACTAGTGACACCTCGTTCAAAGCAACAGAACAGTGACTCGAAACCTCACACACAAATTTGCGCGCGCAAATTTACAAAACTAAAAAGAACTGGTGCCAAAACGAACAGTCAGCCGACTTCACCAACCGCCATTTTCTCTTTCTATCCCCCCTATTCAGCTACAACTTTCACATTAAAGAAACATGAAATTAATAAATAAATAAAGTTCGATGCTCTGCATTCACCTGCAAAATAAGCGCATATCAAAAGCGAATGTACATGAACACATCATTCATCAACTATCAACGTTTGTGTGTGTATCAATTTGTGTACTAACTCGAGTCTGTCCAGTGTCAATTTGTGTACTAACTCGAGTCTGTCTAGGGTCAGTGTGTATGTCATCTCGAGTCTGTCTAGTGTCAATTTGTGTGCTAACTCGAGTCTGTCTAGTGTCAGTGTTTATGTCATCTCGAGTCTGTCTAGTGTCAATTTGTGTGCTAACTCGAGACTGTCTAGTGTCAGTGTTTATGTCATCTCGAGTCTGTCTAGTGTCAATGTGTATATTAATTCGAGTCTGTCTATTGTCGGTATGCGTGATTGGGTGCTGGTGTTTGCATGTAATATCGCGATTGTTGATTTATGCGTATGTTTAAGTATAAATAACGCTGATTTCGCGAACGAACACGACTGTTTCAGCCTATTTCTCTTTTCAGCCATTGCCCTTTTTTGCAACTAGTCGGGCCTACCCCGCCCCAACAGCTCTTCCTATGACCTTGGCACGTGTACTTGGCCTCATCCACACGAGCATATGTACTGTCCAAGAACCATAAGTACAAATGCACTAACACGACAGCTGCGGATCTCTCTCTCTCTCTCTCTCTCTCTCTCTCTCTCTGTCTCTTTCACACACAAACATATATTGTGAATAAGACTACATATACTGGTCTTATTTCTATCAGTCTTCGCACTCTGCGAGCTTCTCTCTCTCTTTTATTCCACTCATCTCTCTTTCTCACCAACTCTCCCTCCTCTCACCCTCACTCTTTTCTCTCCATATCACTTCCTCTCCCCCCCCCCCCACACCTCCGCTTCTGCGCACTCAAATTCAGCGCTACATTAGTTCCAATTGTTTAGTCCAGGCGCTTTTAAGTTGTGGCAGTCTTCGCCTACTGATATATCAGTGTACCGCGATGTCTCTTGAGTTGTCATTATTCAATGTCGAGAATTTTTTGTTGTTGTTATTTTGATAGAGACACAACAGTGTACGAAGCGTCTGTTTTCCGGGACTCTGCCATAGATCACGGTACGCGTCTCGCTGTCGAATGCGAAACACATTTTTTTCTTTTCTATTTTTTTTTTTTTTTTTGGGGGGGGGGGTATGTTGGCACCACAGATAGACAAAACCGATGAAAATTAACGATGCGTCACCCAAACAGGAAAGAATTTGTGGAGGGCCGAAGATCAGATATTTTCGCTGTGTTCTAAACAACCTGTCGGCTGGCTAAAGTTAGCCACCCAGCAAGAATACATGATTAAAACTTTTATCACAACTGATTTATCGCTCGAGTAAGAAGTGTGGCTTTTCTCATCAGCAGGCATTTAAAATTAATACTGTTATGCTGCCTGCCATGTAAGGTGTGTGTGTGTGTGTTATACATATGTAAGCAAAAATAAAAATAATAAAATATTTGAATGGCAATAATACAGAAATACAAATGTACGTCTTCGGGGGGTGGGGGAAGGAGAGCAAATTTGGAAAAAGCAACCTTTTTCAAGAATTTGTCGGGGAGGGGGTATTTCCGCCGGGGTTTATTTGTGATTTGATCGTTTGTCGTGTTTTTTAACTCTCGCTTTGAATTAAAGTTACAGTATAACTAAGGAAGTAGATAACTCTCAAAATTCATATACTATACATTGAACTTTATCATTGTGGCGAATTGTTACATGTGAGTGCAGGAGTGAAAGACAAGAAAATTAAAGTGTTGGTTAATTACTCCCTTGCCTGCTTACCGGAAAATATTTCCCACACACACACACACCAGCCACACGTGCACACAATTAATAAACAGATGCAAGGACACACACTGAAGATGATACGTCACAAACCGTCTAGTCTTAGGGTATATATATAAAATGACAGAATATATGTCATGAAATGAGATTTCTCTCTTTGGATAGTTATATCGAAATTATTATTTTCAAAAAATCTTGTAAGCTGCATTAATAATCTGCTATTATATTTTATGCTGATTAAAGATTACACTATTTAGTAAAGACAAGAGAAAAGACAACAGATTGTGAATGAATACATAAAGCAGATGTTTAGCAAGAGCCTTTTCATGCAGATGATGAATTTGGGTAGAAGCGCTTCCGACCTAGATCAATTTCATGCTGACCAGTATTAAGTACAGCTTAGCTGGAACCATAAATGTTGGAGAATATGCCAGCCTTCCCAGAAAATCCAGAACGTGAGACATGAACAAAACTGAAGTCATTTCGTACGTAATTAAAGGATAAATTTGAAAGTCTCGTGTGCTGAGGACGTTGCAGAGAATATCACTCTTGCATTCGTAGCATGGAGGGAGCAGGTGTACTTGTTTTTCTGGCACAATTACAAGAATTCTGATGCCAGACTGGCTAAACAGTGCATTGATTTTTTTTTTCTTCTTCCTTTTTTGGTAATAGTTGATTTTTGTTTCAAAATATAATGATATAATTATTCACGTAGTATTGAATCAGGCTCAGGAGGCTACCAGTAAAAGATACCTTATACAATTCAACAACTTCTGCTGAAGCTATCTAAAAAGGGTGTCTTGTCAAAATTCAAACAACTGCCTGGAGCTACCTGAAAGGATATCCTGTCAAGATTCACTACTGTTTGAGGCTACCAGAAGAGGATGCCAAGGCAAGATTTTGCTAAAATTTGAGGGTATCTAAAAGGGTGTCCTGTCAAGACTCAACCGCTGTTTGAGGTTACCAGAGAAGTATGTAAAGGCATAATTAGTTAAATGTATGAGGCTACCAGAAAAGTAGTCAAGGCATAATTAGTTAATGTATGAGACTACCAGTGAAAGATTTCAGTTATAGTTCAGGGTGGGGGCTCTGACAAATGATGTAACAATGAACGACAATAGTGTCTAAAACATTTTTAGGGATAGGCCCCGTTACCAAATTGGGAGTATAAGTGTATAGGGCGAGAATAAAGACAAATTGACTGACAAGGTAGTTCAGTTAGGGTATGTTATTCTGGACAAGAAATATCTGGGGAGGGAGATAATTAGATGACATATTCCCCAGGGCTTGACTTAGTCACTCCCGATCGCGAACGACGAAGACCCCGTAGAGGGTGATTGTGTTAATTGCTTGAGAAAATTATTAGTGTATATGGAGAGCTTCGACAATCAGAACCCTTTCACGATATGATCCAGTAACTTGTATTTAATAATGTAATCCAGTAACTTGTATATCTAATGGTGTGATCCAGTACTTGTATCTAATAATGTGATCTAGTAACTTGTATATCTAATAGTGTGATCCAGTAACTTGTATCTAATAATGTGATCTAGTAACATGTATATCTAATAGTCTGATCCAGTAACTTGTATCTAATAATGTGATCTAGTAACTTGTATATCTAATAGTCTGATCCAGTAATTTGTATCTAATGATCTTATTAGTAACTTATATCCAATGCTATATCCATTCTGAATCTAACGATCTCAAAGAAATGCCTCAGTCTAGTTTAGTGATAGTCACGGGATTCAAAATGGTTATATTTTAACAGCCATCCAGACGTACAGTGTCTAAATCTACAGGATTTCATAGCTTCATAGTCAAGAGATGTAATAATGTAGACTTTTAAGCGACTGAAAAGATTAAGGTGCTAAATGAAACTGATAAATTGTTTTTGGTTTTATGCTTGGAAGATAGTTACTCATATTTCTTTTGAAATATGAAAAGTGACAAGTAATGTATTTAAGAAACCCAATATATCTCCCGCAGTTCGCACTTTCTATGAAAAGCGACAAATTAATGTATTTGAGTCCATGCGACTTTTGCAATACACACTTCCTATGACAAGCGACAATTAAATTACTTAAGAATGACACTAAACCTTTTGCGGAACTTACTTTCTGTGAAAAGCGACACCTAAAACACACATACACACACACACACACACACACACACACACACACACACACACACACACACACACACACACACACGCACACACGCACGCACACACGCGCACACACACACACACACACACACACACACACACACACACACACACACACACACACACACACTCGCGCGTATGAAACCGACAGTTTACATTCTGAATCAGTGCACATATCTGGTAAACATTATATTGACCCTTGAAGGACGATAACTTCATTATTGTTGTTATTGTTATTGTTATTACATCATGCATGACTTTGAAATGCCTTCAAAACAGTCCAATTAAGTCTTCGTGATTTAATGTAAAACACACACACACACACACACACACACACACACACACACACACACACACACACACACACACACACACACACACAAATGTATGTGTGTATGTATAACTTGCGCTCTGTTTACATTTTACCTAGGTGATAATATTTAATTCAGAATATTTATATAAATGTAGTCAGATCAATGAGATTGTTTGTTTGTTTCTTTGTTTGTTTATTTGTTTGTTTGTTTGTTTTTTAAAAAAGTAGATGACTTCTCCTCAGATGAGAAAAAAAGAAAGGTGGATTCCCCTATGTCTCAAGACGAGAAATTCAGTATCTGGTCACTATTTTAAGCAAAAGATGTCAGGGCCATCTGTTAATTTGGAGTTCTATGGCTAATGCAGATACACAGCTGTAACTTGCTTTAAAAATATGGAGTTCATACAGTCACGCCATTTGGCGCGGAGTGACAATAACGGAGCTTTCTAAAATTTTCTTTCGGCAGTTCTTGGATGGGGGATGGAGGTAGAGAGAGAGAGAGAATAGAACCTGAAACAGGCTTTAGGCACTTTCATAAACTCAAAATTGATTGATTGTGATTGAATTTTTTAAAATTTCAACTCGAAATAAAAATATACAGCCTCTTAAATCTACAAGATAAAACTGCCAATTACCATTCTTTTCAAATAATTTTCAAGATATATATTTTTTTTGTATTTGTCATGGAGTGCAAAGTCGGCGTCTGATGGAAGCGCTTCAAAAACATCAGATAGAATTCGGACTCAAGAACGAGAAAACATGAAAACTTGTACAACTTATATGTTTGTGTGTATAGTGTACTGCGTGTGTATCAGAGAGAGAGAGAGTGTGTGTGTGTGTGTGTGTGTGTGTGTGTGTGTGTGCGTGCGTGTCAGTGTCCATTGTGACTGTATCAGTATGTTTGAGAAAAGAATTAATTCCGATAAGTAATAAATATGTTCCTGCATTTCATTATAATGTGTTTCTTTAAACCTGTAATTTTGCCTTAATACTATCAAATTCCGTAAAGAAAGAAAAAAAGGTCAATTGCGACAAACATTCAATACCTTCTGTTTACCGTCTTGTAATGTTATTATGCGCGCATTTCTATGCATGCGAGAATAGCAGGAACAACTGATATATATTCAGTTGAGAAATGGAATGGCCTATTTCATAGGAATTAGCGTAAACATTTTACTTCTTGCTGTCAAGTCACGGAGAGAAATTGAGAATGTTTAGACTTCTTTATAAAACAGGAATCAGTCAAGGAACTAGTAATATATTCTCCTACTCAGTGAGTGTATATATATTCACTCATATACCGAGTGAATAATACACTCGTATGCTGAGGGAATATACTGTGGACAGCACACTGGCGAATATGCTCATCCTACACGCAACGTCCCCTCTAATATTCTTCCTGTGTGCGCGGAAGTCCGCGGCGCATCGCGAAGATACTCGTCCTGTGGACTGTACTCAGACCGAACGCTCTAGTATGCTGAAAGAATATACTCGTAAAAGCGCTAATAGACTCGTCTAGTGAACGATTACGTAAAGTCCTTTTCTAGTGCTTTGACACGTGAGTTGGGCGGGCGGGCGGGCGGGGCGGCCAGAGCCCCATCTGCGTATTTCAGTAAGACGCTGCCTGGTTGCAGTTGTGCAACACATTAGCCATTACAACTACATGTGCACTTCAACGCTTGGGTCCTTAGGGTCTTCGAGCTTTGAGGAAGTCAGTACAAGAGCAACAATCTGCGCATTTACGTAACATGCTCTGACATTAAGCAACAAGCGTGCCTGTCCTTTTCCTCTTTCTCTGCTTAAGGACGGACGTAGACGATAAAAGAAATAACAATAAAGGCAGAAATTGTTCCTTACTGCCGTTCATATCCTCTTCGGAAATCTGCGTTACACTTGGTAAAGAGGTTTCATTTAAAGTTAAAACAAGCAACAAGTTTTGCTTCACTTTTTTAGTGTGTGTGTGTGTGTGTGTGTGTGTGTGTGTGTGTGTGTGTGTGTGTGTGTGTGTGAGAGAGAGAGAGAAAGAGAGAGAGAGAGAGAGAGAGAGAGAGAGAGTAGATGTTATTTCTCTTAGCCCTAATTTAACTGAAATAATTACTTATTAAATTAAAACAACGACCAACAGCAGCAGCAAAATGAACCATCTACTTCTCGTAGGCAGACCTCTTACCTTTTGCAAATGACGCGGTACAATGTATTCATTTACGTGAGCTATTTATTCATTTACGTTTAAATGTCAGCAAGTTTGTATACCGCTCTGTGATTGTGGCAGAGCCTCCGGATCAGTAAGGTATATCCGAAAGCAGATAAAAGTTAATGATGTTCTTGTCATGGATGACGTCAGCATTTTAGAGTCTACAGTGATCATGTATGTCTAGGGAATTGCAAAATAGTCAAGATAAAGGACGGGATGTGAATGAACGTTTACTGATTATAACTGGGGCGGGGAGGTTGGGGTGGAGCGGCGAAGGAAGTAAATAATTGTTAATCAAGGTGAGAGAACTTACAGATGGGTTCGACCGCTGATATGTTCATCTCTGCTTACCCTTTTGTTTTATTTATTTCTTTTGGTTGTGACAGATTTAAAAGGCACAGCCGCCAAGAAACGAACGTGTGAAGGTCGCCTATAATTCGAAAAGAGACTGCATTTGTGATACTTACTTTCTTCACGCTTTGTTTTTCTTTAATCAACTCTCGCCCCAACTGTATCGAGATGGTACACGACTCTCGATAATATTATGGAGGCAAAGTTTCGATAATCGAGTTTTATTACTTAGTCTGAAGAAAAGATTATTTCCCCTGATTTTGGATTGTTAAGTAAGTTTTATGTGGATAAAGTGTCAAAATGAGTGGCGTGACCTAAATTAATATGTACTGTTCCTTTAACTTTTACTTGCTTTTTTAATTTTAAAAAAAAATGTCGTTGGTAGGCTATTTACATATTTAATAGAGAATGTAAAAAAATTTCACGATGAGTTTCTCCTGATGTCCATTTCTTTCTTTCTTTATTTGTTTGATGTTATCACCACTGCCGCATAAAAAGTTGTATGACTCCAAATCTTAATCTCAAGTACAGTATTATTTGAAAACAGACGGAAACGTCAATAACGCAGAAAGAATCGACCTTATGATCAATGCACTGAGAAACAGCATGTATTGTAAGGTGATTTTACCTGGACAATATCAATTAATCATACATGTAAATATGCAAGTGCAGTATGGATTGGAAAATGGAAATTAAAAGCCAACAGTCATGTGATTCATCTTTCAAAACTAAAAGCAGTCATCAGTAGAGAGGACGTGTGTGTGGGGGGGGGGAGGGGGAATAACAAACAAATCTTTTAAATCTTGTAATCAGCAAATATTAAACCGTGTAATCGTATATTGATATTGCATGCATGAGTGCTTGCGATGACACAATTGTGTGTGTTAGCATGGGTGTGCGTGTGCATTTATTTTAATTAGGGAATCAAGTTTTGTCAGAAAGTACATCACAACTATTGCTACTGATTGTGTGCATACTTTTTTTAAAGGTTGATGTATATAAATGTGTAGCGGAGTAAATTTGCCTACACATTTCTAGACTTAATTATCTCTAATAACTCTGTTTCTGTTCTCTGATAAGAACTATAATGTGATTTGTATTGACACTAAATTGTTGAATTGTGAATTAGGATATAAGACTGTATAGATATTAAAATTATTCAACTGTGGTTTCATGGAAATACTGATATCAAGAAATCTTTTTCATTGTATTTGTTATATGTATATTTGATTGCTGATTTAATAAATTTATTGTTAACTTTATTGACCTTCTTACACATATTGATAACCTTATGTTGGAGAAGAAAGTGGTGGACGGGGGCTCGCTAAATATCGATTAAAGTCGGATTTGTCTTCTCATTTAGTAAGAAGTTTTCCACCTTCGAAAATATTGTGTGACGGTTAATGTTTGTCTTTAATGTTGTGGAAGAGAGAAAACGTTTACAGCGCCCACATATCCCCCAAGTGAGAGAGACGAGTGGTGGCTGCTGGAGAATTATTAATAACATAAATTAAGATTCTTATCACATGTAATTAGTTGTGGACGATTAATTAATTAATAATAATAACTACAAACTAGGGGCATTGATGTCACAAAATGAAAATTGAATTTCTATATTATTCAGGCATCTTTTCTTTCAGGCAAAGTTACATTACTGAATTAATGAAAATGTTACAGTGAAGTGGTGATCTCATATGTAATCTATTAGGTTTCTTTTTATTGTTTAACTTTTAAATGAAACCGAAATAGCAAAATTTCAAGTTGTTACATTTCAACTTTTTCTTCAGTTATGGCAAACACATAATTTTCTGTGATTGCAAAGAATGAATATTTGGTGGGAAGGAATTTTTTAAACAAATCATTAGCGTCGACAATAAAAGGCAAATAGCAGAGAGCAGTGCCTATGGTATAGTACTCTTTTTTAGTAGTTACGAATAACAAAACTGCTGTCAAAAATAGAGAGATAAGGTGGAATTTCTTCCATATACCAAAAAGCACTGGTTTCCGAAATCAACCGTTTCAACTGCTCCTTCGGTCTTTATTTTATTTTTTAGGTAAATCTTTTAGAAATATGGCCTTTTACACTCACATTTTATATTTCTTACAGGCTTCACTTTAGCAGACGCCGGATCAGACTCGGAGTCTTGAAAACGAGGCTCTAAGAAAAGAATTCCGGATATAGTGAAATGACGTCTGCGCATCTGAGAAATTCCCCGGAAGTTGATGTGTACCCTGACCGACAAACATGTATCCAACTATTTGTGTCAGGCAACGATTTGATCACCTTCTTAATAACTATTTGGTTGTATTAAATTATTTGCAGTAACACCAAGTACTCACTTTTATGCATACAGGCAGTCCTTTACATGAGCTCTGTACAGTCAGAATGAAGTTTTCTAGAAATCGTGCTTTTATTCATCGTTAGTGTTCGCCTCTTCAAGTGCAAGTGATATCGACACTCGGCGTATTGATCTGTTAAAATTAAGCTAATTTCTTTAGTTGTTGTTTTTCAATTGTTCGTGGATTTTCCGTTCAAGGAGTGCCATTTTTCCTCCCGACATATTGATGTTATACGAACCATTAAGTATGTGTATTTTAAGCGCAACTTCTCAGACCTTGTCCAACGAGACTAGATGAAGTTACCTCCCTGTCACAACAGAAAGTTTATTAACTACAAAAGACTATCACTTAAATTCGAACAGTATTCAACTATAAATAGAAGGTTATCTATATAATATTTCATATAAGCATATTAAAATATATACAGTTTAGGTTGTAATCAATATACCGACACACCAGCTTGCTCATGGGTATATTTCTTTTAATAAATAGCCTAAATTAGTAAATAAAAGTGGTAAAGCATATGCTTTTTAAAAAAAAGATTTTACACTAAAGGGAACCTGAATGTTTTCTACTTGAATTGATTTTGGTTTGATAGTGTTCATCTTCCATCAACTACAATGACTCATATCAAAGATCTTCGGTCACAAATAACCTTGCATAATGCTCAGTATATACCACAAGTGGTGCTACTGGTTGCAGTTGGACTCGGACTTTATACACATTGGTCTGTCGCAAAGGATAGAGTCTTTTCTTTTATCTCCATTACAGCCATGTTTGTATTTGCCCTAGCATGTACTCTACGCTATTGCGGTATGCAACGTTTTGGTGGCGCTATGTATCATATTTGGGTGGGGTGTCTTGTAGGTATGCTAGCATACAGCGACAACCAAGCAGTAGAGTTTGTCACTACACTGGAAGTCATGGAGGCACTTTTCTTGACCAGCCTGGTGTTAGCCGCATTTTGGCATATACTTGCACGACTGCTTAAATTGACTGATACGCATCCAGGGTTACTAGGCATGGCAGCAGGGCTGGAAGGATTTGGGTTCATGATCAGTGGGCTAGTCAGTGACAGAGGAGCACCTGCTTTGGCTCTTGTAACACTTGCATTTTTGACTCATGTAGCTGCTCTTAGACTCAAGTCCATTCCTGTGGTGCCATCACTGGTGGGTTTGATTGTGGTTGCAGTGGTATTTATATATCCTGAACTGAACTTGCAGCCAAACATGTACGCATTAGCATGTTTCGCTGGTCATCATGCCTTACCAGCCACATTTGACCTGTACTTGTTGGGACGATCCCTGCTGGAGAGGTGGCAAGAAGTGGTTTTTACACTACCAAGGATTGTGCGCTACTTATCCCTACTTCTGATGATGACTCTCAACATAGCACTTGGGTTTGTGGTTGGCTACAGCACTACTCATCACAAAGAATGGTTTGTGGTTTTCCCATTGTTTTTAGCAGTGTCTTTGGTGTGGTTCCTGTTACATCTGGCTTTCCTTGCTGCATGCTGGCAACTTATGGGAAAGGTAATAGGAACAGTTTTATTTTTTTAATAGCCTCAAAATCAATTCACATTTGTTTTGTAATTTTTCTCTTATATAGAATATTCTTTGTCTTGCAGTAACAGATGCAATTCTACTTTGAAAAAAAACATGCTAACTTTCACAAAATCTTTCTTTGTTGTTTAATTATTAAAACCAGTCAACTTAAGCAGTTTCATTTTTTATATATTAACATAAAATAAAATTTTTAATAAATATTTTTAAAATCATTTTACAAAGATATGAAAAATTTTAAGTTGGTTAGGAGAAATGTTTAATTATTTAAAGTGAAAATAGAAATACCATCTAAATTTATCTAAATGTTCATTATCCAAAGTTTTGCTTTATCAAGCAGAAAAATTAAAAAGTATTTGTCATTTTAAAAAAATATTGAAGCAATATTTTTGATTAACTGAACAAATTCTTGGAGAGGTTCATATATACAACTGTGTTCAAAGGTGCTGACTATGCAAACTCAAAAACATTACTGAATCGACCCCACAGACACTTGTTCCCATCTTGCATTTATTTAAATATTAATGTTATTGGTATGAACTCATTCCTGTTTTCTTCTGTTCGTATTTACATACATACATGTACTGCTATTATTAGCCATATCTTTCATTCATTATTTAAAGCTGAAATTTGAAGCGTTTTGCTCTTTTGAATTCTTAATTTTATTTTCAGTCAGTGTTACTTTAACTGTTTAATTAACATTTTATAAGATTCATAGTCAGAAAGATTCAGAAAATTTATATTGAAATAATGGAGTTCTATCTTTGATATTTAAATTTTTCCTACTGATTTTCTACTGAATGATTTAATTATAGCCTAATTTACAATTTGATTTTAGCTTTTTTGTACTTAGTTATACAAAATGTTCTAAATGAGAATTAATTGAAAGAAAACAGAAACAGATCATAATGTACAGTCAGCAACTGATTTTATTAATATTATTATTGATTGCTCTATACAATAGAGCAATTGTTACATCAGAAACATTTTATAAAAGTCAGAACTACCCTTATATTTCCTTTATTCTTTGTTTATTCTTTGTGGCAATTTTGTTTCTCAGGCATTTAATTTTCAACAGATGAAATCAGAACTTCATAATTTTTTAACCTATTTTAGTATTTATCAGTACAGGCTCGTTTCATTGCACTCAGAATAATGCTGTCAGCTATGAGCTATGCAATCCTTTTTTAAAGTCTGGTACTAGTGGTAGAGTTTGCCCATTCAGTACTTAAATACTCGTTCAAACTCCAGCATGCTCTAAATAAAAACTATTAGCCATATTCTAGGAGATATTTAAAACTAAAAGTCTGGTAGACTTGCCTATTATGTACATGCATACTCATACATGTTTCAGTGTACTCTAAGTCAAGTCATTAACTATGTCAGTATGTGCCAATATAATTTTTTTTTTATCTGGCACTTCGTAAAACATGCTACACAATTCACATTCTTTCTTCTTTTTCAGTTCTTACACCTGTTTTACAATAAGTTCTTTTACTTTATATCTAGACAAAGCAAGAAGGAAATAAATAGTAAAATTATCAGAGTGCTAGATTGTTTTACAGTTGTTAACTTTTACAGATTTTGTCAGTATGACATCAGTTTCATTATCTCCCCTTGCATCAGTTTTATTTAGTAATATTAAACTTTTAAGGACTATATATAGTTATACATGTATTCATTCTTAATGCAAGTACATATTAAAGTACATGTCACATTAATTTCAGTCTGAATTTCACTTAGTGAATTCTTTTTAAATTAATATGTTTGTGCATGTATCCATGTTCATGTATGCTTGTGTGTGTATGTGCATGCATATACAATTTATATTTCTTATTCTTATACCAATAATATGAATAAGGTTCTAAACAGTTTACTATATTATAGTTAAATATAGTTCTCTTTAAATTTATTATTACCTGTACCTTGTTGTTAAGAATTAAATTGTTTAAGATTTCTTTAGCAAAGTATTTTATCTTTATTGTTTAAAATTCTCCTTGAGTATGGTCTTTGGTTTAACATTTCCTACTAAAATTTGCTGATCCAGCATACTTTTTGAAATGATAGATTGATTTTTTTAATTGTAATTTAGTACTGTCCTCAGGTACCATATGATTAATTAATATTATAGTTTTAGTTTTTACATATGTCTAAATTCAATTAATTTGACATTATGGGAGCAAAACACACAGATAGACTTTAAATAAAATTTCCTTGCATTTTCTCTATTTTAAAATTATGATTACCTCAAGTTAATTTAAATACCATAATAAGTAAAGTGTTTCTTATAAAGGTTACTGCATGCAATGCAGCCCATGCCAGCTTAGGGGAGCCACAACAAAGTTACCAGCGTATCATGGCTTCTCGTGGACTCCGTCACTTTGGATTGGTCACTCAGCGCTTGATCTGCCTAAGCTTGTTTTCTACTTTAGCTTTGCTTGGCCTTGGATGGGAGACACGAACCCCATATAGTCTTGCTTTGATATTCACAGTTTTACCCCTAGAAGCAGCCATTCTTAGCCTATTTTGGGAACTTGGAGAGCGATTGGGAGGTACATGTACTGCTTATGGAGTTGTCTCACCAATCACTGCTCTCAGGTAAGACCAGAAGTAAAAGCTGCCTACTGGTAGCCATTAGTGTAACTTTAAAGCTTCTTTTATTTGTATGCATGCAGTCATGGTGTTTGTAATGAAAACCAGTGATTTCTGTTCATTGTTGCATTAGTTTCCTCTATCAATCTATGTATTCCAGTGGAATGTTGGAAGTGTTTTTTTGAAACAAACCAGTCTGCTGAATTATTTCATTACTTTGCTTGTGATTAGTGATTGCATTTTTTTGTGTGGTGTCATGGTAATAACAGCTCTTAGTGTATCCTCACTGGTTCCATCTTATTGTTAATTCAAATTGATAAACTCCAATAGGTCAGACTCAGAGGTAACCAACATTAATCAGCAAAGCAAAATTTGTGTAAACTGGCTTGTATTAAAATGTAAGTGTGATATGAATGAACCAAGAGCTGATTTATGTAACTGGAATAAAGAGCATTCATCTCTCTTCAACATTACTTGTCTAATTTCATAAAAAGAATTCTGATATGCTAGGAGGTTTGTGGTTTTTATTCAAGAAATGCCCTGCTGTAATGATAAAAAGTTAATTGGTTGGCTCTATGAACCTGGGATTTTTTTGCCTAAGTGGTAGAATCATTTGTAGTGTTTTTTTAATTCAGAAGCACTAGCAGCCTGTTTCGTCAAAAAAATATAGTTTGTCATTAATTGTCACAAAATTCAGCCTTAGCCACTCCTTCTAGTCTTGCTGTGTTATTTCTGAGTTTGGTGGGATGATGATGGTGTGAGAAAGGTTGGGACAACAGAGTGGGAGAAATGCTTGATACAGTTTTTAAGTGCATGATTTTATTTTGGTTTATGAAGTTTCCAGAACTCTCAACCATTAAATCAGTAACTGGTTTAAGGAATTATCTGTTTTGTACAGACGTAAGGAAGGGTGGAGGGTATACTATTTTGTTTATTTGGGTTTGTGGATGGGTACATGGCAAAACAAAGAGGCTTGTACATAATGCCAATTAAACAAACCTTAGGTTGATATGTGAAGATGTTGATTGTTAAGTTCAGTCTATCAAGTTCTAATTCCCATATTTGCAAGAGGTAAGACTGAATAGCCTTCTCTTACATTTTACATGGTACTTGGTAGTAACCCCTCATAATCATGTTTTCTTGTGAGTCCACAATAGGCAAATGAGCAAAAAGAAGCAATTATCTGTAGAGAAATTCAACTCATTGCATACAATTTGTTGGGCAGTAGACTGCAAACTTTTAACTAGTGATAGTAGAATGTGTGTTCCCTGCAACTTCATTGCTTTTACCATTATAATAATTATTAAAAGTTAAATGTTTTAGTTAATGCCATTAACAGTTTTACATTTATTTTTCACTTTCACTTTTATTTTAATAATAGTAAAATGTTCTACCAGATAAAACATGGAGTGAGTGGCAGGCATTTACTATTTAGGAGACATAATATCTGTTAACTGGGTCTGGCACTAGTGTGGTATGGCATGGCCTTGTTATGTAAATACTTTTTATATTTAAATTATGACAACTTTTTTTTTTAATGGCATATATCTCTGCATTAACTGAAAGTAAATATCAGAATGTAATTTTCTTTTTAATTTTTTCACCACAATATTTTTTTAATTTTTCCTGTATATGGCTAATTCAAGGACTATTTTGAAACCATAATAATATTTTATTTTCTTCTGACCATTTTATAAGAAGTTTTATGTTTGCCATTTTGATCAGTTTCATAATCATAGAGAGAAATTAGATTCTTTATAATAAATAATTAAATAAAATGCATTTGCAGTAAGATTTGCATTACAACTTTTAATGGGTGCAAGTTGTCTTGGAGTTAAATACTTTTTACCTGTTGTATAATTGTATGTTTCTTTGATTTTAAAATAAATATAATTTTTAGCTTCATAATTATTACATGCTCTAGAACATAAGTTCCACCTCCATCTCTGATGATAGTTTTATTGAAAAACAATTATATTTTTTATTATTATTATTATTAAAATTATTATTTTAATCTAAGGTACAGTAATTACTGTTTCAAAGAAAAGTTTAACAAAGTAATATATCATTTGATTAATTTTTATTTTATCTGGTCAGACATACCTCATTTACCTGTTCATTTAAAATTACCTAAAGTCCGCAACAGTTTAATAAATTTTTAAAATTATTGAAAGATTCAAAGATATAAAATAACTTAGTTTTCAGCATTAGTTTAAGATAACCATTGTTATTGTAATCCTAACAATATGGGTTTCTTTCAACATAGGTTAAAGTTTAGCAAATGAAACTACATTTTTATATATATTAATTTACTAAACATTCAAGTGTTACTGTAAAGTGTGTTTCACTTTAAGTTAGTGTGTGTGTGTGTGTGAGGGGGTTATTGTTATTTAAATACTGTCATGCTGCATTTATTACTGGCAATTATAGGCTGACCACACTTCGCAATTTATGCTTTTTATAATAATTTTTTTTTAAATTATTCAGTTAAATGTTTATTTCTTTACATTGATAAATACAAAAGTGTTACATTAATTATTTTATATTATCAAACTTTTTGCCTCTTTTAAAAATAGTGTATACTAGTTTCACCTAATTACTGTTTAGTTTCTAATATAAAATTGCATTTCATGTTTTCTATTTTTCTTACTTTGGGATAGACCTGACGATGGCGCTAGAGTTCTTTCTTCCTCTGCTGTACAAGAAATGATGTCACGAGCAATGTCAACACTGACACAAATGCAGAACTTCTTTGCCTTCCACATGATTAACAATTTTGGATGTGATTTCTCTACCTCCGGCGTCTTATTGGATTCTGTACAGAATAAGCTGAACAATTTCTTCAACCAACGGACACAAGAGGGACCTCGTTATGACACATACCTGCTGTATTATTGTGGAGATGTGTTTGAAAATGGGGACTGGGCCCTCTCAGGTATCTTAGCATAATTTTATTTACTGTAAGCAGAGTGTACATTTTTTTCAAAACAATATATTGATAAGCATCCTGAATCACATTTGTACCTGAATTTAAAATGTTTTTTGGTTAGACTTCAACCAAACCACCACAGTACATGGTGAAACTCTTTAGTTTAGCAGTCAGTGGTCTTGCAGCTCCCTTGATCCAGGACATTTTGAATCTCTCAATTAGTTTGTAGTTTGGCCACCAGGGCAGACCTGTTGGCAATAATGATGCAAGGATTGTTTAAATCTGCCGCTGAGTGTTTTGATTATACATTCCAGTTTGACTTATATTCTGCAGTATTTTAACCCTTCACTATATCTTCCAAGAGGCCAAGAGCTGTAGAAGGTGATACTTGTATTAATAAGTATAAATCATGTGGAATTCTTTTAATAACTTTTAAAATAATGCAATAAGTATATAGAGTTGTCTGGCAAGCCTCATTGCTTAGGCATATGTTTATATACGGATTCTTTGAAGGCAAGTTTAGTGGTCTGGCACTTGGCAGGTCCTAAAGGTGCTGGACTAAAGATTTTTCAATAAATGTGTCTTAGTTATATGTCGAATGTATACTTGTACACACATAAGGTGAATATTAATTAATCATTCATTCAGAAAAATGCAGATGGTGATTTTAACTTTATAAAATCTTCAGTGAGAAAAAAATGTCTAACATTGAAAAGGGAAATAACTTTGCAAGACTCTATAACATTAATGACCCATTAAAGTTTACATATTCCACAAATGCTCTTATACACTCTTCCCAGTTTGCTTAAAATATATGTAAGCTGTTAAATTTTTATTTTACTTTAATATACTATTTTGGTCCTTTTTCTGAAATGTTTAAGGAAAAGGATTATCTGGCATTAGAATTCATATCTTTATAGTATATTCTGAAAGCGAATACAGAAAAGGCTGGTTAGGTTGAAATGTAAGAGAAACAGTGTAAGCTTTCATATTGATCCTTTATGTCTGACTTTTACTTCAGTTTTTATGTAAATCATATATATTAATATATATTCATTAAAAAAATAATTAACTGTTGTTCATTGATGCAGTAGCTTCATATAAAATATTTAATTAGTAATAGAAAGAGACAAGAAAGATTTTAATTGTATTTTTAATGTGTAAACTTAAGGTTTCTTTCTGCCCTATAATTTTAAAACTTTAAATTATGCATTATTTTGATTTCTAGTTATTTTGCTATGAATAGCAGTTAGCAACTAAAAACAGAACCAATTACACTGGAAGTCTATATTTCATTAATATTCTTTATACATTTTACCAGTTTTCCCAAATCCGTTTACTAATGGTACTCTTATAATACTTATAAAAGAATGCCTTAATATAAATACTGAATGTTTCTTAAAATTTTTGTGTGAATAAGTTATGTTCTATTAAATTTACAGCACAGTGATATAATTAAAATTAGTGTTCTCAGTTTCAAATTCCCCAGTGCCAGATGTCTGCTTTGACTGGCCTTGCTAAATTATCACCTTCCTCATCATTTTAGCTAGCTTCAAAAGATGGTGTGATTGCATTATTCAGCATCTTGATATATTTTGCTGAACTTTCTAATTCATGAAGATCATCTTTCTTCTGTGTTGGTGAGCTTCTAGAGGGAGTGTTCAGCATCTTCCTTGTAACTGAAAATCCAACATCAAGTAACATTTGTTTCCCTTTTTGAGGATTTTCTTCCTTTTTTTCTCTCCACTTTTCTTAGTTTGGGGGCAACTAATTTAAGTTCCACTCCAACAATAGTAATGGAGTTAAGTCAGTTCATCAAACAATTCACTGTTCACACTTTCACAAACCCGAATTGAGTTTGAAATTTGATGATAAGCTGTCAGGTTGATCAAACATTTGTTTTCGCACATTACATTATACAAACTATTATAGTATTATATGTAGTTTTCTTTATTGATTGTTAGCCTGTAAATACAAATACAAAATATTACAGTATTACATGTAGTTTTCTTTATTGATTGTTAGCCTGTAAATACAAATACAAAATATGCTGTCAGTGGAGAGTAAAGAAGAAAATTAATAATAATTCATTCACCCCGACCTCCTGTCTTGTAGAAGGAATATTAGGAAAAAGCAACAAATTATTTTTAAAAAGTAATCATTTTTGCTCCATCAGTAAAATATACTTGCCCAGAGAGCTCAGCTGATGATATTATGAACAACGGTTGCAAGATTTCTCTGCAAAAATGATATAGAATTTTTTTTTATAAATATTTTGTTTGAACAGTTCTTATTTACATCCTCTCTCTACCCTACAGTGATGCCCCTACCACCCAGCACAGTCCAGGGCTTCCCAAAGTCCAAGGACTAGCCACCTAAAGTAATAATTGGGAGGACCACCTAAATACCAAAATTTTAACCCGTTAAAATAAAATAAAACAAACAAATTTATAAATAAAATTACTCACACCCACCAGCTGTTAACCTCATTAAAATCCAACAGCTAAAAGCAATTAGCACCTGGAAAATAAGAGAGACAAATAACACCATAAAACATCTACCTGCAATGGAACATTATAGAGTATACATAGCCTGCACACCTGCCTCCTAAACACCCCACAGCTTCTCCCACCTCCAATCCCCAGCACAAAATTGGCCTTAGTGAGAAGTGCTCCCCATAAATTAAGAAGAAGCATGAACCATGAATGAGAAAAAAAATAAAGCCAGTACAGAGTCAACATTGATGCATCATATTCATGATTTACCATACATTGAATTCTCAAAATAGCAAGAATGAACTGGTTTTAACTGACATTAAAAAGGCAGTGACACATTCTAATTGTGTGACTCAGTGTGTGGGTGAATTGGAGAGAGCCTGGATAAGTGGTTTTATATTTATATTTATATATGACATCAGATGATTCAGAAAATAATTATACTTTTAAAAAATAGACAGACACAGAAGCTGTGCTCGCTTCTTGCAGGACAGCTGATCCTCTGGATATTTAATTTTGCCATTTCAACAAAAGGTCCATCATATGAATTCTTCTTTTTCTTTTTGGCCAGGCAATGGTCCTGAACAAATCACTCAGGTTATTCAGCCTATGCATGGCCCTGTTCTTCCAATCAGAAACACATCTTTATTTTTATTATTTGTTTATTTATTGTGTTATTGACTGCTGATCACAGTTTAAAACCATTGGGTTGTTTTTACATCTTAAGACTTTTAAAAAAGATCACTACTCTCTTCTGTTCACTCTGCACTAGCCACTTAATTGTAAACTTCACAGAATATTTCTTTTTATATATAACCACATGCCTGCTCTTTGTGCCTTCTCTCACTAATACCTTTCTTCCCACTTCTTGTCAAATCCCAAGTTTCATTACAACATTTTTTTTAAACATTGGGTCCTTAACTTAAAATCATGGTATCATTTAAATATGCTGTAAAATGTTTGCTTCTCATAAAACTAAATCATATGTAGATTACTTTTTCTTGTGTGCAAATTTGTAAAAAAAATTGTTTTCAGAAAATCAGATTTAAAATATGAGAAGAGTTGACAATATATAACACCATGCACTGTTTTAAATCATTAAAATTCTTCCTTTTATTGTGTTCTATCATAACCTCAGCTAACTATGTTTTGCAGACAGCAAAAGATTGCAGCTCAGTACTCTCCTAGAATGGTGGGAATCCAAAAATGGCTCATCCGGATCCAGACTGATTCTCTTGCTGGACTCCACTCATTCATACATGTGGGCACAAGAAATCAAACGCTTGCCACATTTATTTTGTGCTGTCCAGACTTGTCGTTACATTCTTCGCCCAGATCTAGAAATTGAGGGAGGACTGACACATACAGAGGTAGGTTTGTTCACCTTAGCTTTTGTCCAGCACAACACAGGACAGGAAGTGAGTGTTGACTGGTCTGGAAAGCAGCGTCGATTGCGCTCAATATACACCACATCTCGTTGCTGGAGTGATTTCACCTTTCACATGCCTACAAGGGAAGATTATCGCCAATATTGGGATGCTAATTTCCCAAAGTTCACTAGGCCAGTGCTTCGGGCTCTCAACATTCCTGGAGTGGGATCTCTGTTTTGTTGCTGCACATGTTTTGGACGCTGGTTGAAGAGGTTGCAAATGGCATGGCTACCACCACGGGAGCTGGACACAGGTCATGGGTTCAAACTTTTGAAAACCTAGGTCTTTTTTCCTTTTATTCTGCAGATTACATTTCAGTTTCCATGATAAGATAACATATGCAGTATTGTCAAACAAAATGACCTATCTGAAATGCTTTTTTACAGAACAATGACTTTAATTTTTTTTTTAATGTGGATTTGTACTGAAGACTGTTTTGGTATTTTAAAAAATTGAATGCCTATGTGTGTGCTTTTACACTGATGTATTATTTTTGTTATTTATAAATATATGTCGCATGAATATATATTTTATTTATTTAATTAATTATATTATGGTGCATATTTGATAATGAACCTACTGATCAAATCAGTTGAATGAATATCATTTGTTGTGAGAAATAGTTTTGGCATTTTTCTTTTAATTAAACAATTAATTTTTGTTTGTAAAACAAGTGAAAGTAAGATATTTCTTTTCCATTATTTAAATAACAAATAATATTAAGGGATTTTTGTTGTTGGACAAGTTTTATATTGTTAGATTTGAGTTTTTTAACATAAAAGTAAGATCAAAAGATTTATTTGTAATTTGAGTGTGTTCAAGAAAAGAATGTTTGGTTTGTTGCTTGATAATTTCTTTTCTTATTAATTATTTATTGGTTCAAGGGAAGTCATTTTTGTTTTCTTCTTATAAAGTGGTTGTAGTTAGAGTATTGCTGTCTGTATATCATTTAAGGGAAGTAATTTTTTGTTCTTTTGCAATGATTGTAGAGTAGTTCTGTCTGTATATCAGTTCATGGGAAGTCATTTTTGTTTTCTTTTACAATAGTTGTAGTTAGAATAATTCTGTCTGTTTATCAGTCCAAGGTAGGTCACTTTTGTTTTGTTCTTTGGCAGTGGTTGCAGTTAGAGCAGTTCTTTTTGTATATTAGTTAAGGCAAGGGTGGGCAAACTCCAGCCTGTGGGCTAAATCTGGCCCACGAGGGTTTTTTGTCTGGCCCGCCAAGCTATTCACAGTTAACATTGCCATCCGGCCTGTGAGACAGCAAAATAAAAGTCAATAAAACAAATGGGCTTTGTTATATGCTGTCAAACACATCAGTTAAGCCTGTCATTGAATCACTGATTCATTGTAAGCAACTCCATCCATGTCATTAACTTTTCATTGAAATTAGTTATTCTTTTACATAAAATACACCTTTTAAAATTACTTTTGTTCTCATTTTATATTCTGAACTTTCTAGACTTTGTGACCTTTGGTCATCTATCTGGCCCACAAACTTTTCCAACAGTTTTACCTGGCCCTCTAAGTTAAGGTACTTTTAAAAAAATTCTTTTGCAGTGATTGTAGTTAGAGTAGTTTTATTGGTTTATCAGTTTGTGGGGATGCATTTTTATTTTGTTCTTTTGCAATGGTTGTAGTTAGAGTAATTCTATCTCTCTATATATATATGTTCATAGTAAATCTTTTTGTTGTTGTTGTTCTTTTGCACTGGTTGTAGTTAGAGTAATTCTCTCTATATATCAGTTCAAGATAAGTAATTTTTGTTTTGTTTTTTTGCAATGGTTTTAGTTAGAGTAGTTCTGCTGATTATCAATTCAAAGGAAGTAATTTTTGTTTGTTCTCTTGAAATGATTGTACAGTATACTCTCAATTATCCAGTATGAATTACCCGGCTTGTGGATTATCCATGCAATATTTTTTTTTAATTTACCAAATGTTTGATTCATAAAATTACACTAAATATAAGTATGTCCCTGTCATGGTATATATCTGTACAGCTTCAAGAGCAAGTGATTGGTTTATTTCTTTTTAATATGGCAATTTAGAGATGTATTTTCTTATGTATATAATAATGATTATATTATAATTATCATAGGTGTGAGAAAAATTTGGATTGAAAGTAGGAAACAGCTCAGGGATTCGTGAAAACAAGCAAAAGATTATCTGATAAAATAATGTGTATGAATATACAGAAAGACCACTACAATTAGAATAGGTTGTTATACATATACATGTATATGTATTTGTAAAGTACAATATTAAGTTCAGATTCTCCTAATTTTTCAATTTTCCACATATTTCCTCCCTTCCATTAGGCCCAATAGTTCAGTCTGTTGTACTTAGATTAGTTTTTGTTCTGTTTGTACAAAGGGAAGTAAGCTTTGTTAAAGGAAACACTTGTAGGAGGTTTTTTTTTTTTTTTTAAATAATGAATCCTCACATTTTACATTTTAATATTTTTGCAGATATTTTCTTTTTCCTGTTTTTTTCAAATATACAAAGTTGTATTTTTATTAATTACAATACTCACAAGTTTCAGATGCTTTATTTAACCTCACTACTAATAAATTAAGCTAGTATGTTTGGTAGGTTTTTCCAAATACATGTATTTTCATGCAAGTTATTCACATGATATTTATATGTTGGATCTGATATAATTGTTTGTTTGCAGCAAGCCTTGGTTATATTTTTTTAATAAAATGAAAATCAAATGAGAAAACAGCTTTAAGAAGATGAATTGTTTTTATTTTAAAAGCAGATTAAACACAAAAGAGCTTATTTAGTATGTTTAACCATGTCAAGAATTTAAAATAAAATATTTAAAAAGAAAACGCCTACAATTGCCAAAACCCTGTACTAATGATCAGAATTTGTATTATAATGTCCAAAACCAACTCATTTCAAAGTCTATCCACAATTTTTGTTTTTGTACATTTTTTGGCATTATTTTTATATAATCTGATTGAAACTTTTATTGCTTTAAACTTGAGAGCAGAATTGTATCCAAAAGAAATAAACGGGTTTTTATTGCCAGTGTGATTATTTCTTTTTTATATTATAGTTTCAGTGGCATCCACATACAACTAGGAAGCTTACTGTTTGAATGAGTTACACCATTATGATGTAATATATATGTGACCTTTGACCGGAAAAGCTTTTCTAAATCAGTAGCAGCACTTTAATTGAAATATTTCAGTGTAAATGTGTGTATTATGACTATGTTTATATTCCATGATGGTTCTGTGATCACAACTTCAAGAATATTTTATTCTTCCATTATTTATTGGGAATGAAAGTAGAAATGCATTAACCCTTCTCATCTGAACGTCACTACCCACTCTTCAAAGGTGCTCCTGCATAGGACATTATCCTCTGGATGCCTACATACTTAGAAAATATCACTTCAAGGTAGGTTAAATGTATGGGGTATTTTGTTGTTGGGTTTTTGTTTTTTTTTTGTAATAAATAAATTGATACATACAGGTTGAGTCTAATGCCAATGAAAATACTTATTAAAAGCATGAAAGCAAATTTCTGTCACAAGCTCGAAAGCTTGACACATACTGGTGGTGGTACCAGCAGTAAAACTAAATCCAGTAATTTGATAAAAGCAGCATGTCTGTAAAATAAGACGTGGTCAATTTCCTGCTCGGAATTAAAACTGATAATATCTGGATGGTGTTTGAGCAATCTTTTTCTATATCCTCTTGCTGTGGTTGGCTTTAATAGTAAGAGACCATTATTTGTATGTTTTCCTCTCTGGTCCATCTCCTCTGAGTTTTCACTTGCATTTCAGTAGCCCATTTTTCTCTAAAACACCCTGAAAGTGACTAATGCTGACCTTGTTAACCATGGCAACATCTGATCTGGTATAAGAATCAAATTTTGTTTTCTCAATCATGAATGGGATGGGTGTGGGTATAAAGTTTAGAGGGAGCCGCTTTTCCCTCCCTAGATAGTCCAGAGATGGGATTTGAAGCTGTCACCCATCCATGTTTGTCAACACAGTTCACGTAGCTTAACTTTTTAAAATTAGTAGTAGTACAAGTAGTAGTAATATAAACTGAATAAAAGTAATGAGTATAAAATAATATAATTATCAGGACATTCAGGAATGCATTACTTATCAAATTCTAACTATGTTATTGTGAAAAGAATAATTCAGTTTTTAACTAATGTGTGAAAAGAATGACTTCAGTTTTTAATAAAATATGAAGAATGATTTCAGATCCTAGCTAGAGTGTAGAAAGCATGACTTAACTTTTTTAACAAAAGTGAGAAAAGAATGTCTTCAGTTTTTTTTAAAATGTGAAAAGAATGACTTTAGTTTTTAACTAAAATGTGAAAAGAATGATTTTAGATCCTAAGTGTGAAAAGAATTTCTTCAAATCTGAATTAAAGTTACTGTAAAAGAATGACTTCAAACCCTGAATAAAGTTATTACGAAAAGAATGGCTTCAAATCCTAATTAAAGTTATTGTAAAAAGAATGACTTCTTAGCTCTTGCATTCTTCACATTTTGTTCTTTTTGCCCTGACCTGGCACCATTGTATTTTTTTCAATTTACCATTTGTCACAATCTGATAAAATCAAGTAAACAGAAACTGAAAAAGTAATTAATGTATTAATTAAGCATTGTTTTATGAACTACAATTATTATTATTATCATCTGATATTATTATTGACAAACACTACTTTGTAGTTTTTGCGTGATGCGTTGTAACTATTTCCCAGCAAGATGATTATTGTACAACAAATGCTATTCCTTGGAATGTATTAAGTCAACGTTTGCAATTATTGCTCATGGTAAATTATTGGTTTCTGTATGTGAGCTGCTATTTTAAAACTATTTTTATGTTTTAATTTGATATTCTGGTTTACATGTTGATGGCTTAGCAAGTGTTTCAGTAGAATATTTATTCCTTTAAGTTGAAAAATATTTTTGTATGCAGTTTTGTATCTGTAACTAGTGTAATTTAACAAGACTTTCCTTTATCAGCTTTCAATCAGCAACCTATCATGTGGGCAGCCATTGAACGAGATTCAAGCTTGTAGTACATTTGTTGTACTATTGTTGTTAGAGTTTATTTCCATTCTGAAAAATACTTGTCTTTGTGCATGTTCACATATTTTATTGTGTGGTGTTTCTTTACTCTCATTTTAGCAATACTCTTTTTATTTTAGCATATTGTAATTCTCATTTATTCTTCTTCTCTGAATGCTTTTGTTTAATGAAAACATGCCTCAGTGAATGTAATAATGAAGAGGAATTGTAATGTGATTGTTAAGAATGTTTTCTGAAAGCTCAATGCTGCTAATAACAATTAATGTATGGTTATTCACCTGTTATATAAAGCTTTATACAACATTTCATTGTTGTGTGATATCACTTAAATTGGATGTGATTGAGAGAAGTTTGGTTCAGGTAATGAGAGAAAAGCCTGGATAGTACAAGTCTTTATTATTTGGCTTTATTCCTTTGTAATGTGTGTCATTCTTGTTTCTATTGTTCAAGTATTTCATGTCCCAGTGGATAGAGTAAGTCATATTTGAAATTTATTAATATTTTTTTTTGTTGCTTTATTATACTTAGCTGAGGGGTCACCCTGATTCAGAGTGAGAACATGATATTTCACTGTTTTTAACCATTACCAAATAATAATGTGGCCTTTGAAAATCATAAAAATTCTACTACCCATGAATTTTTGGGTGTTAAAATATATAACAACCCTGTCAGGTTTGCATTTCTTGCTGTCAATGCATGAGTTGTTTCCCTTACACTATTACACTATAATATTAATTAGAGTTATTATAGACTATATAATTTTGTAAAAGATTAATTTTTTACTGACTCATTTTTCAACATGCACTTATTTCAAAGTGTGAAATTATTTCTCTCCCTAGACCTCTTACAGGATTCCTTTTTAGCAAGAGCAAACCACCCACAGAGTTGAATACTGGACTTGATGCTTCAAGCAGGTAGAAACCTCATCATAGCTCTGAACACAATCTTGCAAGTACATGGCAATAAAACATGGCGTCTGTTTTCAAAACACTATACATGCCTATAATATTGCACCTCGGATATGTTCGGTGTGGCTATGTGACATTGGAACAGATTAGGCTGGTTAAGGAACTTCTACAGGTAGTCCAGTGCAGAATATACCGATTGGGTGCTTAACACCAGTAAGAGCCTAAAACTCCGTTATTCCATTTGAGATTTTGAAACCATACAATGATGCAAAATAATTTCAGTACTCTTATACACTTATCTACTTCTTCCCTTCTCCCTCCAAGAAATAAAGTAAAAGGTTAAATTTTAAAATAAATCAGCAGATTTAATATCATCAAACATTTCTTGTGCCATACATGTGTTCAATGCATATGCATTCCTTAAATAGTTTATGGGTTTTTCTTTATTCTGCTGTTAATTGACTTAAAGAAAATTTAGGCTTATCACAACCAGCTGAACTTTGATATAAAGAAAATGTTTTATTCTTTGGAATTAAACATAACTTTGTTTTAACAAACACTTCTTGAAATTAAATCTATTTCTGTAAACATTTTCTAAAATCTGCTGTTAATAATACTTGTGGCTAACGTATCACAAAAAGATATAGTCTTTTTAAAACTTCTCTAAATTTGCTGACTATTTTTATAATAATTTATAATATGCAACTGTTTTAAACCATGATTGTTTTAAATTTTATAATTTACATAATAATTTATAATATGTAACACTGTTTTTAAAATTATGATTTTCAAAATTTGCAGCACATTTTATAATAATGTGGCACTCTTTCTTAAAATATTTCTATATTAAACCAAGACATTATGCCAGTTACAAAAATTGTAAATAATATTACCTGTTTTTTAATATTCACCCATTTGTTGCTATGGATTTAAAAAATATTCTAAATCACTCCTTTTGTGCATGTAAATTGTTGGCTTTCACATGAGACTTTTAATTTAGTTTTTTTTTAGTTTTATGTCCTTCACACTGATCTGTGTGTCAACATCAACCTGCTCAGTGAAACAGACACCATATGTGTTCAAAGTACTGACCACTATCCACAAGATATTGTATGCGGGTCATTAGCAATGACTGTTTCTGTGGTCCCATCTTACCTGTTAGTACAAGACCTCCATAATCACTTATTTGCTGACCCAAAGTTTGTATCTCAGTTTAAAAAACAGTGCTTATAAAACACTGATTGTTGTGTCTGGCTTTGGGGCGAGGTCATCCCAATGAGGGCAGTGCCTCCTTTAACTAATAATTAACAATAAACATCAGTTTGTATCCATGATTTCTTAAGTCTTTATGATGCAGCGTCAATAATAAATAATATTTGTTTTTTTACAAGTCCTCGGCATCTCTGTTCACTACACACTGCATGAATTTGCTTTACTCTCTGAAATGATAAAATTACTATTTGCCTCTTTGAAAGAAAATCAGGTGAGAACAGCAATTATGAGTTTTTAGTTTCATATACAGTCAAGCGATCTTTTGTCTCGTATGATGTGAATTAGGAGCTAGCTGCAATCGTCAATTCTGGTCCAGTTCCATTTAGTTTGATTGTTTCTTGTATCAGCAGTTCATGTAAACAATAGATCATGACTAACTTGCACATGTCGATCTACAACAGCTGAAAAACAATATATTCTACAAAAACACTGGAACACTGTAGAATTCCAAACTGTAGACTGATTGGTCTGCATGGCAAATAAAATACAATGAAAATCAAAGTACAAGATAGGCAGTTTTTAAAGATCGCATACTTATTTTTTATATCTCTTTTTCAACGATAACGACATGCAGATTTAGGTGTAGAGTTTATGGTAAGGCTAGATTTGAGTGTCATTACGGCATGCAGATCTAGGGCGTATAGTTTGTAGTAGGGCTAGATTTGAGTGTCATTACGACATGCAGATCTAGGGCGTATAGTTTGTAGTAAGGCTAGATTTGAGTGTCGTTACCTCATGCAGATCGAGACATAGTTTATGGTAGGGCTAGATTTGAATGTCATTACGTCATGCATATTTAGGCGTATAGTTTATGGTAGGGATAGATTTGAGTGTCAGAACGACAAGCAGGTCTTATGTATAGTTTACGGCAGAGCTAGATTTGACTGTCATTACGACATGCAGATTTAGGCGTATAGTTTATGGCAGAGCTAGATTTGACTGTCATTACGACATGCAGATTTAGGCGTATAGTTTATGGCAGAGCTAGATTTGACTGTCATTACGACATGCAGATTTAGGCGTATAGTTTATGGCAGAGCTAGATTTAAGTGTCATTGCGACATGTAGATCGAGGCGTATAGTGGTTTATCTTGGATTCAGTTTATGAAAGTTTCTAAAAAGCTTCATTTATTGTTTACTGTCGACAAAACTGCCAATTATAGTACGCTGGCAAATGGAAGAATTAAAAGTACGTGTATTTTTTATTTTCATTCATGAATTAGCATTCAATATAAAGTTATTTAAGTTGTAAATCGATGGAAATTCCAACTTCCTGCAAAAAATTCTCAAAAAAAAAATAAATGAGCGCCAGTGAATTTTATTCACGCATTCCACAGATATACAAGAGATTGGCTCCCTTGTGTTTGGCTGTGCGAATAAGAAATCGCGCTAAGGTTGAACATAGTTTCCAAGAGTAATGAAACAATTTAATTATAAAATACAATTAACTAAGCACTTCGATGATAAACTTTATAATGTTTTATCATATTCCGCTTTTCAACAAACTAGTTCATTTGATTTAAATGCATTCGGCAATCCCCGAATAAAGTTGTATGTGACATTAGTATTGTACTAGGAAGCTGTGGTGCTATGCACTGGAAATTTGTAGTTTCGTTACAAAATATTTTTGACAAGTCGTGAACAATCACGATTAAAATACAACGCCCTTTGCGGAGATTGGAATCCAGAATCATCATTTCACCATAACATTTTTTTCATAAATATCTTGGAACAATAACATTTCTAAATAAATAAAAATGTATGCTGGGGGAAAAAAGAAGAATTGTGAGGGAATTAAATGTGTTGCAAGAAAAAAATAATAATTAAAAACCATATTAACGCGCCAAAATACGATAATAGTTTATCGACCATCATCTATATAAAAACGCTTTATGGATTCCAATGGAAAACTTCATGAAATGCTATACCAACTAAATTAATTAATAAATACCACTAACCAATGCTGGGACTGCTCGCCTTCCCTTACTTGGCATGTCTTTGTTTCGACCACTCTGCCGAAACCTGGAACAAGTGACCTTGCTGTTGCTACCTTGAGAAACACATTCAGGCGTGTATCTGTAAGTTGTGAATGCAATTCAATTTGTTTTGATTTGTTCATGTCCGTGAGAGAACAGCTGCTCACCAAATGTATGTTGTGCCAAACAGAAAAGATTCTCGCAATAAGAGACTTCATCTTGGTATACGTTATCTTTCAACGTAGCACGACATGAAGTCGACATTTCCATCTGTTAGGGTCTTCACAAACGACTGATTACAAAACTGGCTTTACGAAATATCGCTAAATCTTTCTCAAATCATTAGGAGTCCAAAATCGTATCTTGAAATTCTTTTCTTAAGTTACGAAATATCGCAAAATCTTTCTCAAATTGTTAGAAGTCTAAACATTTATCTTGAAATTCTTTTCTTAAGTTGGAGTTTTTGTTGCTGTATGTATTTTGGCAGTGCATGATGGCACTCTGCTGTTTGTGATTGTTGTCATTTTAATGTTGGAGAGAGTTGCATTTCATACAGCTGAAGTATAACTTTTAAAAAAAAAAGCGTGGATGACATCATAAGTATCTGTGATACGAGACAGACTGGCAGAATTTCGAGAGACAGACTGGACAGGTAGGCCTATAAACAGCCACTGCCAAGAACTACTGCTCGTGCCATTTACAGGCGTGGCTTTCTTTTTTGTTTTTCTATAAAAGGAATTCCAGACTGGTTTCGCTTCAGAGTTTGCTGAACTAATGTTAAAGCTGAATTACTTTCCTGTAGAGGCAGGAATGTTGCGTACCCATCTGGAGATATAGAATATACTGTGTAGCAGTGCCTGATAGCTAGTCCTCGTCTCCGCTATGCAATCGAGATGTTTTGTGTTGTGGTTGGCTTGCGCAAGGTATGTATTTGGTTTTAATGCGATATGCATGTCTGAGAAATATATTACGCTACAGATTGTTTTGAACCTGAAGCGTTATTCGTCTGATAACAGGACATAAGTATGGCCGTGAGATTTTATTCACCTGATAAGGGAATATGTCGAAATGTTTTTGCACAACAAAAAAGTATGTTAAATGGGCGCCATAGAGTACAGTTTTTACGTGCTCATCTTTTACTGGGAATCTTCAGTGTTGATTAAAGTATACAAACTAGGTGACAAACCTCTCTCGCACGCACGCACGCACGCACAGACACACACACTTTTCAACTGTGTGAAGGGAAATCTCTCAGTACTTCTATTGTGTGAAAGAAAATCTCTCAGTCAGTACTTTACTGTGTGAAGAAAAATCTCAATCAGTACTTCTACTGTGTGAAGGGAAATCTCAGTCAGTACTTCTACTGTGTGAAGGGAAATCTGTAAGGACAGACTGTACTGGGTAATCAAAGGGTGGACAGATCTGGGCTGACCAGTAAACGAACAAATCTTTAAATGCAGCGCACCGTCTCGGTCGAGTGAACATCAATGTGCTTCCCACTTTATTTTATCTTGCTCTATAGAGCCGTCCATACAGTGTGTCACGCTTATCGTGACATTTTTATCCCAACCTCTTGTCACACGCCGACTTGACTGCCTCCCTTCGAAAATTTGTCAGTATCTTCTCCCCACGTCATCTCACCCACTATCCACGCGCAGAAATTGTTTGTTTTGCTTTTTGAAACTGCATTTGATAGATTAACTTGAGGACAAACGTGAAGTGAGCTGAAATTGCTTTCTGTAGCGAATAAAATTGAGCACATTTAATAAATTGTATACAATTTAGAGCGTCCAATGCCAATAATGTAGAATTCTGTTAATTTCTGGTTGTGGAGTGACTGTCTAATTGATATCGAATAAGACGATTAATACAAAGAATTGTTTACAACAGTAAACAGAATTTAAAAATTTTTTTGGTGTGTGCGTGGGGTTGTTGTTGAAATGTTAATAATATATTGTTAGAGGCTGCATTTATTGCAGTAACTCTTGGATAGTAGTAAAACATAAAATACGCGAAAGTATTAGGTTTTTAATTTAAAAAATTCTGTTGTAGATGACGCACTTATGTCATATTAGTCTAATATTTTATTGGTGATGACAATTATTATGAAATGATAACATTTATGTCGACACTTCCATAGAGTTTTGAGTTCTGGATTTTTTAAAAGTGTTCATGCCCATGTAATTTATACTTTTCGTAAGTTTTAGTTAAAACCAGATTTCTCTGTTCTGTCTGATTTCTCTGTTCTGTCATCCCAAACCTCTGACATTTTTATTATTCTTTTTTAAAAACAGCTACTTTGCACTGGGCAATTATTACTGGTCACATGACCCCAGTTTCAATGACGTCCGAGCAAATGTCTCAGATAGATTCTACGAGTCGTTCACGGTGAGGTCAAGAACACTGGAATGCGCTACCTCGTGCAGTAATCGGCCTTGGTGCAACTCTTTTTTCTACAGTGACGTCACCTCGAAGTGTTTTCTCCATTCTTTGGTCTTTAACAGAGACTCAAATCTAAGTCTTGTGGTGTCTTCAGGATCGAAATACTACACTTTCCAAAGTAGTATGTCCTGATTTTTTAATGAATGAGTAAATGATTCTGTGATGATTGCTAATACAGGTGACTGATTGATGTTGTTTAATATGTAAATTTATTTAGTGATTGATTAACTGTATTGCACTGGTTATCGGAGTTTGTAGTGTGTTTGTTTGCTTGCTTATGTGTAGTAGAACCCTATTCCTCTGGTCAGCCTACATATAAATATGATAACTATGTTTCTATACATGATTGTGTATGAAAAAAGAGTACTGTTTGTTTGTAAGTCAGTTTGCATTGTAGCATTCTGAACTATGTTAATTGGTGGTGCATATGTAGCAAACTATTCTGTACAGACTTCATAACAACTATTGATCTTCACCTTCATACACAATATGCAAATTCTTTTAGCACTAACTTAAATGTGCAACCAAGCGGCTATTCCTAGTGACCTATATGTGGAAATAATTATTAAAAAATTAAAGTGGACCTCTACAGAATTAAATGTATACGGGCATTGTAACGTAATTTAAGCATTGGACAGGATGCACAGCCACGACAATGTAGCTAATTTGCAGGTGCCATATTTTTCTTTATCCAGTAGTGCCTAAGCTATTCTTGATGGGATTTTTTGTGTTTTTTTTTTTTTGGGGGGGGGTGAATAGAAACCAGATAATTATATTGGATAGTGTAATTATGATTAAAGGCAGTGTCCAGATTGAATTGTGCCATTTTGTATTTTAAAAATATGTCACGACTCACGAGGATCATAAAAATTAAACTAGGTCACCAAATTATTTGTCTATTAAAATGGAAATGAATTAGAATTTAAATTAATTTGCCTCCTGATTTTTTATTATATCCTGTGAGACATAAAAGATTTTGCTTTAGAAGAATAGTTTCTGGCAGATCCTGCAGAGCAGTTTCTTCAACAGCCAAGAGTTTATTTTTGCATCGATATAGCCAAGTAATTCTTTCACCTACTCCAGTCCAGGTCCTAGTGAGAGCAAGCGCTGATCGGTGTGAACATGTGCAGGGAAGAGTGGGCGAGGGTAATCAATGTGCAGACCACGAAATCCCCTTAATTAAACTTTAAGTTTATTTATTTGATATTCATCTCCTGTGCCTAGTAGATATAAGAGAAATTACAGATGGCAATCTCTAATAGTTATTTGTAACTTTTAACTGAAGAAAGGACAGTGTCATCGTGTATATTTTGTGTGCGTAGTGTTGGATCTATTATTGTAATTGTGTTGGTGATGAAAGCACAAGCACACACGTTAAATATATTTTTAGATTTAATTAATAATTTCTTGTGTTTCAGCCTTTGCGGACATTGTTTGTAAGTTTGACTGAACATCTAGTTGAAGGTTGACATTGTTTTTTAAGTTTGGCTGAGCATCCTGTTGAGGGTTGACATTGTTTATTAAGTTCGACTGAATATCTAGTTAAGAGTTGACATTGTTTCATAAGTTTGACTGAATATCTAGTTAAGAGTTGACATTGTTTCACAAGTTTGACTGAATATCTAAGTCTGAATGAACATCGTGTTGGGGATTAAGTAATTATTCTTCACAGGACTTGATTTATTTAGTAAATTGTGGGGAAACGGTTGCTGGAATATATTTTTTCTTATTTCAGTTCTAATTGGTTTCAGAATGAATTTAATTTATAGTGACTTAGTTCTTTGTTCTGACTGTAGCAATTAAAAAATAAAATAACATAACAATCAATTATCCAAAATAATTTTAACAAAACAATAAAACCGAAGCAAGAATACTCTTAATTTTTCAAATAGGTAGATATTTATTTGTAAAATAAGGGCAGACGTTTGAAGGAAAATAACTATATGTACGACAATATTCTATGGATCCACTTTTTGAAATCCAAGAAATCTCTTTCAACGCATGCAATCTTATACAAAATGATATAGCTATTTTCTTTGCAACAATATGAAGTAGTTGGTTATGTTTAGGACATTCAATATAAAGTAAACTTTAAAAAAATAAAATAAATATGCTGCTTTATGTGTATCAACAAAGATCTCACTCTTTATTGATTGAATATATCAATATACCGTTTGGATGTGTTCATTTTAATTATAATAGTTGTGCCCCCCAAACTCAAATGTATTCTTTGAATATTTCGGTTTATTGGATTATAAGTTTCAAACCTGTGTCAGAATAAAACTGATATTTAAATATATGATGTCATTGGAAGTTCAAGTTAAGTTCAAGATTCATTAATAAACTAATTGGCGTATAATATTTTCTCTTTCTTCTTTCTTTTTCTCTCTTGCTTTCTCTCTCTCTCTTGCTTTCTCTCTTTTGTTCTCTATGTCATTCTCTCTATGTCTGTCTGTGTGTGTGTGAAAGAGAGAGAGACACAGAGAGAGAGAGAGAGAGACAGAGAGAGAGAGAGAATGTGTTAAACCAAAAAATATTTTAACATTCTGTTTGGAAGTCTATTAGACTTTGTAAGTAGAACCAGTACTGAACTGTTTAAAGATCTATAGACTTTGTAAGTAGAACAAGTACTGAACTGTTTAAAGATCTATAAACTTTATAAGTAGAACCAGTACTGATCTGTTTAAAGATCTATAGACTTTGTAAGTAGAACCAGTACTGAACTGTTTAAAGATCTATAAACTTTGTGAGTAGAACAAGTACTGAACTGTTTAAAGATCTATAGACTTTGTGAGTAGAACCAGTACTGAACTGTTTAAAGATCTATAGACTTTGTAAGTAGAACCAGTACTGAACTGTTTAAAGATCTATAAACTTTGTGAGTAGAACAAGTACTGAACTGTTTAAAGATCTATAGGCTTTGTGAGTAGAACCAGTACTGAACTGTTTAAAGATCTATAGACTTTGTGAGTAGAACCAGTACTGAACCGTTTAAAAATCTATAGACTTTGTAAGTAGAACCAGTACTGAACCTTTTAAAGATCTATAGACTTTGTAAGTAGAACCAGTACTGATCTGTTTAAAGATCTATAGACTTTGTAAGTAGAACCAGTACTGAACTGTTTAAAGATCTATAAACTTTGTGAGTAGAACAAGTACTGAACTGTTTAAAGATCTATAGACTTTGTGAGTAGAACCAGTACTGAACTGTTTAAAGATCTATAGACTTTGTAAGTAGAACCAGTACTGAACTGTTTAAAGATCTATAAACTTTGTGAGTAGAACAAGTACTGAACTGTTTAAAGATCTATAAGCTTTGTGAGTAGAACCAGTACTGAACTGTTTAAAGATCTATAGACTTTGTGAGTAGAACCAGTACTGAACCGTTTAAAGATCTATAGACTTTGTAAGTAGAACCAGTACTGAACCTTTTAAAGATCTATATACTTTGTAAGTAGAACCAGTACTGAACCGTTTAAAGATCTATAGACTTTAAGTAGAACCAGTATTGAACTGGTTGCATGGATATATTTACACCGAGTAGATAATACAAGCCCTACTGACTCATTTCTAAAAAGGAAACCTAATGATTCTAAAATTAAAGCATACTCTCCAAAGAATTTGTGTGTTGTCATTGTGTGCGATGAATTGATGATCACGATCCCGCCATTTCTTTTGTAAATGTCTTCTCAAACAGTATTCTTCCATACACAAAAGACAAGTTTTCGGCCGCGAATAATATGGGAAATATATGCATGCCTTTCTATAATGCCTGCAGCTAAACTGGTTATGTGAAAATAAGCCAGACCAATTGTAAGTGATATTTCAAATGCACATGGCGATTTTCGGAGTCGTGGTCTCAATAATGTGGAATAAAAGACCACTTCTGTAGAATTTTTTCAATTTGATCAAAGTCACGTGCAAAGAGTGATGACGCATGAAAGGGCCATGTGAAAGGGACGCTCCCGTATTTGTGAGCGGAACGCAAATGACAAATCAAAACGTCATCTGCACGAGTACATCGGGTTACTGCAGAACGTAACAGCACACAATTGATCTGGTCTATTTTCAAGATTGCTTTAGATTTGTCTCCACTTGTCCTTATACGACTTATGAACAAAAAAGCTGTGACTTGATTCATCGATAGCGTGAATCTGATTTGATTGTAGGATTTGCGAAATGTTACTGAACAGATGCCCATACGTTGAAACACTTGCTAAATGGGTGAACTTCAGTTGTTTTTCTTAACGGATGCATGCCTAATGTACAGTAACTGATTGACTGATTGACTAACTGATTGATGAGATTAATTTCACTAATATATATATATATGATTCGTGAAATGGTTCATTAATTATATAAATTTCACTTATTGATAAGGTTTACCCACACAACGACAGTAAATTACTACGTATATTACGTATTTGTGTATGTATATATGTGCGTGTATGTTTATGTATATATGAATCGGATAGATAGACAGACAGACAGACAGAGAGATAGATAGATAGATAGATAGAAAGACAAATGGACGGACGGACGGAAGTATGAATATAACATTACAGAATTTCGGAATGAGATAAGTAACGATGTATAAAACCCATACCCGATACATTTTAAAGTGAAATGATTAACAATGCAATATTTCTTTCTGGTGAGGATTGTGCCTAAGTGAATAGAACTGCTGTGTGAATTACACTTAATTATACATCGTATAAGGTTAATGGTTGGTGTGAATTTCGCTTAATTAAGCGCTGCATATCACAAAAAGTGAGCTGATTATTGATTGTGCTTAATTCTAAGAACTATGCCCTGGGAGCAGCGGACTCATCTACGACCGCCTGAGTGAACTGTGCTGGAAGTTAATGATGGTTCAGATGACGTGGGTGAAAGCAAACGATTCTTGTTCAAGTAATAAAATGAGAATGATAAGTCTGAACACAAAGGCCAAAATGGACTTCGTTATACGCACCCTCAATGCTAATCCAGGTATGTAGGAACAAAATAGTGTTGAGGATTTTTGTTTGACTCTGATGGCTGTTCCATTGACCCCTTCCCCTTTTAGAGTACTTATTTGTTTTGTTTCTTTTGGTTGTCGTGTTCTCCCCCACCCCTCTCCATGAAAGCACATTGAAAAGGTAACTTTTAAACTTCAATCGTTCCACAACATTTTAAACAGTGTGTGTGTGTGTGTGTGTGTGTGTGTGTCTTCGCGAGGTACCATTGTATGGCTTTGTAATAATGTACCAGACCGAATATTTAATTGTTAATATGACACATTTACTAGTGCCGATGAAGGGTATGGACTACTTTCTATAAATAGACATATTTCAGCAGCTGTTACGCTGCCGATAATGAGGATGGAGCCGCCGGCCAATTGGACTCACGGCCCCCACTCAGTAAAAGATTGAGAAAGAGATATTACAATAGATGTGCAGACGAACAAAACACAAATCATTATCATTAACCTCTCACTGCTATTTACGTCAACAGACAAAAAGAAGTTATGCTACACAATCAGATACGCGAGACTGGAACAGTTAAAAAATATTGATTGAAGAAAGAAAGGTTTAACAATATTTTCTTTAAAAATTAAAAAAGCAACACATTCTTGATCCTATTTTCTGGTCACAGACATTCCACTCTAAAGAGTGTCTTTACCAGTTTAGTCAGTTACACGCTTTCACACTGCTGTCATTTTCCAAGGAAGACTTAAATTGCAACTCTTAGCGACAGTGTGCGGAAACTGGCAGACTCTCAACACTACAGGTCACATAAACAAATGCAATGTAGGCACTCAGATTTGAAGGCAGAAATAAAAATCCTGAAAAATACATAATTACATGTTTCTATCTCACATTTTCGACTTACACTTCATTGTTATTTGCATAACTTTTTTCTTTTTTAACCAAAAGCTTAATTTTTATGTTGATTTTCTAATCTTAAGAAGGATCTTCTACTAAGATTATTTTCAGAGCACCGGTGTCATTTTCAACGAATCTTAAGCATAAATAGACTTTAAAGTCTTAAAAGCATAAATAGCATAAAAGCATAAATCTTAAGCATAAATAGACTTTATATAAAGTCTTAAAAGCATAAATAGCATAAATCTTAAGCATAAATAGACTTTATATTAAGTCTTAAAAGCATAAATAGCATAAAAGCATAAATCTTAAGCATAAATTGACTTTATATAAAGTCTTAAAAGCATAAATAGCATAAATCTTAAGCATAAATAGACTTTATATAAAGTCTTAAAAGCATAAATAGCATAAATCTTAAGCATAAATAGACTTTATATAAAGTCTTAAAAGTCTGTGCTCGAATGAAAAAATATATCGTAAATCGTGTTTTGAACTTCGACTTCTTGTTATTTGCATTGTTTGTTGTTATTTAGAATAATAGGACACAAAACCTAAATGAAACAAAGTGACAAAATTTGAATCTAACTAATCGTGCTTATGAAATAGAATTTCTTGTTAATTAAAAAAAAAACAACAACAGAAACTCCGAGTCATATAACTAAAGTTTAGTTTCATAAAGTCTATGAGACAGAAAATCAATAAAATCGTTATGTTGACCTGATAATTCAGGAGAACATCGTCCCAAAGTATACATTTAACATAATATAAAGTGTTAAATGCATTATAAACATTCTGGTCTTTGGTCGATTTTCTCAAACTGTTAGCCATTGTGATAAAGTGACAACTGACGCGTTTTGTATGTTTTGATCTTGCCCAAAGCAAATCATTTCATAACAAGCTGTTGCGTGTTTATTTTACTTTTTTGGTGGGATTTTTGTTGTTTTTTGCACCCTTATACACACTTTTATATTTACAGCACTTTTTTGTGTGGGATTTTTGTTGTTTTTTGCACCCTTATACACACTTTTCTATTTACAGCACTTTTTTGTGTGGGATTTTTGTTGTTTTTTGCACCCTTATACACACTTTTCTACTTACAGCACTTTTTTGTGTGGGATTTTTGTTGTTTTTTGCACCCTTATACACTTTTCTATTTACAGCACTTTTTTGTGTGGGATTTTTGTTGTTTTTTGCACCCTTATACACACTTTTCTATTTACAGCACTTTTTTGTGTGGGATTTTTGTTGTTTTTTGCACCCTTATACACACTTTTCTATTTACAGCACTTTCGGCGTTATCTACCTCGGCGAAGTTTCACATCGGCGCCCGTAGACCTCTGCAGATGTGGAACTTGACTGACTGGCCATCGGGCATTCCCGATTTTTACTGGATGACAGAAGAATGGGTGAACACTACAGCAGACAGAGAATACTGGGAAGTTGGACAGCCCAACAACGCTGGCAAAGACGAGTACAGCCTTGCAATAGTGCTCTTCTTAAAAGGAAACTTTTTGTTGAACGACAGGCAGAGTTCAAAATCTTTCTATTATATCTGTGAAAAACTCATTCAGTGAAGCGCGCCAAAGACCGACTTTTGAATGTATTGACCTCGTTGTAGTGACACCTAAAATCACTCAATTGTTATAAACATTTCTTTTCCAATGAATGTTTATGAGACTAACTGTCCGGCTGTTAATCATTGCATTTAATGAGCATTATTGCAATGTCCTCTGAATTAATTTTTGACATCAGTTGCATTATCGTTTGATTTCTTTCTGTTGAATTTGTACTGCTAATAATAATAATAATAAATAAGGATAAATTAAGAGAACGTTAATAAATGCCGTTTGCGCATGACCAGATTTGCACAAACAAGACAACAAAAATCGTCACACAAACCTCCCGTAGCATTAAAGAGAAGATAATACAACAAAAATCGTCACACAAACCTCCCGTAGCATTAAAGAGAAGATAATACAACAAAATAGAACGATGATCGATATGACATGAAAGCATAAGACTGAAAAAATATCTTTACACAAGAAACACAGAAATAAAAAGGATTGATAGATATTCACTTCAAAAATAGAAATCTAGCGATCGTTAATTAAGAAAGCAAGTTTTACTATACTTTAATGGAGTGTTTGCACTTATAACTCACTTTTCCAGCCTTAAATGTCACACGACTGTGCCAACATTTGTAATACTCCCCCCCCCCCCCTCCCCGCTTTAAACGAAAATAGTCTGAGACATGTGTTGACAATTTTATAAATGTTTGCACAGTCGTGCGACATCTCAGTAGCGAATATCCACATGACTTGAAAAAATAATTATTTGGACATCGGGACGTGAGGTTTGTTTCGGGATACCACATTGGACTAGACTGGAATGGCTGGTTGATGGATTGATGGAATAATTAGGTTAGTGACTGATTAACTGATTAACAGTAAGATTATCAGAGAACAGAATGGAATGGAGAAAGCTGGATGTCGGTTCATCAGTGGTGCCCCAACAGAAAGATAGATAGATAGATAGATAGATAGATAGATAGATAGATAGATAGATAGATAGATAGATAGATAGATAGATAGATAGATAGATAGATAGATAGATAGACAAATAGATAGATAGATAGATAGATAGATAGATCCAAGGACTAATTAATACTACCTTTTGACCTTTTTAACAAGTGCTTATTAGAAAATACCTCTTGACCACAGCTCAAAGGTTTTTGATATTTCGCTGAACAATATCAATTCAATTAGAGACATCATATAGTGATGAGAAGAATGGCGAACAGTCCGTCAGTCAACCAGTCCAGTCCAATTGGTATACAAGAAAACGCCTTAAGTCCCATTGTCAAATAGATCTGTGTCAAGTCAGTGATATTTGGCACTCGTAATGACATGTGATACAAAGTATATAAATAAACAATGAAGAACACAGAAATTGTACCATATTACGCACATAACCAATATCGAGTTGGACGAGAAGTGTGTGTTTTTAGATATACTATAAAAGCAGTGTTTCTCAAACTTTCTTGGCTCGCAGCACACCGTGTGCGATATTACGACACACCCGTACAGTAGGTGGCAGCACTGCGCTTAATGAAAATACTTTTTATTGTTTTTTTTCTCGCGGCACAACCACGCAATTTCGCGACACAAACCTTTAAGAATCACTGCTTTAAAATTATATTTTGCATTTATATGATGCCTTTTGTGGAATATTGGTGCATGAGTGCACGTTTATTGTAATCAGCTAAACTGTAATAATTTCCTAATTATTTATTGCTACTTTAAAAACAATTTTTACCTTGCTATACAGAAAAAGATCTCGAGAAGAATGTGCTTTAAACTGAATAACTTGATGTTAATGTGGAGTGGGATGGCGAGCTGTCCGCTCCTGCGTTAGAGATGCTTGTGTGTAGGCATGCGTGTGTACGTTTTGTTATTTTATAAACTGAACAGAATATTACCACTGAAAATATCTTGTCAGTACTTATTTAACCGTGCGCGTTGGCGTCAATGTTTTAAAGATTTGCATGTAAATTAGTAAACAAAGTGTAGACAATGTCTCGAGTCCTCTTGTTTCCTGCGGAACTCTTAAGCTAGGAATTAGAAGGGGAAAAAAAGATAGAGTGAAAGAGAAATTGTATGTCTTCTTTCATCGACAGGATTGGCCCGACACACTGGAAACCACAAACAATGAACTCAAATTTCTATGATTTAATGAGTGACTTTAACATAAGGAAGTTATAAACAAGATAATGATACACTGCTTGACACTCGTTGTTATCACTCCTTTTAACTCCTTAAGAAAACGTTGAAGCCGTTTTCTTAGTGCGCTTGTACTCTTTATCTGTACTAAAATTGCAACATAAAGAAGTTTCATTCGAAACAATGGAAGGAGTACAAAAGTAACACAATGAAATGGAAGAAAAAACTTCGAATGATAATGTTCTTTTTTTAAAAATTAGTCATAGTTTTTAAAAATAATTAAAAATTCCCAAGTTCAACGGGTACGAGACGCTTGCATGATGTCCTCGGAGATAAACACGTGACATCATACCCAAATGATTGTAAGTAATTCTAATATTTCGACTGTTGTAGGAGAACATCACGAGGCAAGAATAATGGGGGCAGAAATCACAAATATTGTAGGATGTAAGCGGTCCCGTGACTGAGTCAGAGAGAAAGACAAAACGACATTCTGATCGAGGAATTTAGACGATGGCCTCCAGTGGCCTAACTCGTCTACTTATTTTTACAGTCAACAAATTTGAATAGCCGACAAGAGGGTTCCAATCCGTTCCATTATGATTAGTTATTGATTTTTTAAAATACTTTGAACTTAAAATAGATCCTACATTATTACTGATAAGTGAAGACGATATTGAAAAGATTTTACTCCGGAGCGATAAATCGCAATTAATAAATTCATCTTGCATTTACTTTTTGATGTGTTTTATTAAAGAATATCTGGCCTGTGTGAGGAATTTGTAGTGAAAGGCTATGTGTTTTATTAAAGAATATCTGGCCTGTTTGAGGAATTTGTAGTGAAAGGCTATGTGTTTTATTAAAGAATAGCTGGCCTGTGTGAGGAATTTGTAGTGAAAGGCTATGTGTTTTATTAAAGAATAGCTGGCCTGTGTGAGGAATTTGTAGTGAAAGGCTATGTGTTTTATTAAAGAATATCTGGCCTGTTTGAGGAATTTGTAGTGAAAGGCTATGTGTTTTATTAAAGAATAGCTGGCCTGTTTGAGGAATTTGTAGTGAAAGGCTATGTGTTTTATTAAAGAATAGCTGGCCTGTGTGAGGAATTTGTAGTGAAAGGCTATGATACATAAATAGGTGAATGTTAATATAGATGCTGTTATCGCGTGCCATGGATCACTTTTCTCTCACCCTGCTGCTGAGTTTTAAAGCAAAGCCATAAGCTGACGTGACTGGACGCTCACTGTGTAGGTCCGACAGACAGGTAGACAGATGGCTTGACCCAATCACTCTAGACTGCGCCTAAATAGGTGGAGGCATTTCATTCAAAGAGCAGAAAGTCTGATGTCTTTAATACGTTACTAGAAACGTTGACTGATAACCAATGGTTGCACTAAAAAGTTGATTTTATTTATAAAGTACAATGTTTACGGTAGGCATCATATAGATATACAGGACCGGAAAATACCATTGACCGAACAAATGCTTTAAGGGAGAAATTGTTTGCCCACAAGAAATAATGTACATAGGGATTATTATAGACTAGAACGTTCAGCTGCAGAATTTTCACCCATACAATTTAAATAAAATAAAATAAAAAAGTAAAATATTTTCAAAATAGTTGAAGAAATAGGACAAGTCTGTGCGATGTGTCTATGGCATGCTCACGTCATTGGCTTGCTCAAGTCATTGGTTTGCTCACGTCATTGGTTTGCTCAAGTCATTGGTATGCTCACGTCATTGGCTTGCTCACGTCATTGGTATGCTCACGTCATTGGCTTGCTCAAGTCATTGGTATGCTCACGTCATTGGCTTGCTCAAGTCATTGGTATGCTCACGTCATTGGCTTGCTCAAGTCATTGGTATGCTCACGTCATTGGTATGCTCACGTCATTGGCTTGTGATAAATAACATCTAACAGATTTACATATATAATACGGCAGTGCTGTAACTTCACTATGTATTCAAGGATGTTAATGGAGTGGGGTGGGGGGTAATACATGTAATGAAATAATTCCCAGCACAACCATCACGAACCGACTATTGCAAACTGTACACTCACTGGACGATTTGGACTGCGAGAAGTGCAGGTGCGGGTGTGCATGAAGGAGGGTGAGAAAAAATGTGGATGCGGTTGGTTTTGTGTCTCTTTGAAAATATTTTATTTTTGTCCCGGATAATCCTAGATAACACTAAAAAAAGAATAAACAACCAAGAAGATTATAGTTCATCAGCACGATTTCACTAGCCAATCCTCTTAACTCTGGTCAATCAGTGCAAACAAACTCTGTATGAAATGACTCACTCATTATTGTCCTTAACTTTATTAACTGTAAGCACAATAGACTCGTCCCTAGGGTAGCATGTCTGAGTGCAGCTGAAGCACTGCGCATGCGTTAATTCAATGCGGATGTCATCAACAGTGGCAGCTGAAAAAATTCGGTGTTTTCAACGTCTGCAGAATCCTTCATTTGAGCAATCTCGAAGCCGACATTGAGTTTGTTGTTTGTTTATTTGATGAGCTATGCTGTTGTTCTTATCTCTGATATATTCTTGTTCTTGGAAGTGATAATGGTGTGCGTGGGGCTAGGGAATTATTTGTCAATCTGAATGCGCGCATAGTTCCTCAAGTAGGGTGGAGGTGGAAAAACCCTGTTCCTTACTTTAAATTTTACCCTGACCCTGCATGTGAATAATCAGAGTAGCAAAATTGTTTATAAATTTATTTCCTATTACTACGTCATACGAGGTAAGAACCCGAGTATATGTATACAATTGTGCAAACGCGTTAATTGAAATGTTATATTTTATTTGTAGACAAAATGTACTATACATTAATTTCTTCCGAAGATCTAACAGAATACACAATAGTTACTAGCGTGTGTATGTGTGTGTGTGTGTGTGTGAGAGAGAGAGAGAGAGAGAAATGGTGACGTCATAGCACACAATCGCTACCAGCTTGCATTTGAAAGAAGTTGGAATTTGGAATGAAAAGGGTTGTTTACTATGGAAAGGGTTGATTATACAAACTGTCACTTAAAAAGTATGGGTACGTGAGATCTGGTGGTTGAATCGTTGTGTGCGTGCGTCTAGATGAAGTTGGTTTCTTTCTTGGAAATAATCTCCAATCATTATTTAGGAAGGGGGCAAAATTTAGCACGAGAAGAGGGCGCATCTCAAAGGTAAAGGTGTAGAAAACTATTTTTGATTTCTAGTTTTTCAAGGGATAAATAGTTTGCTTTCAGAAAGGGAGCCTGATTGGAATGCCGGGTGCCAACATACCCTAGTGCCAAAATTATGTATGTATGTGAAAGTGTGTGTGTATCTGTGAATATGCGTGTATTTGTGCAAGTGTGTTTGTGAGGGGGGGGGGGGGAATTCAGCGATAATGCTTATGTGTTCGCAACTCGATAGTGGTCTGGACACTGACAAAGCTGATAACACCATGAAATGAGGTTATACGCGATTCTAGCTGAGGCACGACTAAGATTCAATTCTTAACAAATAAATTATTTGAATCTATACTTGTGCAAATTCATTAAATCGATCAATTACGTCAAAGATGACTCGTTCTGATCCATCAAAATAAACTACGCAATATGATTACAGTTGGTCACCCGTCCCACCCATACATCAGTGTGAACAATAACTCAAGCATGAACCATATGACTATAGTTAAGTGTAGGCCTACGTTAAACATGTCAGTACATAATCTGAAAGGGCGGTGATCCTCTCACTCTGCGTAAGAGATATATCCCGTGAGAAAATCCCACAATTATCACATTGTAAATTGCACAGACTATTTCAGTCACTAACCTTTGCCAGTACATACTGTTCACGTCCAATTTTCCCAACCAATTTTTTCTTTTAGATAGCAGTAAACTCAGTGAGTGCACGCACGCACGCACGCACGCACTGACAACTGTAGATGACAGTATGAAAATTCAGAATCAAATAACTGCAGTCTGGTCCGTGCTTGATTCCTGCTGCGCAGATTAATGGTCTCCTGGCCTGGAGAGGGGTGCAAAAGTCGCTGCAAAATACCGATTGAAATGTGCATCTTATCTTCCTTGCCTCATCATAGATTTAATATACACATTGTCTTTAGGTCTATGCGTCAGCCATGGCTACCCTTTCAAAAGTGCAACATTCGCATTTGTGTGCAACACATTTCATCTAGCATCATATTATCAGATTTTGAAATAAGCACCGCTCAGTACAAATATACGTAAGGCCATTATTATCGGGGGGGGGGGGGGCGGGGGTATAAATTGTAGGTAATACTGCACAGTGTATTATGTTTTTGTATGGTTATCTGTGTAGGACTCTTCACTACAGCTAATTCTAAGTGATATTTATTCAGATATTTATTTCTCGCATCGTTCGTTGTTCTCCTGATGAATAATAATCCATCTTTCAAGCTTCTCATTGTTCTCCTGATGAATAACAATCCATCTCTCATGCTTGGCATTGTTTTCCTGGGGTGAACAACAATCCATTTCTAGGAGCATTTTTTTTTTCTGTTCTCGATCAACTGCACTGATAGTTGTATATGCATTTTACTTATTTGCTTTAGCCTTTTACTGACCTTTTCTTTGGTTTTTCTCTTTTAATTTGACTGAACATAATAGAAAACATTTCTTCTTTAAAGTGAATGACACTTTCAAAGACGATTGGATGTTCAATCAAATACCGCAATAGGTCAAACTTTAAAAAACTATAACGAAGTCAATGGTACACTGTCCGTGCTACCCTAATGGGGATGCAGGAGAGGAATTCAATCAGTGATACGGCTTAAATTCCTGATTTTTTGGGCAAAATTAGCTGTGTTGCCTATGACCTCTTTCTAATGCATTCAGAAACGTATCACTCTACAGGAGTGATTATGAAAGCAACTAGGCAACACGTGTGTGTGTGTGTGTGTGTGTAGGGGGGGGGTGCATGTGCGTGTGTGTGTGTGAGGGAGAGGCGATTACTGAGATTAAAGGAAATGATGTTCACATTTATGACATTTGGGATTAGATTTGGGTAAACAGATGGGCTTTAAGTTAAGACTTTCGAAGTCTATAAAGTGCATCGAGCCAGGATTGTTGCTTGGAAATTAATTTTAAAACCCCAGTTGTGGCCGCTATAATACTTTTTGCCTCTATTATGATTATTATTATGAATTCCTTTATCATTTAATAAGCATAATCACTTATCAGTGGTTACATTTAGGATTTGTTTCTAACACGAATTCCACACTAACATACCACTATAAGTAATGTACTACTCGACACATGATTTATATGTTCGCAGGTGGAACTTCCTATTTAAGGAGTAATGTAATTTAACAATTACTAACTTTCATCCAATCATTGACTCGTCAAGCCCCCCTCCCCCCATTGACTACTCCAGACATGTATCAATTAACATGCGTAAGAAGGATTTAACAAAAGATAAAGATTTATTATAAAGTAATATATCACAAATACAACAAAGTTCGAAACAGCCACATATTTACATTACTAATCAAATGTTCAAGTCTTATTTCATACACAATGAGGTGTTCTGCTAGCATATTACGCGATTTGTTAATGAGGTGTTCTGCTAGCATATTACCGATTTGTTAATGAGGTGTTCTGCTAGCATATTATGCAATTTCGTTATACCGATCTTGCATCAAATGCTCACTTCCGCCAGTAACATGTTACCGAAAGTGCTTATTGTGTTTAGTACTGAGAGCAGTTATAACTTATTAACTCATGTCCTGTGTACATTTAATACATTCAAACATATAAGTAATTTAACTGAACTCATTCTTTTCATTTGCTGAAGGGATATGGTTGTAAGGGTTGGGGTGAGAAGGATTCTGCAAACACGTGACTTACGTGTACTTGTTAGAAAGAAGCAATGAGCAGTGTTACAGGTTGCGATGAATGGAATGATGTAAAATTGTTCTAAAAAATGAACCAATTTATGGTCATCTCTCCCTAAGCAGAGCGTAGGTGAGAAGATGGCCCTCTTAGGCTATCGAAGTCTCTAAAAGCAAGCAATACCACTGAGTGTTCTCAATGGCTTGAGTAAACATCAGTTCAGTGAAACTAATCACCCATTATCAATTTTCAAATGACATTTAGGCCTACGAAATCGAGCCGACCGCTTTAGGGATTGGCATGTCTGGGACTTGTACACTCGCCATGCGCAACCTTTACAGAATTACTGCCCTTCAAAAACTTCCGCTATAGCGTATTTGATGTCCAACTTTTCTGGTTAGATTAATTTTTAAAAAGCATTTTAGCAGTTAATAATATTTTTAGCGCAGGGCGCACTATAACTCTTCTAGGAGGAGATAATCTTAACAAAGTTGAGACCTCATCACCTTTACTTAAACTCAGTGAATTAATAAAGGCATTACTTCCCTTTTATTCCTTTCAACAATAATCCATTGCTGTTCATATCCCTAAGCAATTTCAATGTACCGCCTTTGGTAAAAGAAGACAATCTTGTATTGGACATATCGATCTCCTGGGACTAGATTTCTATAGGCATTTGGGAATATAACTTTATTTCTCAAATTCTGTCCATTCCACAAGAAAGCATACTATAGAAAACACGTCTGAGTAAATATGGCTCCAAAATATCTCTATTTACATTAGCGATATATGAAATGTGGCGTTTGTAAACTTGAATGAAATCATATACTTTATATTGTAAGAGTACAATGAGCGGTCTAGTTTCTTTAAATAATTTATTTTATAACAAACATTAGGTGCTCTCTCAAACATATGCGTGCACTATCGCATATACATACTGCGACAGGTTATTTGAAATAGCGAAGGGTCTCTTAAGTTATGAGATTACTATTTATCAAATCTCTATATTATGATAAATGCACACCTCTCAATTTGCGGGCAATGAAGTGTAATATCCCCATCCTTTTCCAGAACAATCCCCAGTATTGTAAACAAACTCCACGAAATAACTTTGCGGACAATGAAAGAGTAACTTCCCCATACACTTTCCAGAACAACCCTCAGTATTGTAAATGAACTCCACGAAATAACTTTGCGCACAATGAAAGAGTAACCTCCCCATACCCTTTCCAGAACAACCCTCAGTATTGTAAATGAACTCCACGAAATAACTTTGGTTGGCAAACGTCCAACGAGTAGTTGACACCCCCCCCCCCCTCTTCCAAGGCTTACACTCCGTCTTATTAATTATTATACCCCCAACACTACTCCTGACCTTTTAACCCACTTGAACCCACAAGAGGTCGAGGATGGTGATAAATAAAGAAATAGAATTTATTAACGATATAAATTAACTACACACTACACAGCAATTCAACATTGATCAAGTACATTATGACATATACAACAAATACATATTAGAGATACACAGAATAAAAAAGGATAAGTATATATTAACAAGTTTAAATGCTTTCTTGATAATTATATGTGATTGTTCTTCTAAATTATCTCCAGCCCTCTCTAGAGGCTCTGGAGTGAACAATATTCTCTAACAATGTTACTTCAATCAAATGATGTTTAGACAACATAAATAATGCACATCACGAGAGAATAAGTACGGTTCAAAATTTGTTTACAAACAAATGGTTTACATTACCTGTAGGCATTGCATGATGCCAGAAGCAAAGCTCACACACAGCATGCATGGTAGACAAGTTGAAACAGACTTCAATGCAAAAGAGTCTTCAACAGGTCACAGATGGAAAACATCACAAACTCATTTACAGGAGGTGCCAGGGAACCAAACATTGAGGAGATCAGAGAACCAAAAAACACTTCAACTCATTTCTCCTAGAAAATAGATTTTGTGCACGTGAGTGCTCCGGCTAGCTCTACATCTGCCATATATCTTTCTTAACCCTCATCAGAATTAATTTAGTGGTTATAAAATTAACTTATTTTATTCTTTGCCCTGACTGAGTGGCATTACTTCTTTTACTACACCTGTAAATAAACATAAAATTGTACTGCACTTACCAATTACGCACATATTAATACAGATTAAAACAACTGAACAAAATGGTGTTTTGTCATGCTACAAGAAATCTCTAAATCATTGCAATAATAGTTTCACAGAGATTCAGACTTGCCACATTAATTGTTACAAGCTCACAACTATGGATTACACAAAAAATTTGTTACAAATTAGTCAGCTAAGGTTAAATCACATGTTGATTCCACTGAAAAAAAAATACAAGTGTAAAGGTATCTCAGAATTACAAAACAGTACACAAGGTTGTACATAAAAATTAAAATACATTATTACTCAGCTGAAAGAAAAGCATGAAATTTACATTTCTATTTAGCAGAAAGGAAACATTACAAGTTAGAATGTATTACTCTGAGTCTACTCATGAGTGGCCTTGACCACGCATATGCCTCAAAAACATGGACTTTCAAAGAAGAAAAATACATAAGTCTTTCACGCTGGAGTCACCTTCGATAAGTGATAAGAGACAAGGGTTTATTTCAGCAGATCTCTTGCTGCCTAACTGTTATTAGTCAGTTGCAGTTGATCAGCACCAGGTCATTGGTCAGCCATAATTGGCATGTTCATTACAGGTCACCTAGGACTGTTTGGCGTCACTGATAATTATCCAGTTATCCCTAATTACGACTGGTGACAGGACTTATGTATTCAATAAAACTTGACTTTAGAATTTCACAAAAAGTGACACGGTATCTGCGTACCATAAATGTTACTTCAGACAATGTCTAGTAGTCCATTTTGGAGAAACTGTTATGATTTTTCATTGCATATTTTGCTTAACACACAGTACGGGAGGTCTATTTTAAAAATCTTACTGCATAAATATCAGTAATATGAATAAAGTGCTCCACAATTTTATTTTTAAAAAAATATTTAAAAGAAAATGGAAACAAGTGACAACTAAATAATGGAATGGAAATATTGTCACACATACAACATCATACGTACTTATGCACACACAATATATGAATTTGACTGAGATTGTGAAAAAAAGATCTTTACCCCACTTAGCAGTAGTTTACGGGTGAATTTGATTTACGTCTCAACGAACCTCATGATGAAAGGGTGTTTAGATAAGTTCCACATCCACATTGGGTAGTACAGACATCAAAACAGGCATGTATTTATAGTACGTATTAAATTAGAAACATCCACACAGTGGGCAGTGTAGACATCAAAAAAGTGCATGTATTTATAGTACGTCTTAAATTATAAACATCCACACAGTGGGCAGTGTAGACATCAAAACAGTGCATATATTTATAGTACGTCTTAAATTAGAAACGTCCACAAGGGCAGTACAGACATCAAAACAGTGCATGTATTTATAGTACGTCTTAAATTAGAAACATCTACAAGGGCAGTACAGACATCAAAACAGTGCATGTATTTATAGTACGTCTTAAAATTAGAAACATCTACAAGGGCAGTGCAGACATCAAAACAGTGCATGTATTTATAGTACGTCTTAAATTAGAAACATCCACAAGGGCAGTACAGACATCAAAACATTGCATTGTATTTATAGTACGTCTTAAATGAGAAACTTCCAATACAGAGAGCAAGTAGGCATCAAATACAGTACAAGCTTTCCCCACTATACAGTATAGACGAAGTTACATTCACATTATACTGTACAAGATTACACCCTATGAAGTATGGGCATAGTTATAAATATTCTCGGTATTCAATACAAGATTACACACTTATAGGTATAGTCGTGTTTATAGACACTCATAGAACACAGTAAAGCTTTCACAATATACAGCAAAATCAAACTTTAGACATTCACACACAGTAAAGCTTTCACAATATACATCAAAATCAAACTTAGACATTCACACACAGTTCAAGCTTTCACAACATACAGAAAAATCAAACTTAGACATTCACACACAGTTCAAGCTTTCACAATATACAGAAAAATCAAACTCAGATATTTACACACAGTAAAGTTTTCACAATATACAGCAAAATCAAACTTTAGACATTCACACACAGTTCAAGCTTTCACAATATATAGTACAAATATTCACAGTACATAATAACTGCGCCTAAAATATACTGGCAACACCATTGCGCACACTACAAACATACACAATTCATACACAAGCGAATAATACACATCACATCACATCCATACATCTCTCTCTCTCTCTCTCTCTCTCTCTCTCTCTCTCTCTCTCTCTCTCTCTCTCTCTCTCTCTCTCTCTCTCCCCCTCTCTCTCTTGCTCCATAGTACACAGTGTATACCTCAACAGTGCACAGTACATATCGATCTACCTGCCTATCCATCCATCCTTCCTTCCATCCATTTATCTAAACCAGCCCCATCTTTTATTTGGTACATTATGCATTCATTATTTGTAGATTAAATATTTTGGCGTATTATGCATATAGTACTTGTAGATGAACTAGTTTGTTCAATGTTTTATCTGTACTTTTCCATACACTTAATGAGACATTTTATTTAAAAAATTATTTAGTTTAATTTTTACTTAATTGTCATGATTCATTGTTTTGAAGGCAAGGCAAAGTAATTTTTATGTATGCTTGCGCGCGCATTTAAGTTTTGTTCCACTATTATTATCCCTTGAATTAAGCCTTTCGGAAGTGCCATTTTTCATAGCATTGCTATGTATCTGATCGCCCACGCATGATGTGACAGCGGACAGATCGTCGGAAGTGAAGCGCGACCATTGGGCACACGAGATCTTTAGCCGGGCGGATTATTGGTTGACGCTTGAGACACCGTATACCGGAAGCAACGGGCAGACTACACGAGTACCGTTAATGAGGTGATTTTATATCCCTCATCTGGAAGCCATCTGTGACGTCATATATTCTTTGTGGAATGCTGCGCTGCGTCGGAAATACCCGAGTTATGGCTGACGATTCAAAGTTTGGAACTTTTCAAGGATTGATTGATGTCACAATTCCTTTTCCCGGTTGCCGGACACTATCCGGGAGAGCAGTTGTGGGGTTGGACCTGTGGGATTGTCCTCATACATGTAACAAATGAACTCGACAAAAGCCTACAAACACTGTTTACATTTGTTATATACGCACAAACAAGCATGAATTTATACACTATATACAAACACACTCAGCCGTCACTATTCCACTCACTAACAGTTAAAGAAAAGAAACACGTTTTACTAATCCACTTTTACTAGTGTGTATATATATTATATAGTTCACAAATATCAACGAGTCAACTAAGCTTGTATTCTGGTTAATATACGACTAGAGAGAAGGAGAAAGGGAGAGAGAGATGCAGTTCAAGAAATATAAATGAGCTAATTAAAACATTAATTACTCTTAATATATAGGTCTGTGTACATATATGTTCAATAGGCGCTAATTACAGTGTTGATTAATAAATAAACTTATTATGACAATAGAATGAATTCAATATTATAGTAATAGCTGGCAACTCAATGTTATATAGAATATGAATGTGGATCCCAGTGAAGCAAATTGCACTCAAGATAACATTTAATCCCAGAGAATACAGAGAATAGTATTATAGACATTCACATTCAGAATTATATGGAATAATGAATAATGCTTGAGTTTATATGGCACCATATATTCAATGAATAGTGAACAACATTTAGCTCCGAACAATAATGGGGGGGGGGGGGGAGAACAACTCTAGAAGTTATGAAAATGATTAATCCGCCAGTTGCAAGGAGCAAATAGAGTTGTGGAAATAATTTAATTGGCCACTTGGCAAGAACGACCCTGAAGCTGCGAAAAATATTTAATTTGCAAATTGGCAAGGAACACTTGAGGTAATACTGTCTCCTTAAACTCCTCTCTGTTCTCTAGATAATGTTTCGATGTGAGCCACAGTATGCGCCCGCATAAGAGTAATGTTCGATGTGAGCCACAGTATGCGCCCGCATAAAAGTTATGCAGAACAATTCTCACGAGCTGAAAATCTGTTTTGCAGCACGTTTAAGAAATTATCTTCTTGGTCATTTTCAATTCTATTTCTATCTGGTAGCTAGCAGCAGAGAAATACAGAGCCTCCATACACGACCGCAGGTCCAAAAGTGACTGTCATGTTTTCCCTGTGTTTAGAGATAGGTTAGGGCATTATTAGTTATTGTTGTTTTAGATTAGGATTAGGGTTAGGGTTAGGATTTTGTTGTTTTAGGTTAGGATTAGGGTTAGGGTTAGGATTAGGATTAACATCAACAAAAAAATGCAGAAAATAAATGCACACACTAAAACTTTTGTTATTTAGAGTTATCCTTTCATGTACTCATTTACAGTTCGGTGATGTTGGGACTTCCGGTTATGTACTTCTTTGCCTTCCAAAGAAATGCGCCTGCCCTAGAGTGCTAGAAAATTGTGGACTGGAGTGGTCAGCTCGAACAAGGTAAATACTACTCACTTATACATTGATTTCTCCATTCTCAACAAAAGCCACAACGTTGACTAAACTCCCCTTTCAACAGCTTTCAGGGTTTTGTCGAGTCACTTGAATTGTAAAATTGTGACCACTGATCAATGCTTTCAGCTTCCCAACCCACATATCGTAACTTAAGCTTCATTAATATTCCATTCTAGAGCAGACAGAATTAGAGGACCCACCAACGCCGAATGAAACTCTGTCAGTCAACATGAGTCATCCTCGACCTAATCTGGGATTGGGTGAAATTTGTTTGACCTGTGCTTGGGTTACATACTCTCTAACTGTTTCTGTGCCAAGAGTGCTTTTTTGACTTTGTAACATCTACCTGTGGGGGAACTGAAATTCGGAGGATATATTCATTTAAATCTTCCCGAATCCTGCGCTAAACGGCCCCACTAGGCAAATAAATGATCATTTAGTTAGTTAGTGTGTTTAGTTGTAATATTCTCTTGTGTGAGTTAGTTTTGAGTGAATAGATTTGCTGCAGGGTGGAAGAATCTTTACGAAGGGTTAGTTTAATGCAGATTACAAGGCTGCTGTAATGTTGAATATGATGATGATGAAATTTGGGTGGTGGCAACTTCTGACCTAGATCGATTTCGCTTTATGGCAGGAGGTGTACCGCTGTTGGTAGAATTGTTGATGATAGACAAGAGTAGAGGGGGGTTGACAAGAAAGTTGAAGAGGGGTGATGGTGAATGGTGCATTTGTGCTTTCTACGCAGTATATCGAAATGCTGCCACCATTTCATTCTGTGTTCACGTTTTACTTTCTTTGTTGTTCATGTTTTACTTTCTTTGTTGTCCACGTTTTACTTTGTTGTTCATGTTTTACTTTCTTTGTTGTTCACGTTTTACTTTCTTTGTTGTTCACGTTTTACTTTCTTTGTTGTTAGGTCACATATTCGTATAGTTAGAATGTTTGGGTGTTTTTATTTCGACTGGCTACACGTTTTGCTTGCTTTTGGTGAAAGATCTACAAAGTTTCATTACCAAATTCAGTCATTATTCAGGCTGATTGTAAAGTGTATTCGACCAAAGCTTCATTACCAAATACAGTCATTATTCAGGATGACTGAAAAGTGCATTCGACCAATCCAGTTGCACAATGTATTCGCTAGTGCAAACGGCGATATGTTTCACGCGCTCTTGCACTCTTGCTGGAATAAACTTAACACGGAAGAAGAAATAAACCGAAAAATTCTTACCAAACGATTTACACCGGAAGGAAAGAGGAAAGATGGCTGCACGTCTCATAAGACGCTCACGTTGTGCCCACAATTTTATCAATAGACAAGAACCGTACATTGTTTGAAAGAAGTTCACAGCAAACATTTTCCCTGTACGAACACACTTTAACTGTCCTAAGTCGACCCAGAATGGATAAATGAACCAATCGGGGAAGGTAAACAGTTGGGAAAATTGCCCACTCCTTAGTGTCACTGAATTTAAATAACGCTGCAGGCAATCAAGGGACATAATCTATATACTCCATACTTGTCTACCTATGATTGAACTAAGAGGAATAAAATCTGTTGGCTGGTCTGCGTGTACAATCTGACACTGAAAAGTACAAGGAAGAGAGCGACTAAAATATAGTGGTGATAGTGGTTGTGGTGGGTGAGTGGATGGTAGCCTCTTAATGAATGCGGAAGATCGATAATAAGGAGACTATATTGAGCTCAGTAGTATCGTTGTGCCAAAGTTTCTCGAAAATGGGCTATTTTAAAAAATCAGCGTCCATTAAAAAAAAATGTTTACCCGTTAATAAGGAAGCCATTGTTTGAATTTTTTAAAAATAAAGTTCTCTTGTTTGTTTCGAGGTAAACATCTTAGCTATGGGCGGCCTGTTTCACACGAATTTAATAAGTGACAAATAATTCAATGCTATACATTTAATTTTATTACTCTGGTGTTATTTTTATTTCGCATTTAATTTAGTAGTAGTACGAAGTGTAAATGTTTATTTTTTATATATGTATAATCTGCTCCCCTTCTCATTCAAATTGAAGCTGTATTTTTTACACATTTAATTCTATTATAGCAATAATAGTAGTAGAAACAACAATAATAATAATAATAATTTAAACTGTTTCGTGTTTACTATCTTATTCATTTCTGTTTCCAGGTGATGTTATATTCATTTTATATATAATTTAATAGCAGCGTGTGGCTAATCCTCGATACCACTCTGTCTTGACATAAAATGAAGATGTCGATTTTGTGCATTAATAAATCCTTTCAATCGGACATCGAGTGCACGAAAACTTTTATTTATGCCTGCAAGAGAAAAATTAGCAACCCCCCCCCCCCCTTCATTGTAACTGTTTTCCATAAGAGATGAAGATGCCAAACGAAGTCAAAACGATCGTGGTCATTGCTAATATAATCGTATCAGTGAAAAAGGTCAAAGGTCGATTCCATTATTTCACTGACAGCATGCTCTTAGCATTTATCACGACTACAAGTGGTATTAGAAACAAAGGATAGGGGAGATTCGAACACAAACACTCTATGACTGAAGTCCATGGTGGTAAAGGTAATAATAGTTCTGATGATGCTGGCTGGTTGTTGTGTAGGTAGTGAAATGGTCGTGGAAGTCGTTAAATGTATGACAGTGACCTGAAAATAATGTCTTCAGTAGAAATGATTAGATTTATGGCGGTTTTAATTTAATTTATATATTTTTTTAATTTTTAAACCATAAAGGGACCTTGGAGAAACACGTCCGCAGAAAATTAATTTGGTCATTTATAATAAAATAGTTATATACGTGAAGTAATTCCATCACCACAATAGTATCCACCCACCCACCCAAAAACAAAATCACAATATTGCTATTTTTGTCTTATGAAAACTGAGATTAATGTGTAATTGAACTTGTATATTTTGTGTGAACATTAGTTTTGTGTACTAGTCATCATAATTCTGGGAACACAATAAAGAGAATGAATACGTTGGCGGAGTAAATTTGCCTAACACTATTTCTAGAATTAATTGCTATATAAATTATTAAATTGTCAAAGTGACCCGATCTCGGGTAGTCCCTATGATGGTATTTTTGTAAGTGTCAGAGTTGGAGTAAACAACTCGAGAATGTGCTAGAAAATTACTGATGCAATCCAAACCAGTTTCAACTGGATAAGTAGTTTATCTGACTAATAGTTTCACACTTGATCTTATCAAATTCATCCAACTGGGATGGACTAGAAATTTCTTTGTTGAAGAAGTACTCCATTCTAATCACTTTCAATTTGAACATAGCTCAAGTGCGGTCATAAAGACGACTGTTAGCTTATGAGCAGACCTTTTGTTTTTGTTTGTCACTTTAAGCTCCAGTTACACATTTATTCTATTTGAAGATGATGGTGTGTGTATCCAGCATTGTTGTCCATTTCTCAGTAAATCGTGTTGCTGTAAGTTGATTCTTGTAAATTCCATTCAAGAGCCAATATGGCAGAAATTGTGGTTTGAGTTTTGGTTTGATCTCAAGAATTCACGAAGATTATTTTTAATGTTCCTCATGGTGTGTTGAGTAAATGCTTGATAGCGCATGTGAAATTCATGATGAGTCTCTACAGTGTGCTTGGAGTGTTTTGAAGATTCTGGGACAGTTGAGTAACATGCCTCTAGAATGGACATTTGGGGCCTTGCCTGAATAAGAAAGACAGTCACTGGCTGCAAACCAGTGACAGCTGCCATCTTTGAAGAGGTTATGTAAATTTACTTTAATTATTTCTCTGAACTCTACTATCATTTCCATGATGATATCCATGAACTTGATTATGTATTTATGTTAATACTGCTTATGTCTATGCAGGGATAAACTGAATGATTGTCCAGAATTAACTAAACAAATTGTTGTGAAGTGATGTAAATGTCGACGCTCTTTGATTGTACTCATCCATTATTTATTTGATTGTTGATTTCATAAATTTATTATTAAACTTATTGACCTTCTTACACATATTGATAACCATATTTAGGGGGAAAGACAGTGAGTGGATGGGGACTCGCTAAATATAGATTAAAAGAAAGAGTTGTCTTCTCCTTTAGTAAGAAGTTTTCCACCTACAAAAATATTGTGGGGCGGTAAATGTTTGTCTTTAATGTTGTGGAAGAGAGAAAACGTTTGCAGCTTCCGCATATCTGCTAAGTGAAAGAGACGAGTGGTATCTGCTTGGGGAATTATTAATAATATAAATTAAGATTCACATCACTTGTAATTAGTTATGGATGATTAATTAATAATAATAATAATAACTATTAAGTAGGTGGCATTAACATCACATATACACTGGCTAATTGTGTGAGCAAATGAAATAGAATGAATACACTGGCTAATTGTGTGAGCAACTGAAATAGAATGAATACACTGGCTAATTGTGTGAGCAAATGAAATAGAATTAATATACTGGCTAATTATGTGAGCAAATGAAAGAGAGTGAATGCATTAGCTTATTGTGTGAAAAAAATGTAAGAAACTAATAATTTGAGTACACCCAAAAAATAAAAAATAATTTGTGGTTCAGCTGATTTTCTTTTGTGTGCTTTAGTTACTGCTATACTTAGTTTCGCTTGGCTTGTTTTGGTTTTGTTCGTTAGTAATTATGGAGATGAGGAAGGTTGTAGATGAAATAAATTAGATGACATCACTATTTCAAACAAAATATATTAGAAATAAAACCGTCTGTAAACACATCAGATTAGACTTCCACTATACCATGCTAGCATTGACAACGTATCGTAATATCGAGTCAAAGGTCAAGTCTGACGCTGATTGCCAGAGAGAGAGAGAGAGAGAGAGAGAGAGAGAGAGAGAGAGAGAGAGAGAGAGAGAGAGAGAGAGACTGAGAAACGAAAGGCCTTGTCAGTGTGCTGATATTTATTGCGGGTTGAATGATATGCCTGACGAGCAGAACGAGGCGAGACGAAGCGAGGTATTCCTATCGACAAAAGCATTATTTATATTCAGGGGATGGGGGAAAGGAGGGACGACTTTAATTTATTACGAGATGAAAATACCACCATCGACTTGACTTTAGCGGTCCGCCATCAAGGACACTGCACAAACGCGTTGAACAATGAACAACAAATCCACTGTACTCAAAAGAAAGAGGGGGGGGGGGATAGTTTACACAAAATACTTTGCTAGCTATTTTTCTCTCTGGGAGTATCGAATGGCTGGTAATGATGACGCTTCATTGCACCATGGGAAAGCAATTTAACAGATCATTTCTAGTACTAAATTTATTATCTTCTCTTATCAAGTTATGATTCATCGACAACGCACATTTGTTTACTTATTACATTTTGCTGTGGCTAATCTGGGAACAGATCTTTACAGACAAAACTAGTTTCTGTATTAGTCTCGAATTACTGAAAAATCAAAGCGGTTTTATTTTCTGATTTCTTTTTGAAGAACACAGCAGCTACAAGTAGTTATGTCCCTTCAAAGCGTTCTCTTTATCAGAGAAGGTAATAAGTATATATCAGTAAAACATAACGAGAAGTACTTCAATTTGCGTAATTTATTGCACCACCACACAGTAATTACATAAAAAGAAAGTCAAAATGTTAAATAAAAAAAAGACGATGGGTATAAGAGAATTAGTGTTCTTCTTACATATAAAAATATGAGCTCAGAAATTCACAATCTGAACTAATGTATGTTAAATTTAATTCTGTCGACGATTATTTTTAAAAAATCAATTAGCGAACCTTCTGGCATAATTATATTTTGGACTTCTGGAACAGTATAAAACATTCTTCGACCTTTTCATGTTGCCACTGGTAACTTACTGGAGTGGTATGCAAATCGGGCGTTCGCTTGTTTATTGGGCTATTATTTCTTTCTCGTTGTGTCACAAGTGGCTCTAAAGTTCTAAACCATTCTTGCCCCATGCACCCTTTTCAACTTATGTAAGAATGCTATTCCGCTTCCCCCCCTCCCCCCAACTCCTTTCCAAGATTGACTCAAAAGGTGCATTCCAAATAATATGCACTTTGTGTCTGTAGTTCCTCCCCTCTCCGAAACCCTAAAATTCCCCCCCCCTCCGGTTGGGAACCCCGGAGCTACGGAGTGTTCCTTCACGTGGGCTTTAGTGTCCAGTCCGCTGTTGGGACGAAGAGGCGGAATAGTCGCCCCATGAATGAGTGAGAATCGAGTTCGGGCCTTTTGTCCAAGAAACTAGAGTTATACCGCTGAATTTGTGCTTCCCCCTTTAGTTTTAGCTTCTCAACTCACCAGCACACCCAATTCATTTAGAACACTTTTACTGGATCGTTTGTCATTGAAGGTTGACCAAAGGAGACCATTCACATACACACACTGACACACACACTATTATAAAATTTATGGCTCTACATTTACTAAAATATTTTCACTGTTCTATAAACAAGCTGAGTTCGTTTGGGTTAGGAGGAAGGCAATAATCTAATATTGTTCAAGCATTTATTTTTAATTTAAAAACATACATTAGCATTATAATGGGTGGGGCTTGCGCAAATTTGTGTTCGTGGGCAGTCATTCATGTCCTTGCATTCTGGTAAAATTTGTACTCCATTAATTCTGGCAATGTAAGAGTTACGTAGATTAATTGGTCCATGTTAGATTGCTATTTTCCATTGTCCTCACGCGGACAATGATTTTGTGGCCTGTTGGTTTTTAGTTTTGTTTCTTAGTTTGCGCCTAGTGTATTATTCAGCCTCTTTCCACGACTTCTGTTTGATTGTCGATTGTGGTCAAAGGTCTCGAAATCTTACCAAGATTCTGGGAGATGCCGAATTATTATTATTATTATTATTATATTATTATTATTATTATTCAGCCTCTTTCCACGACTTCTGTTTGACTGTTGGTTGTGATCCAAGGTCTCGGAATCTTACCAAGATTCTGGGAGATCCAAGGTTTTATAGAGGATGTGGGCACTTCCTAGGAGCGCTGCTTTGAGTAGTGGAGCGAGTCTGTGGTTTCCAGGGAGTTTATTCAGGTAGCCTTCCAATTCAGATGTTATGTTCCCCAGTGTTCCTATCACTATAGGTATCACTTCTGTTTTTGCATTCCACAGTCTCTGAATTTCTAATCTGAGGTCTTGGTATTTTTCTATTTTTTTTCTCTTTCTTTTGTTTTGCCTATTTCTTGGGGTTGGTAAAATCTACTTATCTTTACTGCTTCTATCACTGACTCAACTTTGTTGTTATTCCAGATGTAATCCCTCAGGCGTATAACTTCTTCAATGACATCTTTGATTTTCTTCAGTCCTCTGCCTCCCATTTTCCGAGATACTTATAGTCTTTTTACATCTGCTTTGGGATGTAGGGCTTTATGTATTGTGAGTAGCTTTCTTGCTTTTCGAGTGGTCTTAATATTTCTATAATTTATATGGTATCTATTTACTAATGCCTGTTTCAGTTTTCCATTGTTATGAATTGATTGCTGTCATTTGGCTTATTTATTTCCTAGTGCACTCTATTTTAGTTTTTAGTCTTCTCTTCCATGGTGGTACTGATGGTTTCTTTGTCTGTACTTTGGCTGGTATTATATATTTTTCTATTATTTTAGCTCTAGCATATATTAGACTATTGGTTTCTGTAATATCTTTTGTGGAGATGTACCTTACTACTTTATTTGCATTGTGAATTGCTCTTGTTAAAGCTTTGTTATTTTGTAGTCTTAGAGTTAGTGTTCTTCCTACATGTGATTTCTTGTTGTCCATGAAATCTTTTATTTCTTCTAACATTATTATTATTAATAGTAGTAGTAGTATAGTAGTAGTAGTAGTAGTAGTAGTAGTAGTAGTAGTAGTAGTAGTAGTAGTAGTAGTAGTAGTAGTAGTTGCTTTATTGCTTATTACTGAGTTTGTGATCTTATGGTCCATGTTTTGCTATTTATTTCTTAACTAATGATCATAGTTTTGCTGTTTATTACCGATTGTGTTTCCTTTATTTGGCTTTTTATTACTTTGTGTGTGATCTTTGTTTTGCTGTTTATTAAGTTTTGTGACATTTGTGGCTGCTTATTATTGAGTGTGCCTTTGTTTCACTGCCTATTAATGAGTTTATAACTTTTGTTTTACTGTTTATTTAAGAGATCGTGACCCCCTTTGTGTGTGTGTGTGTGTGTGTGTGTGTGTGTGTGTGTGTGTGTGTGTGTGTGTGTGTGTGTGTGTGTGTGTGTTGCTTATTATTGAGTTTGTGGCCATTGTTTTCTGTTTATTATCGAGATTGTGGTCTTTGTTTTCTGTTTATTATTGAGATTGTGGCCTTTGTTTTGCTGTTTATAATCAAGATGTGGTCTTTGTTTTGTGTTTATTATTCGGATTATAGTCTTTGTTTCGTGTTTATTATTGAGATTGTGGCTTTTGTTTTGCTGTTTATTATCGAGATGGTGGTCTCTGCTTTGTGTTTATTATTGATATTGTGGTCCTTTTTTTGTGTGTTTATTATTGAGATTGTGGTCTTTTGTGTTTATTATTGAGTTTGTGGGCCTTTGTTTTGCTGCCTATTAATGAGTTTGTCGCCTTTGTATTGTTGTTTCTGTTTATTATTGAGTTTGTGACCAGGTTTTCATTTTATTACTATGTGTAAGACCTGAAATGCAAATAGCATTAGTGATAAATATATTTCTTCTTAAATTTATTAATTTCTTGAATTTTATTAAATGTTCACTACTCTTGGTTGGGGACTTTTTTCTAAATGTGAGCATAAAATAACTCTTAGAGTATTGCTGTTTCTTATTATTATTGTGATCAAGGTTTGTTGTTTATTAATAATTTTGTGACCTTTACTTTGCTGCTTATTAAAGAGTTTGTGACTTATATTTTGCTTCTTGTTAATGAGTTGGTGGTCTTTCTTTTTGCTGCTTATTATTGTAATTGTGGCCTTTGTTTTGCTGTTTGTTTCTGAGATCGTGGCCTTTGTTTTGCTGTTTGTTTCTGAGATCGTGGCATGCGTTTTGCTGCTTGCTTTTGAGATCGTGGCATGCGTTTTGCTGTTTATTTAAGAGATTGTGGCCCTTGTTTTGCTGTTTATTATTGAGTGTTTGCCCTTGTTTTGCTGTCCATAAACGAGTTTGTGGCCTTCGATTTATTGCTAATTATTGAGTTTGTGGCCTTTGTTTTACTGACTTTTAAAGAGTTTGTGGCCTCTGATTTTCTACTTTTAGTGAGTTTGTTAGCCTACGAAAGTAAAATTCAAGAATGGTACAACAAATATAATTTACTTTTATTTAATTATTTTCCTAGTCCATAATAGAGCAGTCATTGTTGCATTTATTTCTGGGTTGTTTTTTTTAATTTTGCTTTGAATTCATGGGTGAGGAATCTTTCTTCATAATCGTGTCCTTATTTAAATATCACTGGGATTGACGCTATAAAAGCTTATATACTTTCCGGGTAAATATAAAGAATTAAAAGAGTCGAATATATTGAAGTTCCCATCTCTCCAGCTTTATATTTTCCTCGATTCACAAATAGTCAAGAACTCCTTTGAACAATGCATGTTCTTCTCACCCCCACCCCCCATAACTCTTTCTCTCACACCACACACGCACGCACGCACGCACGCACACACACACACACACACACACACACACACACACACACACACACACATAAGAATCAATAAAGTATTCTGAAATAAATTTGTTATGTATTTTGCGCGCGCGCACACACGCACACATGCATATAAGAATCAATGAAGTATTCTGAAATTAACTTGTTATGTATTTTGCGCAGGCACGCACGCACGCACACACACACACACACACACACACACACACACACACACACACACACATAAGAATCAATAAAGTATTCTGAAATAAATTTGTTATGTATTTTGCGCGCGCGCACACACGCACACATGCATATAAGAATCAATGAAGTATTCTGAAATTAACTTGTTATGTATTTTGCGCAGGCACGCACGCACACACACACACACACACACACACACACGCACACACACACACACACACACGCACGCACGCACGCACACACACACACACACACACACACACACACACACGCACGCACGCACACACACAAACACACACACACACACCAATGACGATCTTTTTGACCAGTCTTCTATGTACGATGCTTTGAGTACTGATACATTCTGAGGTGCGTTCTCTGACAGATTTTGGAAGCTAGCTGCACGTTGCTGGAGCACATGGCGAGATAGACTGCTGTTCATAATTGTCCACAAAGATGCGTGGAGCAAAACAAACACGGCGGCTTTGGAGCGGATGTTTTCTCTCATGGTAAGTGCTCCAGCGCTCAAACATAATTATGCTCGGAGCAGGCAAACATTTGTAGCAAAATGCGGAAACTTTTTTTCATTATTGTTGCTTTGATTAGAACAAGAGTAGTTTCCGAATGGCTTATATCTACATCGACAAGAGGCTGCAGGTTAGATTCACTCTATGAGTCGTATAGTCATTATTGCACGCAAAAGAGTTAACAGAGTATAATTATATATTCATCATTACACACAAAAGAGTTAACAGAGAATAATTATTCATCATTACACACAAAAGAGATAAAAGATTATAATTATTCACCATTACACACAAAAGAGTTAACAGAGTATAATTATTCATCATTACTCACAAAAGAGTTAACAGAGTATAATTATTCATCATTACACACAAAAGAGTTAACAGAGTATAATTATTCATCATTACACACAAAAGAGATAACAGAGTATATTTATTCATCATTACACACAAAAGAGATAACAGAGTATAATTATTAACTTTAAGAATTGTATAGGCTCTGATCCACTACACAGGACATTACAGGATATTCCCCACAACTGGGGTGGCACAGACATCGCTACACGGACAGGAGACTGCAGGGTATTCCTACTGCAGGAATGATTGTCGCTACAGACAGAGATTACAGGTTATATACACTATAGAAATTATACAGTCATAGTTGTGGACATAGATTACAGGCTATAAACACTAAAGAAATTGTACAGCCATCATTATGGACAGAGATTACAGGCTATACACACTATAGAAATTGTACAGCCATCATTATGGACAGAGATTACAGGCTATACACACTATAGAAATTGTACAGCCATCATTATGGACAAAGACTGTAGACTAAATTCACTGTAGGAGTGGTAATCCATATTTGCAAACAGAATTTACATGGTAAAGTCACTATTGAAAATTTTGCATTACTTTTATTTTAATTCCATTACATTTATTTTAAAAATGAACACATTTTTTAATGTTATGATTTTTGAATAATGCATATCGCCCATTATTGCTTCCATAGTTTTCCGTTCTGCGTTCTTTAACGCTCTGATGACATCCATCTTAACACAGCTATGTACACATCTAGGCGCAATTGTCCTTTAGATTTTCGTGAATCTAATTTGCATATAACCACGACTCCCAGATGATTCATTATTCATTTGTTCCTTCGTCTTAAAAGGGTCTGGCAGGAATGTGTCATTCAACATTGGTTGCTTCACATTCTGTTGTCGCGTCCCCCCTCCACCGTATCCAGATCGCAAAATGGAACGGTCAGTTAGACGCCTGGTACAGTTGGTGTAGGTCTTGAGAAGGTTGAAAATAAATAAAAATGTAAAATTCATAATCATTTATAGCAGAAAAGTTTATATTCTGTAACTCAAACTAGGAGACGATACTACTGACTTAGCAATTATTGAGGGGGTGAGGGTGGTGGTAAATGGTTTAAACTGCTGATATTGATATATGTTAGGTGATGATGTATACAAAGATACGCAATGTTTAAGTACACTATACTTTAAAAATTTTTTGCAATCTGATGAAAATTGCTAGACAGGGTCTATCAAGGTGTGTGTGTGTGTGTGTGTGTGTGTGTGTGTGTGTGTGTATGTGTGTGTGTGTGTATGTGTGTGTGTATGTGTGTGTGTGTATGTGTGTGTGTGTATGTGTGTGTGTGTGTATGTGTGTATGTGTGTGTGTGTGTATGTGTGTGTGTGTGTGCGTGTGTGTGTGTGTGTGTGTGTGTGTGTGTGTGTGTGTGTGTGTGTGTGTGTGTGTGTGTGTGTGTGTGTGTGTGGAGAGGAAAGCGGAGGAGGGCTATTTGGGTTGGGCCTCACATTCACGTCAGGAATGGCTCAAATTTAAACATCTGACGCTATCTCGAAATGAGGCTATAAAGATAGAATAAAGATACTCGGCAAGGAATGAAAGAAGACTTTTTCATGCAACTTTAAACTTGTGTCCTGTTGTTGGACAGTTCGCCTATAGATGCCTTATGACTTATTTTAAATGAAAATGTCCGGGGCTTTTTTGGACTTCTGCCTGTTGCTGGGTCATGGGAATGACCACTCGATATAAGACCCACAGGACCATTAGAAATGTGTGGATAATAGGAATGAGGGTGTTGAATGAAAGCGAATGTTGTTGAGGTTCTTCGTCATTTGTAGTGAAGGTAAGGTATTACGACATCAAGTTAAATCTTAATTGAACAATATTGGTGCTATGTATTTAAGTTCATGCTGAGTTAGCAGCTTGAGAGCTATGTCAGCAAATTAGGTGTTACGTCAGCAAACTAGGAGCAATGTAAGCAGGTTGAGAGTTACGTCAGCAAATTTGGGAGCAATGTAAGCAGGTTGAGAGTTACGTCAGCAAATATGGGAGCAATGTAAGCAGGTTGAGAGTTACGTCAGCAAATATGGGAGCAATGTAAGCAAGTTGGGACTTACGTCAACAAATTGGGTCATAGATCAACAATCTGTGTTTAAGTCAGCAAGCTGGAAGCAATGTCAGCAAATTAGGTCAACAAGTTGGGTCAGTAAGATAAGTCAGGTCAGGTGTTATGCCAATAAGTTGAGTTATTTCAGGAAGCTGGATATTGTACTAACACACTGGATAATACGTCCCAAAAAGTGGGTGTTGCATCAACGGGTTAGGTTTACATCGGTGTGCTGATTATTATAACAAAACATTCTCACCGTTACACCTTTACTGTTAAGGTTATTTCTTCATCCTAACCCTAACGCAATCAAACAACTCGAGTGACACTCTAACGTTTGCTAAAGTTATATGCTAATGTTTGTCAAAGTAATTTTATTCTCCCACTCTTGATTATATCAAATTATATTATCCTAACATAATTCTCATCTCACACCCGTCACCAGCAACCATAGCAGTTTCGAAATAATTTGATTACAATTAGACAAATAACTAATTAATTTATTACCTGTAAATTCTTATGCTCAAAATATGGTGACTTGTTTTACAAGCAGAGTGAGCGGCAAATATCAAATCTAGCCTAAAAGCGACCTAAAAGCGACCAAGAGAAGATAACTAAATGAATATACGGAGAAACTAAAGGAGATAATCTAACCCAAAAGCCAGACACAGGAGCGCATGTTGCAGGTAACGAGTCTCCTGTAAACTTTCACACCGGATATCCTCGTTTAATCGAAACACATTGGAGCCGAGAAGCCTGATCTATAATTAGAACAAAGAAGCCGATATGCAGTCTGGTTCTCAACTTTTAAGTTTTATTTATTTATTTTTATTATAAAACTCCGGTAAGGTAGTTATGCTGAAATCTTCCGAGATTGTCACATAGCTTGCTGTTACCTCCATCCATGTTTTAGACAACCTGCATTAAAAGACACACTTATAATAGTATATTATATATGCAGCCCTAGCTTACAAGAAACAAAAGGGTCGCGACTCACGAGGCTTGTGCACAGGTTTGCTAAGAAAACCACGTGATCTTCTTGTTCCGCGCGCGATGGAAGTCTGCGCATCATTGATGCTATACTTCCGGCTCCATTGCACGCAGCATGCAGTTCGCTTTCGGTTTCGTCCAACGGACACTGTAATTGTGTTGCTGTTTGTCCTGCGTGTACAACTACACACCATAGCCTTTTATTCCTTAAATCGCAGTGTGAAAACATACTTATCTGCAGTTGATAAATAAATGTGTTGCAAAGAATAAATATGCAGTACATCAAGTACTATGATTCAAACTATTTTCATTTTAAAAGGCCAAATTTAAGAAAAATGAGTGAAATTTCTTTCATTTTAAAGATTGCCAGAGAAAATTAAATATGACTAAAGTTGAATTGTGTTCGTTAACCAGTCTGAGCGAAAGAGATGAATTCCGTAATTGTTACGTGAAAGTCTGCAAACTCTTTTCGACAAAAAATAGGTTAAACTTATCTTTACTAAACGCTAGGAAAGGGTCAGAAGTATAGCTGAATTCTGTCTCCAGTGTGGCAAGCCTAGCTATGCCATTTAGTGACAGTCGTGTGCTGGCGGTTATGAGAGGTTAAGCATTGCAATTGTTTTCTTCGGATTTTAACTTTACAGTACACCATACTGTATTCATTTCCTGCCCTTGTGATTAATCTTTCCAAGTGTTAGGCTAACACTTCTGTATAGTCTACGATACTTTTTACGATAGTACATGTGGTGTGTGGTCTGTATAGTCTACGATACTTTTTACGATAGTACATGTGGTGTGTGGTCTGTATAGTCTACGATACTTTTTACGATAGTACGTGTGGTGTGTGGTCTGTATAGTCTACGATACTTTTTACGATAGTACATGTGGTGTGTGGTCTGTATAGTCTACGATACTTTTTACGATAGTACGTGTGGTGTGTGGTCTGTATAGTCTACGATACATTTTACGATAGTACATGTTTGCCCATTCTGGTGAAAATAAGACACTGGCCTAGTTTATTTGGATTATTTTTTACTTGTTTGTAATTAGTTCTCTGAGCAGACAGTTTGGTTGCGGGACGAACATTGCTCGATAAACCTCTCTTCTTCAACATTGATTTACAGTGGCGTGAAGATCTTCTCAATTTTCAACACTGATCTAAAGAGTTTGCGAAACAGCTTTAAACGGTAACACGATCATAGTTAACTTATTAACAGACCGAGTTGACGTAATCGTTTCATCTCACAGGCTTGCCTTCTTTCTGGGAAATTTTCTTTTTACCTCGGGACATGTCAGCGACGGCGTGTGTGTGATTGTTGATTTCTCTTTGGAATTATTTACGTTTGGTGTGCTGGGTAGCGAAGTATGAATACATTCCCTATGCTGTAGCCTGTGGAATTATGACAAGGGTTCTCGTTCCAATACGGCTCAGTATAAAAGGAATGTCTGTTTACCGGAACTGTGAAGCAAGCTTTGGTCTATCGAGATCACGGGTTATAAGAGCAGTGACGTCAGCCTTCGTGTCATGGTGAATGAATGGCGATTCTCTCGCGCTTGTTATGGTGCTTTCAGAACATTGTGGATTTCATTCACTTTTAAAATTATTATAATTAAGTTTAATGTTCTACGATTCTTCACATCCTGAGAAGCAATCTTTCTAAAGGCCTATTGATCTTTATTTTTCTTCTTTCTTTATATATTTTTTGTCTTACTGTTGCAATATTAAACTTTTATTCTAGCCGATCATATGTTTCCTGGTAGCTTACATCGTCTCTTAAAGCAGCAGTTTATGTAAATGTCTTTTGTGTCTCGGTTATTTCCCATATCTCATTACATGATTCCCCCCCTTCCCCTCATTTAAATAGTTAAAGGAATTGTACGTTCAAAAATCTAATCAAATTTCACTGACATGTTTACAGACTTACTTAGGTTTTGACATAGGAAATGAACAAAGACCTCTTCCAATTGTCAATGCTTGCCTGAAACTGCAAAAGTATGAGGCCTGCCTCTCGTCAGGGATTCTTTGATGTCGTTTTAGTGCTTCATCTCATTGCTAATGTCATGCACTAGCGAAGAAACTTATCGGATTATTTTCTAAACCATATATTTCTTTGCTTTTTAAACACACACACACACACACACACACACACACAAAGAAAAAAGCAACAAGAAAACAACTTGTTTCACTCGGGCCAAAACGATTGGACCTTTGCCTGACTTAGCAACATGCAAATCCCTTGATGCTAGTTGCAGCCTGCCAATACTTTAACTGTGGGTGTAACTAGTGTGGTTGCTCTGAAAGAAAGAAAGAAAGAAAGAAAGAACAACATCCAAACCAGTGTACACGCTTTAGTGGACTTTAAATGTCCTGGTAACAACCTATAAGATCAGCTCATTACTGGCGTCCAATCAGGCATTTCACGATCCATTTGTGGATTGGAATGTCCAGCAAGGACACTTTAGTGATTCAGGTCCGGTCAACCCTAGTTTCATTATTTGTTCAACACAAGAAATGAAGTTTAAATTAACACCAGTTACCAAGCTAAGTCTCTGTTTTATTTTTAAGGTCTGTTAATTAAAAGAAATAATTGTCACAGCCGAAATAAAACCCTAAAACCCTGCGATAAAGGCTATTTCAAACATAAGTTGTATAATGAACTCTTTAGACTCAAGACTTGCTTTTGTTTAGCGGCATGTGCGTTATAGCCTTTTATCCAGGAATGAATTTTCCTTGTTATACTCTATCTTGTAACCGTCCAAATAAACTAGGCCAGTGTCTTATTTTCTCCAGAATGGGCAAACATCAACAATATTTTAAACATTCACTGTAGAAATCAGTCAAGTGTGAGGGCTCGTCTTTGTAGTGGGGATGTGCGCTTACATGATTCACAATACAAACTGACACGTGACAGCTATATTGTTTCTCGGTTTAAAATCTATTTGAAAAGAAAATTAAAATCGAAGTCACATAAATTAGTTTTTAAAAAATCACATAAAACAAGTAAGTAGATACAAAATTTAAACAGATTAAAGAAACACACACAACCAATTTAAAATGCCAGTGCAAGGTTTATTTTGTTTTTCTATTTTTTTTTTTTTTTGGGGGGGGAGGGGTGATAGGATATTATATTCCTAAAATACACTATGAGTCATTCTGCTTGACTGTATGTAGTTGTTTGATAGAGATACACTGGAGAAAAAAAAAGAAATAATTTTTTAAGTAGACCAGGGAGGGATGGGGGCTTTCGGAGACGGGGGTGAGGGAGCAGCACTCAACCCTAACGATCAACAGGAAACAGAGGGTTAAGTCACTATGACACTGCATGCATGAAACCACACGTTCCACGAAACGGTTTTTGATTGATGTTGAACGACGCGGATGTTAAATTAATTGATGTTTCATTCTACTTCCGACGTTCGTTGACTTTGAGGACGGTAGGCCATCAGTTCTACTTGTTCCGAGGTCTGCGCTCCCGCCGGAACCAGTGGCTCTATAACGATGATAACTCAGGATAACCATGTGGTTTGAAATAATGTATATGAAATCAGGCGTGCTGGAGGATGTAAGGCCCAGATCGGCGGCAGATACCACACCACATGGCTTAGGTTTTCCCCGGAAATGTCAAAACTGGAGCTCTCTTGCATTTATTTTTTTAAAATTTAAAGCCCACTTTTAAAACCTTTGTCCCGCCCATGCCTATTTATTAAGGTGTACAAACTATGCCTTATGAATCAGAGTTTTGTTTTTAAAAGTTGGTGTTGAACTGTTTCCCCGGCTGTAAGCTGAGTAGAGTTTGAAAACATCATTAATCAGATTTGAAGAGTTATAATTGTGAACATAAATTATGGCCTCGCTTTTGTCAGCTCCTTTCCCCGCTACTTTCTTCTAAACGAAACTTTTTTTAAAGTTGAATTTTTATTTTCAGTTTTCGTAACTTCGTCAAGGTCATGTGTGGCGCCTTGCTCCCTTTACATGTGGCTCGCGTTTACTTCACGCCGGCTTGCCACGCGGACAGAGGTTCATTTAAATATTGATGCGCTGGAGATGACGTCATGACACGAGCATGTTTGGTGTCTGTCAACGCTTCGGCCGATTGAACCTTGTGCCAGAAGATGGGAAATTTTTGTTGTTGGCAAAGGAATTATTCAACTTGATACATACTATTAAAATAAATCTTGTTATTTGTAGGAGAGACACACACATATATGAAAACAGACTAATTCATCAAGAAAATAAGAAAAAGTGATAAACTAGTCTACTTTTTATCATTTTCATTTATATTTTTGGCTTATAAATGAAATAACGAACATGAAAATCAATGCAATGACTAATTAGACGTAGTACAATTGCCGATTAATGACCTACTACAACAGTCTCTTATTAAAGACTAAACAGAATGTTCTCTGACTAATGACAAAACAGAATGTTCTCTGACTAATGACAAAACAGAATGTTCTCCGACTAATGACAAAACAGAATGTCCTCTGACTAATGACAAAACAGAATGTTCTCTGACTAATGACTAAACAAAACATTCTCTGACTAATGATTAAAAGAACATTCTCTGACTAATGACTAAACAGAATGTCCTCCGACTAATGACAAAACAGAATGTTCTCCGACTAATGACTTTGTAACCAACTTTCTAGGCCACGTACCCAGTTACAGAGGGAGCTCATCGACACTGGATTCTTTTTTGCGTGAAGGGAATATGATATGAAAACAAAGATATCTTTATCACTTTGCCCTGTGTTGCGATTAGCCTGACTAACTTCTGTAGTATCCTTCTACTGGTGTCACCACCCTCTTAATAACCTCTCTATTCTATAGCCCACAACCAGACCACCCTCTTAATAACCTCTCTATTCTATAGCCCACAACCAGAACCACCCTCTTAATAACCTCTCTATTCTATAGCCCACAACCAGAACAACCCTCTTAACCTCTCTATTCTATAGCCTACAACCAGAACCACCCTCTAAATAACCTCTCTATTCTATAGCCCACAACCAGAACCACCCTCTTAACAACCTCTCTATTCTATAGCCCACAACCAGAACCACCCTCTTAATAACCTCTCTATTCTATAGCCCACAACCAGAATCACCCTCTTAATAACCTCTCTATTCTATAGCCCACAACCAGAACCACCCTCTTCATAACCTCTCTATTCTATAGCCCACAACCAGAACCACCCTCTTAATAACCTCTCCATTTTATAGCCCACAACCAGAACGCTGTGACACACGCTTCATTAAATACAAGACGAGGAAAGAGAGATAATCAACCAATTAATTAGCGTTAATCATAATTAAATATTTCATATATTCAAAACAAATTAATTTAAATACACACCGGAGTAAGGTTGTTCTGATAGTCTATTTAGAAAATCCACTGCTGATTCCATATATGGCTCGAACGCTCAAATCTTTTTCTTTAATGCATTAATAATATACGGGAAGAATAATAAGGCACAAAATGAGATGTTCAAATAAACAATTTTCAGTAATATTCAATCTGCTACATCTGGCCAAAGTCAATGATATTCAGTCAAATGTTCCTCTAAAGTGCCCAATTGCCGAGTTCAGGCTGTGACACATTTAAATAGTGGCTGTATCGTTTTAAACTTAATAAACTAATAAAGATAAAAAAATAATTTAAAAACTCGATAGTTTTCAAGCACCCAATTTAAAGTTCATATAGTCTTAAGAGTTAACTGGCTCAATTTTTCAGTTAAAATATGATAAATCGCTAAATACTGTAAAGTAAGATTTAAAAAATAATATCAACAAATGAAGGTGGGGTTTAGTAAATTTGCCTATCTCTTTTTCTAGATTTAATTGTTATATAAATTGTTAAATTGACAAAGTAATCCGACCTTGGGAACTCTTTGTGATGGTAATTTTTAAGTGTCAGGGTTGGAGTAAACAACTCAAGTTGAGAATATGCCAAAAAATTGCTGATGCAATCTAAACCAGTTCCAACAGGATGAGTAGATTTTATGACTAATAGTCTCACACTTGTTCATATAAAATCCAACCACTGGGGGACGGGTCACACATTTCTTTGTTAAAGAAGTACTCTATTCTAATCACTTTGAATTTGAGCATAACTTAAGTCAGTCATAAAGGCGATTGTTAGCTTATGGTAAGTTAAGTGACTGATAAAGGAAGAATAGACTTATTATATATTGTACATGTTTGATATTAATCTATGATTTGAATTAGGGAATACTTATGTCATTGAAACATTATTTCTATGTTCATTAATGTGACTACGTTCTACATTATACTTGTGAATTTTGCTTGATGCTATATTTCTTTTGCTGTGTGTGTATTGGGCTAACTAAATTGTTGCAGGATTTGTAAGTTGAGAATGATTGTAAGAGAGAAAGAAGTTTAGATATGAAATATGCCTGGAATTTAGTGCTGCCTTAATTTGATTTTGCCGAACAGAGCAAGCCTTTTACCTTTTGTTATCACTTCACACAAAACTATTGTGCTCTGCTTGAATACATTGATGTGTGCATCCAGCATTGTTGCCAACTTATCAGTAAATTGTGTTGCTGTAAGTTGATTCCTGTGAATTCCATTCGAGAACCAATATGGCGGAGTTTTGGGCCTTAGTTTGGTCCTTAGATTTCATGAAAATCATTTTGAACATTACTCATGGTGTGTTGAGAAGACGCTTATGAAACTTCGAAAACATTCCTCCTGATGTGCTTGATAGTGCATGTGGAATTCAGAATGATTCTCTACAGTGATCTTGGAGAGCGCGTGGAAGATTCTGGAACAGTTGTGTAACATGCCTCTAGAAGGGACACGTGGTACCTCTCCTAGATATGAAAGGCAATAACTTGTTGCAAACCGTGTGATTGTGAAACATGTGCCGGCAACAGTCACCATCTGTGTAAAGATTATTTATATTGGCTTTATTTTTCTGAAACTCTACATTTCCGTAATGATATCCATGAATTTGATTATATATTTATGTAATTGACAGCTTATATTTATGTTAGGATAAACTTAATGATTGTCCAGTATTAATTGAGCAGTGTTGTGAAGTGATGTAAATGTCAGTGCACTTTGATTATATTCATATGTTATATATTTGATTGTTGATTTAATAAATTTATTGACCTTCTTACACATATTGATAACCATATGCTGGAAAGACGGTGAGTGGATGGGGGGGGGGAGCTTGCTAAATATAGATTAAAGATTGATTTGTCTTCTCCTTTAATAAGAAGTTTTCCACCTACGGAAATACTGTGTGACAGTAGCTATTTGTTTTTAATGTTGTGGAAGAGAGAACAAGTTTACAGCGCCCTCATATCCGCCAAGTGAGAGACGAGTTATGACTTCTGGAGAATTAACATAAATTAAGATTCTCATCATTTGTAATTAGAAATCATCATAATCATTAATTAGGTGGCGTTGGCATCTCAGAAGGAAATACAAAGAACATGACGGCCCACACACGCTCCCCTTGCACTCACTCACTCTGCAGAGCAGATCAGCTTAACTCATTTGTGTCAATTGCACGCACAGTCAGTGGGTGGATGGGGCTACTGTTGACCTGATCTGGTCAGCTCAAACCAAAAACACTCGCCATGACGACAACAATCTGACAACAATACATAATCTGCAAATGGCGCTTACAAAGAACCTGACTAATCCCAGTAGCTACATGAAACTAGTGTCTATGGAACCGACATTAGAACACTTGCAAATAGTCCCACAACAATAGGCTAAGCAGACCTATTACAGACATAAGTCTGATAATAAAATATCAGCAAACATTTGCTCAATCGAGTTCCCACCTCTTCTAAACGACTGACATCACATTACGAGCTCTGTAATAATCTGTTATTGCCTTCTGACAGTTGACCGACTTCTACCACTGAACAAGCAATTCTGTTTCGTTTTTTTCACGAGTCATATATATATACAACTTAATATTGAGCAATTCACTTCTTAACTAGACTCTTATTGACTAGCATTACTGTGACAAAGTAAATTTGCCCCTCCCTATTTTTAATTGTTATTTAAGTTGCTAAATTGTCAGAGTGCCCCCCTTGGGCACTCATTATGGTGTTGTTTTGAAAGTGTATGTGACTGAAGTAAACTGCCTATGACAAGAATATTCTAGATTTGCTGACCTAGTGGAAACTGAGTAAGCAGTTTCTTATTATCAATGATTATGATTTATGAGAATGAAACTAGTCAATGGACTGAGTTTAAGGAGTTTACTTGCAGTAGAGAATTTTGCTGTCTATTCACTTTTGAATTTGAAGACAAAGAGAGTCTGGCTATGAAGGCAGTCGTTAACTTGAGTGGTGAGTTTAAACTGACTGATTGAGAGAGAGAGAGAGAGAGAGAGAGAGAGAGAGAGAGAGAGAGAGAGAGAGAGAGAGAGAGAGAGAGAGAGAGAGAGAGAGAGGACTTAGAAACATTTCATAATTTTTCTATTGATATGTTATACTTGTGTTATGTAAAGATGTACTATGTAAGTTGATTTATTTACTACAAATGTTTGAACTAAGCTGCGCCCGGGTGGTGTATTAATATGTGACACTGTTTGATACATTGTATTTATTGTACCATGTGTGCATGGGGATAATGAATACCATTGCAGGAATTGTAGAAAGTTTGAGAATGAAGTGTCAGATAGAACTGAGTTATATTGTAACGAATAAGAAACTTAGGTTTGCTCCTTAATTGTATGTTGCAGTCAGTAAGCAGCCTTCTGATTTCTTCTTCTTTTGGTTATGGTTGTGTCTCAGTCTGAGTGTGTGTTCAACCCTGAGATTAAAGTCAGATTTGTCTTCTCCTTTAGTAAGAAGTTTCCACCTGCCGAAACCTTGTGTGACTGTTAACGTTGTTTTATGATGTGGAATTTTGAAAACGTTTACAACGTCAAAAGATCCGCCAAGTGAGAGACGAGTAGTGCCTGTTGTAGGATTAGTAATAAAATAAAATTAATATTCTCATCACTTGAAATTAGTTATGAAAGATTAATTAATAATAATAGGTATCTTCATTAACTAAGTGGCACACGTGTCACAAATACAGTGCAAACAAAAACCTAAACTAGTCCAGAGATCTCAGGCTTACAAAACTCTCGGTTACTGATTTCACTTGCAATAACCAACTCGTAGTCTAATGTCCATAAAAGAAGCAACAATTTCAATTTCACAGACTAATTTCATCAAGCATTTCTTGAATACTCCTCAGGAAAACAACATAAAATTAATGAAGAAAAAATACCTTTGAAACTTTAACAATGAAAGCCATAATGAAAATGTATACAAACTAAGAGACTAGCCATAAGGATTTTTGAGGTGAAGAAATTCCTTCTGTGTAGAATGGATATCTGGGGAATACTGCTGTCATCTATCTGGTCTCTCCTGCTTCTAAGCTGGCTCTTTCATGTATGACTGGTTCGAACCCCATCTTCAGACCAAGGTATTTAAAGGGTTGAATTTCCAACTGAAATTGCGCTAAGGCAGATTGAAGGAAATGCGTTTTTTTGTTTTTTTTTTGTCGCTAAAGTTTTAACCCTTCTGAGCTCTGTGAGGTGGATCACTAAAATGTTTTTGACACTCAGTGTTCAATGTTCATAATTCTAAACTGTTTCCTCTACTCTATGCCTCTTTATCTAGATGGCTATCCAATTCTCACAGTCAACACCTTCTCCTGGTTACCCTACCTTATTCCGTGCTCGCTTCAGCGGCCCCAGTTCATTTGGCTGTCCACTTGGCCACACCTCATTAACTCACACACACACTCAAAGGCTTTAACACAAAGGCCAATTATAATACAACTGGAAGAGAAAACAAAATAATGGTGCCGATCGCCAGTCTAATAATGCATATATAAAACAAGCATTGAAAGTTGACTTACAAAAAGAAATGCAATATCAATTTATCATAACAAAACAAAATAAGCATAATACAATGGCAAAGAAAATAGTGTCAGTGCATCTACAAAAGAAAATAACATATTAATCAAACTATGTTTCATATAAATGGGAAAAAATGTGGGTCAGATTATTATTATAGTTACGCAAATGAAACCTGAGAAACCTAAAAACAACTGGCTCATTTCTGCAACATAAGAAAGAGACAGCACTAAATCCCTACTTTAAACAGCACTAAATCCCTACTTTAAACAGCACTAAATTTCTTCTTTAAACAGCACCACATTCCTACTTTAAATAGCACTAAATCTGTTCTTTAAAGGCACTAAATCCCTACTTTAAACAGCACTAAATTCCTACTTTAAACAGCACTAAATTCCTACTTTAAATAGCACTAAATCTGTTCTTTAAAGGCACTAAATCCCTACTTTAAACAGCACTAAATTCCTACTTTAAACAGCACTAAATTTCTACTTTAAACAGCACTAAATCCCTACTTTAAACAGCACTAAATTCCTACTTTAAACAGCACTAAATTCCTACTTTAAACAGCACTAAATTCCTACTTTAAACAGCACTAAATTCCTACTTTCACACAAATATACTCGCACGCTAGAGCACTACCAGTTGCAGACTGTTCAGAAAGTATATCACGCTTATTTATTTTATATTATTATTATCATTATTACTTGGGGGAGGGGGGCATTTTACCTACCAACCTCTTTGTCATAATCTGACAAAATCACCAGTAAACCTTTCTAAAAGTCGGCTTGCGAACCTCATTGCCACCACCCACCCACCCAAGTGTAATAAAAAACAATGATGCATACGATGAATTTTCTTTTCACGTTGAATTTAATATGTTTGTACAGGACACAAACGCAGTGGTTTAATAGTGCTTTCTGATTAATGAACAAAACGAACACGTAGAACAGTTTACGCAGGATACTGAGCGTCTGTAGTAAACACCTTTGATAAATAATAGTTCTGCATAAATTGAGAGTCTGTTATAAAACGTGAAATAATAGTCACGCATAAACCGAAACTCTTTTTGTAACATGTATAATAATAATAGTTACGCATACATTGAGAGTCTGTTGTAGCACGTGTCACAACAGTCACGCATAAATTGAGCGTCTAAACACGTGCAATAATATTATGCATAAATTGAGCGTCTATTGTAAAACGTGCAATAATAATTTTGCACGACTTGAGCATTTGCTGTAATATGCTTAATAATAGTTAATCAAGATGCGAACTGAGAGTCTGTTGTAACTCGTGCAATAGTTTTGCACAACTTGAGCTTTTGCTGTAATACGTGTAATAATAGCACGAATTGAGTATCTACGTACTAACTGAGTGTCTGTTTAACACGGCATCTATGAACTGAAGGCATGTCACGTTCTACTGTCGCAAATCACTATTGTATGTGGAACAGGGGGAAAGATATTACTTAATGCTAAAAACAAGATAATAATTGCATATAATATTCTTTAAAAAATAAACTTTTTTCTAGTAATGGTTATCTATATGCTAGCTATTTATTTTATCAACCTGTTAGAACTTGAGATCATCTTACACACTCTTCTGATAATAGTAATGCAAAACGCGTTCTCTAAACATATAGGCCTTTACCTAACCAACCGCTTCTGTTTGATTACTCTAAAGGATTACAGCTTAAGATTGCAAACAACTTTCACCAATTTCACAAAGATTTTTCAAACTATTTTTTTCTCTCGAACTGTGGCATAAGGATTATGTACTGATTTTCCCCAAAACTTTTCAGCTGCCATAAAAACTTTATACTTTGCACGCAGAACGCTTTATCGTCCTACAAGAAAGAGTATAGTCAATAAGCCTATATTTTAAGCCACGGAGCGGTTAAGTGTTAACCAACCATGTATAGGTTTTCCTACTCCGAGCTAGGACGGTAGTGTAAGATGTGATTCATTTATATAAGAGATATCTTAACCTCAGACAAAATTTCATTAAGAATTATTGCTTACGTAGGCAACATATACCGTTACGCTGGTGTTTTCATATAATTGGAAAAACAAAACCAAAGCAACACACAAATCACACGGTACACACACACACACACACACACACACACACACACACACACACACACACACACACACACACACACACAACTTATAGAATTAAAAATACAATAGGTCCTACTGAATAGTTGGATGTGATACAATATTTCTTGTTAGGTTCTGCAACTGAAAGGGATAAAAATCATCAAAGCTGATCTCAGTAAAATGATTAAACAAACAATCAAAAATTGATACAGTAACCGAACCAAACGGTACTCTGAATTTGCTGTCTAAAGATGTCCATGTCATCACAATATATAGTGCAACAGTGTCTAAAACCTCCCTGCGGCTATTTGAAGGCCTCCCAAAGGTCAGCAACCTTGACCTCAGCAACAGAGCTACGCGATTGTAATTTTACAATAAGTATTTTTAAGTGCCAATTTTTATTTGAATTTCATTAAATTATATCGAGTAGCTCTGTTTTGTTATCTGTGTGCCTTGATTAATTTTATTCCATTTCTCTATTAGAGTTCCTATACGCATTTTGCAAGAAGCCGTAAGAGAACTAGCATGACCTTTTGCGGAAATGATCTATGCAAAAGTTCGCAGACGTAAGTATAATGAGAAGTAGTGCGGCTCTCGCGATGTTTCAAGACGCTGGTCTACAGTGTATACTGAGAATAAAATCACTGTAATTCGCACACGGATATATATTATGACCATATCAGCTTAGTATGATCAAGAACGAAAATTATGGCCACAGAAGGCAGTGGTAAGCAGACTTTTATTTACATAGGTGAAATCGGTTGGGGGGAGTTTTTGTGATTATCGTCTCTAAACTAACTGAAGTTTGGAGAGAAGGTCTACTGTTAGTGTTAGTAAATAGTATACTATAAAACGTTTTCCTGTGGCTAAATGTATGTGCATTTCTAACCGCCAGCAACATTTATATTAACCCAAGAATCAGATTATGAAACTGTTAACACAAGAGTTTGCTCAGACAGCAGTTTATTATTGTATACTACCACTGATAGTTTAGCACTGTAGTCTACTACTAGTAGTAGTATGGTCATGTAGCACACTATTGCTTTTACCACAACTAGTGAAAAGTAGGACAGTACATATACAATGCAACCTCTCTGGGCCCTCGAGCATGTCGCTCGATTTATTTATAATTTAGGTCAAGCGTATAGATTGCATTACACTTTACAGTGGAGTTTGCTCGATACTCATTCCGCAAAAGACAGAACATTAACTCCATTAATCTGACAACACAGCATATCTTTCTTTATTTTATTTTTTTGTCAGAGCAGTGGTTATCCTACCACACAGATAACGACGCTGCAGTATTTTAATAGGATTTCATAACAATAACAATCAGTCATGATTGACGAAAAGGTACAGTTGTTGCGTTTCTGGATTAATGCATTTTATATATATTATTCCTTATTATTTTTGGATTAATACATTATATATATTAGGCCTATTCATATTATTTTTGCTGTTGCCTAGAGCGATTTTAATTTTATGTTATTAATATATAGGGCATACATTTCATAAATAAGACCTATTCATTTAATTTTTGTGTGTGTGTGAAAAAAAATGATGTATTTCTTTTTCTCTTTGGCAAGAAAGAATGAAGTTAGCAGTTCAAAAGGATGTTATTAAAGGATGTTATTAAAAAAATGTGTTCTGAGTATACAAACAAAAAGTAAAGTTATTTGTGAATGATAAAAAAAAAATAACAAAACCCAGCCAAACAAATAAAAAGAAAGGAATAATCATATTAGGGTGTGTAGTAATTGTGCAAAGAGGCAGCAATGGCATTATTTTGTTGTAGCAGAAATTCACTATAAAAAAACTAAAATGTATTATCCTATTTTTAATTGGCAAGCCTAACAGGGCACAAGAAACAACAGTAAACATTGATATTAAAATTTTATTTTTATTTTGATGAATGGTCTGGTGCAAGCCACTATTGCTGTTCACCTATAAGTCATAAGCTTTTGATAAGTTGTTATTTTTCTATTTTAAAGAGCTTTCCATGTATACATTACATATTACATTACATTACATATTAGGTGATTTCCAGTTCAGATGATGTTAAAACTGGCAAGAACAAGCTGTCATAAGTATATATTTTATAATAATTATTATTAAATTCATAATTATTTTTCCATTTTTAATAATTAGGTACCATAGAATTAATGAGGTCATTTTAGCACTTGGACTACTATAGTATATAAAAATAATATTTCATAATTTAACTAATCTTTTGAGCTGTTTATCTTTATGCTGGGTTGAATTATAAATGTTTTGGAATATTAAATAACTCATCAAAACAAATTATAATTCTATTATGTTTTATAAATGAGATTACATTTTAATTTTGTTAAATAAATAATTAAAGGAAATGATTATCACACTAATAAAAATAAACACAACATACATAATATTTTAAAAGGAACAGTTTGATAAAATGAATGCACATTTCTTAATATAATTCCAAAATGAGAGGTAGAACTAGAAGTGAATATGTTCTTTACTAGATTCTTCCACTAGTGAATTTGAATTAAACCCCTACAGAAAGTCTTTTAGATAAGCTGGGAAAAAATATTTTAATTTGAGATGGGTCATCAACAGCTAATAGTTGGAAAAGGAAGTATTGTAGAAGATGTTCTGTTATCCATTGTATGATGAATGCGAAACAGAAAATTAAAATTGCCGGAAACATGTATTTTAAAATAAAATTAAGTATTAAAGTAAACTGGTAGACAGTACAATTAATTTCTGATTGAATTATAACAGTTAATGTAACAATTATAAGGATTATGCTTTATAAATATGTTTGTTCATACTTATACCATAAAAGTGAATATAATAGAGTATATTATAATGTTGATATTTCACAATAATTATACAGTTGTTAATATTTAGTATCATTAGGATGAGGTTAGGTTATGCTTTATTTTGAAATTAGGAATTCCTACAAATCTTATCACTACAAAGGCTGGTCATAGTAGTTTCAGTTTGCTATAGACTTTGCTCTATGGACTAGGTTATTAGAAATATTAGTACAATAGCAGTGGTTCTGGTTTGCACTGATAGTTTGGCTTGTCATGCACTCAGCAAAATCTACAAGCAGTGAAAATTCACTTTAACTAAACCAAAAACGAATAAAAAACTTAAAATTGTTTCTGGTTTATTACACACATTATTTTAATGTCTTTTCTAATTCTCCAGAAGATTTTGTCCTCCTTAAATGGCATTTGTGATTTACTCAGTCTGATTAATGCTTTAATTTAGTATGATTAATGCTCTTTGTAGTGTCACAGTATGGTTAATGCTCTTGACAGGGAAGCCTTATGATTAATGATGTTTAAGGTACCTCAGTATGAATAAAGCTATATATTCTGATACATGTATGGTTAATGTCATTTACTGTGATTCAGTATGTCTCATACTCTATAGTTACACAGTATGGTGAATGTTCTTTTCAATGACAGTATGATATTTGCTTTTTATAGTGACACAGAATGGTCAGTATTCTTTACAGTGACTCAGTATGATTAGTGCTCTTACATTGACACAGCATGGCTAATGCTCTTTACAGGGATACAGTATGATTAGTGCTCTCAACAGAGATATAGTTCCATTAATTAATGATCTTTACAGTTATCTCCCACATGCATACACAAGATCTTTGAGATTGACAGGTCAGCATGGAGGTGAGGTGAAGAGAGCTTAAAGCATTGTTCTTTTGTGAGAGAATAGAAAACAAAACTTACTGAATTACTTAATGCCAGAGACTAATCCACACACATACACACTGATATTTTCAAACTGCAGTTTAAACAGTGAAAAGAGGTTGTCTTTCGTTGCTACTATTTTTGTTTTAAATTAGAAACATTGGTTGCGAATTAAATTAAATAAGGAAACACATGGCAACGGAAGAAAGTGTGTAGACACGTTAAAGTTATGGTTAGATCGTTAAGACCGTATTGCCATATCGTGGTCGAGTGGGCCGTTAGTCGTGTTTTGACGAGCTCCTTGAGTCTTGCATTGTTTTGTCAGCGAGGCAACACCACCACTGACCCAGGTCGTAAAGATTGGTGTGGGAGACTGGTAGCAGAAAACAAGGGCGGGTTGTTGTTTGTAAAGTTATGTATTGATTAACATTCCGAACTATAAGTACATGCAAGTGGAACCAGCATGTTGTAACCATGGCATTTAATTTTTAAATTCGCGGGTTGAGCATTTTCATTTAACTCCTTTCTAACTGTAACAATACCCAGAGTTTTAGTATTCAATAAGAATGCTTCTTCTTCTTCTTGTTATGTTGATTCAAGTTTTAGCATTTACTTTAATCGTTTCTTAAATATATTCCTTGTATTTTAACATTAAGAATTAATATTTTGCCTCTGCTTGTTCAGACTCAGATATTTTTCTTAGATATCATGAGCTAATTGTACAGTTCTGAGAGAGGTTCAGCGAGTGCTAAATCCGTAGATGTTTTTTGTGTATTACTAGATGGCGGCATGGCAACGGACCAGCCTGAGTTTAGATTCCATTTCCTGTTAGGGCTATCGTCCCTGCACGTAGTGACTCACCCTCAAGACTGATTTTACGATCTTGCGTACTACACAACACACACGACGCACTACAAAATTGTCAGTTGCACATCGCGTTACGCTCCACTAAATGACGCTCATTGACGCTCCACTAAATGACGCACCACAAATACTCGCTGAAGCAGGTTGCCGTAGCGTTTATGCAGGTTGGCCCTGACTGTCGGCGTCACTTGGCAATATTATTGTCTAGAATAAAGACTATCTTCTCTAATATATTTGTTTGGATTTTGTGTGTGTGTGTGTGTGTGTGTGTGTGTGTGTGTGTGTGGATTTTCTGGAAGGAATAGATCGATTATAGAGCCATGGGTGGGAGAGTAGTTTCATGGGTGAGAGATTTTCTGCATGCGGTCGGTCTACAGAACACGGGACCCGATATATCGTCCCATCGACGGATTATACACTAAGCCCACTACCTTGAGCTTAGGGAGAGGTTATAGATCACCCACCAGGTTTTTCTTGATCGCTCCGATATTGGATTGAGCCACGTGAGCGAGAGGCAATTGTCTTAACGTTTCTTTCTTAACACTTGTCCAGTCAGCCACTACCCTTCGTTAACTTATCATTATTGCTGAGCAATTGTTCTGTTTGTCCAGTCAGTTACTGCCCATCGTTACCTTATCATTGTTACTGTGCAAATGTTCTGCTTGTCATGCCAGTCAGCGCCTATTTTACCTTATCATTGTCACTGAAAAATTATCAAGATTGTCCAGTCTCCGCCTATTCTGCCATATAATTATCGCTGAGCAATTATTCTGCTTGTCCAACCAATCACTGCCTCTTCTGTCTTGTCATTGAGTAATTATTCTGCCCAGAATGCAGTTTTTAATTTGTCTGAGTGGTGAATGGAAACCGTAATACATATACTTGTTATTTTATTGTTTTTCTCTTAGATCTGTTGACATTTGTCTTTACACATTTGCGCTTTGTTCTTCCACTTCACGCTACAGCACTATTGACCTATGTTCGAGTACGTTCATGTCTTACGAAGTCAGATGGCTCAGGCTCAAGGTAGAGGAGACGGCGCGGTTTTATCCATGTCTAGCATAATCCTATATTTTGAAGAAGAATTGGAAAAGCCACGTAGACTGAAAGTTATGGCGATTGCAGTTTGGTAACTGATAGTCAACAACAGTCTTACATTCGGCATGACCTTTTCCTGGTGTTCCCACCCTTTCAGTTAAAACGCAGTGTGCAGTACATTGTTCTTACCAGCGTTACCATTCAACCTCTCGCCGTAGCGGTTATCTCTCCCTTGCTGCTGATAAGTGTGAAGTAGAGAGCATTATTCCGCATGGCAACTGTCAGGTTGCTTCCGCGCGTCGTATATACTGTTGTACTGTCGTATCAAGAAATTCCCATGGCCAGTTATCAAGCTCAGTTGTAATCAGGATGGGCTCACTGAATATACAGATCATCAGTTGAGGTGGGCGGGCCCCTGATGCAAGTTAGATAAGCGGTTGTTGAAAATATACCACGATTGCAGTGCTAATTGATACGCTCACACATAACAGCCATTGTTTACCAGCGATTATCATCTCTGCATTGCAACGCCTTATCCCTCCCCTCACGCCCCATACTTAGGCTTCTTCAGCTCCCATCGTTTCGGTTAGACAGTAAACATCTTACCATTCTTATTTCTTGATAGAAGTCCTTGCAAATACACACTGAATAATAATTAATATAACTAATGTCTTGTCTGACACTGACTCAGTAACAGTCACATTGCACGTAATTAACTGTGTTTCGATTTTCGAAACTGAAAGTGTTTTCATCTGTTTCAAAATGGACGTCGAATAAGGAAAGTTTTGTACATTTACTGAGATTTCGTTTTAAGTCCAGGATCCAGACTGAAGGTAGGTGAGATTAAATTTAGGGTAAGAGAAGCTTTTATTTATCATAGAGTACAGCACACTGCATGCAAGGTTTGAAACAACCGATTCCTAGTTTTTGCAATTAATTTTTAATTTGATTTGATATTGAGGATGGCGATAATGATGATGATGATGTATTGCTCTCTGTTTGGCAGGCCAGCTAAGAAATGAACTGAGTTGTAAACACTGCTCTAGACCAGTGGTTTCCACATCCAAGGACCACTTTCCCAACTTCATATAAGTTGCAGACTACCTGTTATACAATATATTGGTTACATACATAGTGGATAATGCAGCTATACAAATTATTGGTTACATATGTAGTGGATAATGCAGCTATACAATTTATTGGTTACGTACGTTGCGGATAATGCAGCTATACAATTTATTGGTTTCATACGTAGTGGATAACGCAACCGCAGATCACAGGATGGATACAGTACGGGAAGGCATAGCACTCTGCAAATTATGACGCTGAGAGTCAAATAAGGAACTCACTACTGGCAATGTTCACATAAAATCATCAGTGTCCAACTTGTGATAAAGGCACTGTGGCAGCCAAACTTTTCTTGCCAGTGGTGTAGGGGGACAAGAGACTTTGATGGTCATAGTAGCTCTGTGGTTTAAGTTCCACTTCAAGAAATGGTACCCGGTTGCCTGGTGCTGATGTTTCGCATTGTTTGGGTATTTGACACTTTGAATACTTTGGTCTTGTGTAACTTTTTAATGGTACCAATAATTTTCCAGGAATTTGTTTTCCTGTCATCATTAATTTTGTTCTTACGAATTTCAATTATGAAAGGAAATAATGACTTTACTTGGTGTTTGACAAAGGAAAAGGTTGGACAGTTATAGTGTTTTAACAGAGTGTAGTTTTAGCATATCCTACAGGACGGGACTTTTAAACATCCATGTAGGCTGTAATAAATTATATCTGTCAGTCTGTTTATCTAAATATGTCTATCTACCTGCCCTCCTCAATTGTTAACTACATACCTCTGCTTGTCTATCTATCTATCTATGAGCCAAGGGTGCCATTTTGCAACCGTTTTTCAGTGACTGACTTTAGTACCATTTTTCAAAATGTTTAGCAATGTGGCTATGACATATTACAGTACCATTAAAAGTCGCAAGTAATTAAATACTGTGATTCATTTACATGGTAGGAGAGAGATGGAGGTGGTTGGGATATACCGATAAGGAAGTTGGTTACATAATTTCCGTGTTAAGCATCCAGCTATCATACACATAAGTGATGGAAACCACGAGTATATGACTCAGAGATAAAACTCAAGTGATCGGTCAGATCTGAAAAACCACCTTTTGTAGGCACGTCTTTCTCCCTTTGTATAAAGCAAATCGTTCATCAGTTTGATTAAAAAAAAAAAAAAAAAAATTATGAATGAGATTACTTTTTCACTCATGTGTCACATTTTGGTTGCACTGTTTATGTGTGTATATATAGCTCAGATTAAAATCATCCTCGCCACCCCCATCCCCCACTCCCAAGGCTGTGAGTATTATGAAAGAGAATGTAAAAATGAGTAGGGTTTCCAAGAAGAAGAAGTAGTTTTCCTAAGCATTGTAGATGTGGTCCCTGTACTAAGACTGGCTTGGCTGAAGTCATCCTAAGGTGGTTAGGAGAGTGGGGTGAGAATGCCTTTTAAAATGACTAAACAACAATAACAATTAACATTTGTGCAGGCATGGGTGACGGTTAAGGAACACAATTCGGAATGGCTGAAATACTTTTGTAATTATATCCATAAACTTAAATTACTTTGTATAATCTCTGATAGAAGAACTTACTGCAAGCTTTTGTGAATAATTTTATAAATAGGTATTTAAAAAAAATATTTGAAAGAATGAGACATGTTTGTAGGCAGTTAGCAGATATTCATGAATGTAAGAAATAATTATGTCACTCTTAAACAAAGATTGATTGACTGATTCATTTATTATTACTCTATTGATAATCTGCAAAGGGGACCCACTTAAAATTCTCTCCCAATAAGCCTATCCATCCTTGGTAATAATGTAAATTCATAAACTTAACGACATTTTTCAAAGGAATGGAAATAACTACAGGAGGTAATTTTTAATTGTATAAATTACATAAAAATTATAAAATGTGGTGAATGAATATTATTTGGCTGTTGTTGCATTTAATAACTATTCATGTCACTCTTCATTAATGCTGCAAATTGGTGTGATCTTTGAAAATCATGCAGTTAATGTATGTGCTGTTAGTATTAAGTAAGTGATATACATTCTTTGCTTATAGTATATACAAATAGAATATATTTTTATGATTCAGTCCCTGCCACCCTGCAGACTCACTCAGCCATACCAACTGTATCCAGGTCTGCTTCTAGTGGTGACAGAAAAAATCATGACCAGACAGAGCCCACAAGACCCAGACCTGCTCGCAAACCACCAGAGGTGCCCAGGAAGTAAGTTATTCAGCATTAAACATACTTTCCACTTACCCTCATTTCTAATGTTACTTGTTCTATCAAGCAGAGAAAGAGGCCACTTTAGGCCAATACTCTGGTGGCATTGTACCAAGGAAATGTGTTGAATAGAGTTTCAATACTACTTACCAGTAGGTGCTTGAAGAAATACAATGCACAAATAAAAATATTGAGAAGTATTTTTCTTTGCCTAATTATTTACATTATATATATACCCACAAACACACAAAATAAGGAAAAACATGTTAGTATCTATAGTTATAGATTGTTGAGGCTATAAGAGCTGACTCGACCTGCCTCTTCCCCTCCCCCCTCCCACAAATTCACACAACCTCCTCCCTCAAATAAATATTAATAGTAAAATCCAAAACAAATAGTTTACACAGCATGCACCCAGTCTGTATATTTTGAAAGCATAGCACTCCTGATGGATCTTTTTTAGCTAATATTGTGTAAGAGAATAGTAATACATGTACATGTAAAGATACCATGTGCATAATAAACCAACCTAAGTAACATATGTATATAAATGTGTAATAAGCCTGGCTAATGTGCACATATGTCTGTCTATGGGTTATCGTCTGTACGTGTACCATTTTGTGATATGAAGTGCAAAAATAAAGTGGATAAATCTAATTATTTTATATGTTAAAGTATACAACAAGGCTTAGTGCTCCCATTAAAAAAAAAAAGGGGGTGGTGGTAAAAATTATAAAAATATTGATGTTATAGGAGTTTGAAAAATATAAAAAAAACATGTTTCTTTTAGAAAACTTAGAAAGTAAAGTTAGATTTGTTTTACCAGATAAAAAAAATATTTTTAAATAAGCAATATAATTATCCCATTACAACATCTTATTAACCAGAATTATTAATTTTCTCTGGGTACAGATTTGTTTATAATGGTTAGGCCTATACCAAATTCAGTTCCTAGAGACAGAATATCAACCATCATAAAAAAAGTTCTATTTTTTCAACTAAACATAAAATGGGCTAAATTATTATATTGGGAACATAATATTAAGTAACAGTTTTAAATATAACATTTTTTACTACCTAATAAGCTTAACAGTGATGTTTAAATTCTTTAATGTAATCCACAGGTTTCTCTACCATTACTAGCTCAGATAACATAAAGTATGTGAAACTTTTCCTGCTAAAGAAACTACATATATAATAAGGATATGTACATAAATAATTAAATATATAAGCTATTTATGATCTTAATCAGTTTATTCAAAATATATCTAGATTATCAAAAATCATAGCCATTTTGCAGTGTCAGTGATTCCAGAAATGTTGCTGCCATTGTTTCATAACAATGTGATCTTGAATAGACCAAATGTTATTTTTTTATTTGATACTTAAACTCATTGTACAAAGACATAATGAAAAGAGAGTTGTCTTTCTGCAATAAAGCACCTTTGAAAAGTATAAGAAATAGTTTGTGATATTATCGCCATTATTCTTATTGTATATTTATGAATTTATGATTTTCTTTGTAATGTGCTAAAATAGACATGAAATCAAGTTAGTTTTCTTAAAGCTGAATATAGTGAATAATTTGAAAAACATGATATATGTTTTGATAAATGGCACATGGCATTTATAATTATATATAAGTTTTATAACATGTAGATGTTTGGTAACAGAATAAAAGTTTTGGATCTAATTTATGTGGAACTGAGATTTTACAAAGAAGTTTGCATTTAAAAAAATATTTCATCCAAACAAATCAGCCATTTCAAGATAAAAGGGATCTAAGGGATGTTGCTTTAATTTATTGTCACTTATGAGAAAAGTGATTTTGTTCAGATTATTTATCACAATGAAAATTAAAGAAAATAGCAATATGTAAGAATGTCACAAAAAGAGGTGCCATTTTCAGTTCTAAATGAATTTGTATTACAAATAATTACAAAATAAATACACACAAATTCATGCAAATATCTTATCTCTCACATTAATTCTGAATATATAGAATATAAACACATTATATTTAATTCTTTATTTTTAAGACAACACCTTTTAAATGGCCCAATCTTATGTGGTATACTCTGCCAGAGAATGATCCTATACAGCATGCTACTTTGCTAGTAATAAAAGCCAACCAATATCAATTATATAGGATATGTGTATGTGTGCGTGTTTAATGGAAGACAGGCTTGAAAGGCCATTAGGAATGTGGATTTTATTTTTGCTGTAAATGTCATTATCTGTATTTATATTAGTACTATTTTAATATATTTATAATTATACTATTTTTTATATTCTTCAATCAAATTCATCAATTTTAGTCTTGAACCTTTGTAACATATAAAACTCCTTTTAACTTTTATCAGTTTCCTAAATCAGTTTTGCACTTTTTTTTTTCATTGATGTCAACTGGTCCTGTTATTTTCATATCCGTTTGATTAAACTTCCCAAAGTCTTCTCATTCATTAAACTTCCTTGTGACATACATCACTTAGATTGTTATAATATTCACAATAAATCCTTTTGTCCTTTCCAACCAGCCAGCCACCTACTCAAACATCAACAGTCACATGCACACACACATATTTTTAAAAAGCACTGTATCAATAACCTATATAATCTCAACGTATTTTCAGTTTAAACTTCCATACTTTCCATTTAACTTGTGCAGACATGTGTGAATGTCTGAATCCATTAAATTTACTTTAAATTGTCAAATCTCTGAATTCCTTTGCATTTTTTCCTGCAGACCTCGCCTAGTCAAACAAGGACCACCTATACCTAAAAAACCACCGGTGGCACTGAGGCCTATATGTAATTCATCCCATTCAGGTTCCGAGCACACCATTCACCACACTTCCCCAACATCGACTTCTGCTCCTCCAACACCAGTGTCTACTGCTTCAACACCAGTGTCTGCTGCTCCAACAACAGCTTCTGCTTTTTTACCACCGACATCTGATCCTCCAAGACCATCTCCTGGCCTTTCAGCACCACTTTTGGGACATGCAGAGGCATTAACTCCAAATCCTGATTCTGGTGTCAGTCACTTGTGCTGTACTGTTGGCATTAATAATACTCCCGTGTCTACCACACCTTCACTTGCCCAGTATATGGCCACCTGTTTGGACACAAATGCTAATGATAGCCTACACTGTATGGATAATAAAAAGCATCCAGGTAATGATATTTTTCATTGTAGGTGAAGAAATTAGACAGAGAATCAATATCTATTAAAAATAGCATAATATTAGTGCATAATAATAATAAAACTAGATATTGTAATATATTTAGGTACATGATTTAATTCAAGCATATAGTTATGACAGTTAATACCTACACTGTCAGGCATACTCAATATAATAATGGCTTCAAAATACCTGGGTGGAGAAATAACCTAGAAATGTCTCAAAAAGTAAAATTCAAGTAAATACGATTGTTTTACTGAAATTAATTTCAAAAGTTATGCAGCTGATATAGAGATATCCTTTACTTGCATATGTTTCCATTAAAAAAATGTACAGTATTTAATATATTACAATTTCTCTTCAAGTTTCAAATAACATTTCTGAACAATTGTTGAAAAATTAGACAATAACAAATTTTTTGATCAAGGTTACTGATAAAAAAATTACAACCACACATTTGTATAAGCACTAAAATGAAGTACACATCAGGTAAAATTACATGAAAATAGAATACACACTTACTGCTAAAGAAGTTTTTATAAATTCTGTAATTATAGTACTTCAGTACAAGTTCAAATATGAAGATGCAGTATATCACAAGGAATGTAGGATACAGATTATCAGGAAGATGCAGGATATAAAGATGCAAGATTTTCTCATTTTGAAACAATTATGTTTCCCCTCAAAGGCTTGGTTCGTGCAGGATCAGTCATGAACTTAATTAGTTCTTCATCAGAGGTTAAATAATAAATTGAAATGTTTTCAATAAAAATAATTATTACAACCATGATGTTCATTCGTGGAGATTTCCACTAAGAATGAAGTTTAAATTGTCTCAGCAATTCAGACATTTGCGCTTAACACCAGTTTTGACATAAATCTATAATACATTCATAGAAAATCTCCATGTTAATTTTTGCTACCACCTAATTGTTGCATGATGGCTGGGATGATCTGTATTTATATGATTAGCACAAATGTACTTAAACTTAACATGCTAATCTACCTATAGATACTAAGGCAGGTAACTGACTCTGGCTATTATTAGGACAGTGGTCTAGTATTAATTGTGATTATTATTTGCTTCATTACATCTGCACACAGTAAATGCAAATAAACAAACTGTAGACTATTACAGTATAATATATAATAGGATGGTCCATTACAATTACGTAAAACAGTGCATTAACAGTAATGCAGGGTGGTGGTGGTGGTGATAGATCAGTTAGATTTAATATGAAAGAGAGAATGAAATAAGCATCACATTGTTACACGGTTTCTTGTCACAGATTGGTGTGAACCTAAAAATCAACTTTTTCCTAACCACTTCTGCTTGCTGTTTACAGTTTATGCACAGTTCACAACCTTATAACTTGTGACAGTCAGAAGTCAAAAGGACCCTGAAACTTTAATCACCGTTGTAGGTAATGGCACCCCATCATGCCCAGTACAGTAATTTCATGTTGACTTACACTGGTACCCTCAGACACATAGCAGCACTTTATATAACCCAGTTGGACTTGGCTCCAGTGTAAAACTTCAGCAAAATGGTAGTAACCCTCAATCAAGTAGAGAACAAGGACCATGTTAAATACAATGAGGACTATCCCTAAATTTCTTCTCAACATATTTTTATCTGTTTTTAATTACTTCTTACTGATCTCTGAAATATAATTATAAGCAGATATACTACACCTTATAGTAAATTAATGCTCATTCTTCATTCTCACAAATAAAATTATGACTTAAATTATCAATTTAACTCTAATACAGTGGCTAAGTTTTAGTTTACCTTCCCAAAGCAGACTTTTCCAGACTCAGTTGTTCAATTCTTTAAAAAAAACCAGGACGTCTTTCTCATAGTTTAGAACCTTGGATCTGATAGTCCTTTGGTTCACTATTGAATTACTGCCTGCCCACATATTCTATTGACCAATCCAGTTTAATCAACTTCACCTATGCATAGATTGACTGCTTACTACTAGTCAACATGTATGGATGCACCAATCTCATCTCTTTATCACAAGTTAGTGGTTTTTGTTGTCTGCACAAAGATGCAACCAAGCTGACTAACACTAATTCCTCTCATATTAGCATTCACTCATTTATTCTTGCAACTCTGATGTTCATCCGTTTAGCTCTTTACAGCAATTTTATCATCAAACTGGATGTGTACATTTCCTTTCATATGCCAACATAGGTAATAGAATACTTCATAAACTCATCATTTCATATATCATGAAATATACTATATTCCATCATATAATATATACTGAAAAAATTATAATTTAATTAAAGTGGAATATCCATTCCATGACAGTATTGCTACTCCAGAACTCATTACGGGCCATTTTAATTTTACTGTTCAAAAATAAAATAAATTTGATTAAATTATAATCACAGAAAAGATGTGAGATTGTTGGTATCATTTCAGTTTTAAATCAATAGGGTACTGTGCATGCAGAAGCACATGGAATCAATAAATATTAATTTTTCTTGATAAGCAAACTAAAAATAGTTGCTGGAGGGTGAGACTTTGGAGAATGCAAGTGGAGAATAACATTTATGATGAGATTGACACTGTTGTTTTATATATGCAGGTATATCATTGATATGAATGTTTGGGTTAATGAGAGTGAACACTGTATGAGAAAGCATAGTGAGTTTTCTGAGTACTTCTGAATTTCCACTCTGAGTTTCAAAAATAGAAAGATTCATGTTAATCCTGTTTACTTTTATAGTGGGAATAGGAAAAAATGTTAGACATTCATTTATCTTTAAGATAAACATATGATAACTATGTATCTGTGCTGCAAAAATGTCTGTTACTTTTTCTTCATGAGGTTTAAATCTCTTCATTTGTCACAGAGTTTACCAAGACTCCCAAAGGTCCGCCTCCACCATTACCTAAAATGCCACCCCGAGTAACTCCTAGACCTTTAAGAACAGCACCATCTTCCAGCACTCATCGACCTCATCCTACACGAGTGGCACCACCTGTGCCTGCCAAAAAGCCAGTCATCCAGCTTTTGAGACCAACATGCAGCCAAGAGAATCATACACGGCTCACTGAAGAACCCCAGCAGCAGCTGCAACACCAGAAGAATCAAGACCTTCAGATAGACTATAGACAGCACACGCAGCAAAGGCAACATTCATACGATAAAGTAGTAGTCGAAGCGAACCTTGCCTTTAATTCTGTTGACAATGAATTACCTGTGCAGTTGAAATCAGAGTCATTTGACCTTGTCAGTATTAGACACATACACAATGGTGTACAGAATCATATTGTTGATAATTTTCTCCAGGATAATTTAGAGAATTCATTGCCTGGTGATGAGGTGCAAGCTGCCTCAGTGTCAGGCATTCAAGAATTTACAGAGGACAATAAACTGTGCAATAATGTGCAATTTAAAAGTATTACTTGTGAGAACATAGTTGATGAACACTTGGATAAGGTGTTAGAAGGAAATGCATTTGACATAGAGAGTACAACATTACCAAAGCATCAAATAGTGGCTGCTGAAAGCTGGAAGGATTCTGCGACAGAAAACGAAGAAAAGCCATTCCTGCAGAACTTATCTCAGAAATGGCTTCATAACAAACCATCAACAAGGCCTAAACCGAAACAGCGTGTATCTTTGATAAAACCTTTGTGTATGCATGATGCTGCAGCTTTGCAGGATCATAATTCAAATGAGAGTGTTAAAATTCTGGATATAACAAAGAAAACAGAAACGGTTAATGATTTCCATGTGTCAGAGACACTTCTTAAAGAAGATCATTCTGCTAGCCCCACAGCTCTTCAATTAACTCCTGTAGAAGAAATTAATGGCAGTAGTAATACATCTTTCATGGAACCCATGCAGACATCATGTGAGTACATGGCAGAGCTAGGTCAGAGTCACTTTCTCTCTGATGATGAGGCCAAAATCAATGGAAGGCATAGGAATGGTGCGGACATTGCCTCAGATACTGGTCATTCCATTGGTTCTTGGGATCACTCTGATACAGTATCTGAAAAATATCAGAGAGATGTAGGCAATCATGCTTCTGAGCAACCAGTTCAAGCATTAAAGTTTCAGGATCTTGGGGAAACATCTGAAATGCTTAAAGAAATTGAAGATTTACTTAGAAAGAAGCTGTTAGTTGAAGAAAATTCAACTGAGACATATGTTTGTCCTGATATGACAGGCAGGGATCAGTGGGATGCATTTATATCGGATGTCTTTGGAGAAATTGATACAACAGGCCGCAATCAGAGCAATTTATTAAGCCAGGCTGGAGGAGGCTCAACACCCAATCTGACTCCCACTCGACCTCCTAGACCAAAACGAGCTAATAAGCTCAGTCAGCAAAGTTTTGATTCTTCCTCAGTTGACTCTTGCAGTACAGAAAGCTTGAATACTATAAGTGCGCCAGGCAAACGGCAGCAACCACCCAAACCAAAGCGAAAATATATGCCTGGATCAGTGTCCCGTAGCAAATCTGATGTCACAGGCATGAAAAGTCTGGTTGATAAGCTAAATGATGATGCTGAAGAGGAAAAAAATACCCAACCTCCCAAACAACAGCCTTTGCAGTTTTGTGAGATTACACCTCCACCATTGCCTCCACGTAATAAATCAATGGACAGTTCTGAAGAGAATCTCAGTACATGCAGCTCTAATTGTAAACAGCTGACAGAGGGAACTGGATTGAGTTCTAGTTCGTCCTTGTCCGCTGTTGACAGCAGTATATCTGATTCCATTAAAAGTGCATTAAGATCGGAATCTGGGAACAAAAAACCTAAAAGGCACGTACCTCGTCCCACCAGAAAAGCTCCTCCCCCTCCACTTCTTTACCCCCAAGGTAAATGCTCTAATGCACCATTAGCAGGAACTCAATTAAATTCTTCAAATTCTCCATCAGTCTTAGATGAAACTGATGAACATCATCCAGGATACACAAAGATATCTGTTGGAGTGTCTACAAGAACAGACACTGCTTTGCCACAGCCATTAGTGACAGAGTGGGACATCCCCCAAATAGTGACTACTCCAGAAGAAATAATGGACCATGATTACCTTGAGATTCCAGAACATATCATCAGGAAGATATCTGTTGACCGAGTAAAAGAAGAAACACCTCCACCTAGCTTACCTCCCAGGAGCTATAATCAAAAATCTGCTGATTTTTCCTCCTTCCCAGACCTGATAAAAGACAGTGGAAGTTTAAAGTCAACTGAGCATGATGTCCTAGAGAAGTTGCATGCAAACAAGGGCTCTGTGGAATCATTGTCTCATGGCAGCACAACAGGACCATTGTTAGAAGCAGGGCATGGCCATCGACCTAACAGCAGTATAAGTCAGAATAGCAGCAGCAGCTACTCAGCAGGTTCTGGTGAGATGGAAGAACTGACTTTTGACCAGCCTTCTAGTGGTTCAGAATCTGACAGTGAAGAAAGTGAGGAGAAAATTGTAAGTTAAGCAGCAATGTGATGGCTGCTTAGTATTTGGGTGAGAAGAGTCTGTTTATATATATTATATGTGCGTGTGTGTGTGTGTGTGTGCATGCATGCTTGCATATTGTGGTGGAGTAATTTTGCCTGTCCCTGTTTCAAAACTTAATTGCTATATAAGTTGTTGTGTCATTGTGACATGACCATCAAATACTGCACATTATGATATTTTTGTTAAGTACCAGAGTTAAAATAACAAGTCAGGTAAAGAATATGCTAGAACTTGCTGATGTAATCCAAACCAGTTCAAGCAGATGAGTAGTTTTTCTGACGAATAGTCTCACACTTGTTCATAGCAATTTCATCCAATGGGGATAGAAATAAGTTGTTGATTTGAAGAATTTCTACTCTAATCATTTTGATTTTGACATAACTCAAGTCCTGTCATAAAGGCGATCTTTAGCAGTGAGGAGACTGATAAAGAAAGAATGGACTTAAAAATATTTTGTACACGATCTGTGTTTTGAATTGGAGAATGCTTTATGTAATTGAACCATCATTTCTATGTTCACTAATTTAATTATGTTGTACATTGTATTTGTGAACTTTTGATTGATGCTATATTGTGTTTGTACTGGGCTAATGAATATTGTTGCAGGATTTGTAAGTTGAAAATGTGTGTAAGAGAGAAAGATTTAGAGATGAAATATATCTGAAACTTAGCGCTGCCCTTAATTTGACTTTTGCAGAAAGGATCATGCCTTTTGATGTTTTGTTAACCTTGTATCCACTTCAGACTGCAGAGACTACTGTACTGTACCAGATCACATTGGTATGTATCTAGCGTTGTCGTCGAACTTATCAGTAAATGTGTTGTTGTAAGTTGATTGCTGTGAATTCTGTTCCAGAGCCAATATAATGGAAATTGAGGCTTGAGTTTGGTTTCAAGAATTCACAAAGATTTTTGAATATTCCTTGTGGTGTGCTTGAGTAGCACACAGGAAAATTCTGAAACATTGCTCATGATGTGCTTTGATAGCTCATGAAGATATGGACAATTCTCCACGGTGTACTTTGTGAGCACATCACATTGTATCATCAACTAATAAGAAAGAGACTTGTTGCAAACCACATGATTGTGAATACCTGCCAGTGACAGCTGCCATCATTGAAAAGGTTATATACATTGATTATAATTCTCTCTCTAAAACTCCACATCTTATTTCTATGATGAAACTATATCTATGAAACTATATCTATATATAATATAATATATGTTAATTTGACTGCTGATGTCTATGCTAGGATAAACTAAATGAGTGTCTAACATTTAATCAGATATTATTGTAAAGTGATGTAAATGTCAATGCTCTTTTGATTATATTCATATGTTGTATATTTGATTGTTGATTTAAAAATTTACTGTTAAATTTATTAACCTTCTTGCACTCAAAACCCTATATTGGAGTAATAGTGGGTGGATTGGGGCTTATTAAATAAAAATAAAAGATGGACTTTTATTAGTACTTTCGTATGAAGTTTGCCCCTGCAGAAGCATTTTGCGACAGTAAAATGTCTGTTTATTATTGTATAAAGAGTAGAGTTTTATGACACCCTTGTTGAAGTTATAACCTGCCAAGGGAGACATATTAGTCTTGTGGAAGAATTAATAATAATTATAAATTGAGCTTCTCGATCACCTGTAATTAGTTATATGTTATTAATTAATAAATAATAATCATAACAAGTGAAGGGTACTCAGAGGTGCCACACATATTAAATCATTGTGCAACAGTACTAAATGGTAAGTCACAGGTTCTGATACTATTATTCAGGATGAATTTGGACCTCTGAGTGTTGTCATTTTAATAACCCTTGCTATTAAAAATAGTATTATAAAGCATAATTTAAATAAAATATCCCATACCCATAGTAGTAAACTTATTTTCAGCCTTTTACGATATTATTGACTTTCGGTACCCTGTAGCCAATAGATACTGTATGTATATTTATATATATATATATATATTTGGGGGGAGAGAACCAGACACTAAATTTAACTGAAGATAAAAAAGTGACTACAATTTCAGAGATTCATTATATATCCAGCCTAGAGTTTAAATAAGCTTTTAATGAATGCCTGTAATTATTTTAGTTAATTGCCATTTTAAAAAATAAATAATTGGCTAAAAGAATAGACTTGTGCAAGAGTGAAGTGGGAAAAATAATGCATGTATATTTTCCTCATTTTCAAACTTGTATGATCAATATCTACCAACTCTGAGTACTACCCTTGTACCATAAGAACAGATAAAATGCTACTACAGCTATATAAAATTTTTTAAAAACCCACATCGAGTTTAAACGTAAAATCACAGATTCATTTTGTTATTCATATTTACAGAATGCAGAATTTCAAGAATGCCCCTTTATCCACAGATTTATATATTTCATCCTAACTCATTCATTGTAGGAAAATAAATTACATTATCTCATTAAAATATTTTGTTGGGATAATAATTATAATTGAGACCTGATTAAGGGGAGATTATTGGTAGAATGGGCCAGCAAAAGAAGAATAATAGTATTAATAATATAATGGTGGATATTTATTTGCATTAACAATTAACTTTATAAACTTAGTGTTTTAGAATAATAATAATGACTATCTGTTTGCTCTTAGCTCTACACTCAAGAGCTTGGACATAAATGAGGATCAATTGAGAAAAGTTCCATTGACCATATATGGGCTCAAACCTATGTCCTTCTATAAGCAAGGCTAGCAACAGAGTGTGTAAAATGCATAACTATTAGACATTGAATGGTTTAGTTAAGAAAATAAAAGGTTCCTAAATTTCAGCAAATAATGAAAACGAATGCAACATTTACCTAATTCTCTTTTCAATATTCTAATGCATTGCAACAGAAATACAGTGTGTGTTCATATTTTTTTACTTCCTTTAATGAATCTTAAACATTACTTCTGAATGTTTTTCTCACCCATCCCATGCCAACTGTGTCAAGCAGATTTTACTGATTTGTTTGCTTTTGTTATCTGATTAAGTAACATCATTTTGCATCAGGATTAGCCGTGAAAACAGGGGAAAAAATGCATTTACATTGAAATAAATGGAACTGCATGTAATATGTATAAATATTTTTTTTGCAAAAAGACAGATAAACAAGGAGAGCCTTTAGGTCTTTTAACTTAACCATTAATTTACCTAGAACCTGGAAGAGCAGCATCCTATTGGGAAATAAATGGAATGTTATTTTTCTGAACACCATCTAAATTGTGATTTACATAGCAAAATCAATTCAAGAAATGAAAATATTCATTTGGCTAAGTATCACACTGACCTAAGGAAGAAATAAAGATTTTGATAAAAGCCAATTGAAGTTTAATAAATGGAAGAGCTCCAAATGAATTGACTGTCCTTTTGGTTAGTTAACATTTATTAAAATTTAATATTCAAATCAGTTCATGGCTAATTTTTACTTTGTGTTTATTTCCAATTTCAAAAACTCATGAATACTTGAAAAGCTACCAAAAAAGGCTGTGTACAGCCAGTTTACTAGCACTTAGCAGCTAGCTTCACAATGAGACAACAAGTATAATAAATGAAACATGAATGTTGAAAGAAAAGATGCATTTCTATAATCATTCAGATATGCAACATTAGTTTCAGTAAAATGCTAAGAAATGTTAATTGACATTTAAAGAGAGCAGTCTTAATAAACTATTTACTAGACCTACCTCTAAACCCTAAATGTTGAATTTATATTTAATGATTATCCTCTTAATGGTAATCATCTTTTAAATAGATATAGTTTTTAGTTATTTAATAGAAAGTGTGATTATTATGTATATTGTATAGCATTTGCCTAAATATATTTAAAAGATCTATTCATGTAAGCCTGTGTACTTAACATTGCTTTAAAAGTTGGCCAACCACTTAGGCCTACTCATGTTACAATCTTTTCTCATTATTGCTGTACATTTTCACCCTTGGTGCGTAATTACCTTTAGAAATTTTGTAAAATTGTAAATATATCTCGTCCAATATCTCTACAATAATTCGGTCAGGGTATAATATTTTAAAAGGAACATAATGTCTTCAAAATTGATGTAAACGGATTTATACCTCCTGCTTGATGAAAGGCCTATCTATAAATTCCATAGAGGGTCAAACCCCACCCCAACAAAAAACTACTTAAGGTATCAGAGAACTTACTCAATTCTTAACCCAAGAGCTGTCGAAGAAATTACTCAATTCTCTCATTAGATTCCGGTTTTAGTAATTTATTATTAAACTTTAGTACTTATATAGTAGCCAATTTAATTTTCACTTGTTGAAATGTGTTCACCATTATATGTTTGCATTATTTCCGCTCCCCTAACAAATTATTATTTTCTTAAAATAAAACATATGTGGCATTCTGTAGAATACTAACAGACGGGCACCAGTAGCGAACTTTTGCCTCTAATAAAATACGTAAACCACAGCCATTTTTTTTTCGTTCCCACCACTCAATAATGTTTCCCGGATATCGGATCAACAACCATTCTCTCACGACCACTTCCCGACACTCGACTAAGGGAAACTACTCTTAGTAATTAGTTGCGTAACACCAGTCTAGTACGTTTTGTTTGTATAAAACGAAACAAAACAACACAGCAAATTATACGATTGAACGCACTGGCACTTCTGCCATTTATAAAGTGTTGGATATTGGACAGATGAAAAGAAAATTTGAGTAATATCATAGATTTCTGGGGGAAAAAAAATACTTCTGGAATTGTGATTAGATTACTACCAGCTATAGCAACTAGAAACTATGGATTGACCTAAAACCAGGATCAGAAAATACATGGCTCTGGGAGATTCAGTAAGAAACCCTGAAAGAAATTTCTTCGACCATCACAAACTCTGTGTATCAGCTTTATAACTGCACAGTTTAATTTTGGGGCAGGCATACCGTACATGATGTTCTGCTTTATAGTTAGGCCTAATTTAATTTACAATGTAGGCCTACATTGTACAAAGATTCATTTTAGTTCTCCGACACAATACCATTAAATTTTGATCTCTTGTTTTATTTATGGAGCTTACAAGCATTGGTCTGCATGAGTTTGGAAATAATGAGTACATTTATTATATTCATTTGTGCCCCAGCCTCAATATCCCTATGAAAAACTACAAAAGACTGCATATGTTTGAAATAATGAACATAATGTTATAATTCCATTTTCGTTAATGTTCGATACAGACATTAAAATTATAAATAATTTATAAACAGACAAAAGTGTTTTATAAACCGTGTTTTGTTGTTGCTTTAGGTACATAAAAATATGGATAAAAACAAGATTGTAGACTATCTATCTGTCTAGCTGGTATAAATAGCCATTAAATTAAATGAAGGGGAAAATAATCTTGATGTAGTGACTGCATCTGTTTATCATTAAACAATTCTCTCACAAAACTACCTACATGCATATAAAGATAAAGTTTTTTTATTGTAATTTAGATGGCCAAGACTTGTGTTTTGGATCATTGTTTTAAGACCCAACTGGAACTGTTAGATTTTTGCAGTTGAAACAGCCGAGGAGCCAAAATTATAAAACACTAAGAGATCTTCAGATAAAAGGCATGAATAAAAATAAACATTATTATTTTTTATTTATATATTCTCCATTTACTGTACATATATATAGACCTCAGTTCTACAAATGTTTATAGATTTCTATATTTTCTATATATAAAATAAATAATATCTATTAGTTGTGTTACACTATTTATATTTATGTGTTTATGCATACTTTCATTTAATTTTAAAATGTTTTTCAATCTACAGAAATCCAAAAATGAAAAGAGGGTTTTCTATATTGCTGAAGAAGTCATGAAATCGGAACAAGTATTTGTGGATGTTTTAAAATTGCTAAATGTTGTAAGTTATTTTTATAAGTTTATATAACTGTTTACTAACCAATGATGATGTAAACAGCACACAGATACTGCAAAAGCTATTAAATTAGATTAGTTGCTAGTGAATGTTTAATATTTGTAATATTGTCTTTATCACGCAGAACTCTCACATCATCTTCTTTTGCATAAACTTTCTTTTTATTGATTTTATTAGAATCTTACATTGGATTATGGATACTATGATTCCAGGATTTCCGAAAGCACATATCTGACAAGACAGCAGAATTAGGACATCCAATTGTGCCTACTGAAATGTTAAATAAAATATTGGATTATCTCCCACAGCTGCAGAGTTTCAATGAAATGTTGTTGAAAGACCTCACAGAGCGCATCAGTAACTGGTTGGTTTTTGTTTTATCTCCTCTCCTAATATTTATTTCAAATTCTGTTTTCTTGCAGAATATAAATATTTTACATATATATCTTTTAAATTCTTAATACAAAGTTTCTCTCCTTTTTTTCCTCCCTCAAATTTTGAGTCATTATCAATTATCTGTTTTCTGGATCACTAAGTAATATTTAATCCAATTATTTATGAGTTGTGCATATTTTCTCAATCTCTCCAGCTTGACATTTTAACTCAGTGGACACAATTAGAATTTATTAGTTTTGTAAATAAAGTGTCACTTGATTAAGGTCAGATTACTGTGCATATTTTGGGAAAACATAATGCTTATTTTTATTTTATTAATTTTTATTCACATGGATTATGGAATATATTTTAAAAATTAAAAACATATATTTTTTAAAAATATGCTTGACAGTTATTTTAATTAGTTTTATTTTCATTTGGAACATGGGGAAAAGTTGCAGAAGCACATTTAAAAAAAAAAAACCTATAAAAGAAATGCATTAATTTTAAGTTTATATTAATGCACAACTTATGACAAACAGTGCACTTTACAATAATTTTATAGTTTCAGTAAATTTGTTATGTCAAATTAGAGAAGATTTGTATTTACTTTATACATTTTGTAATTTGTGTAACATTGTTGGAAAATAATTAAATTATTGAAATTATCATGATGTATTTTGTAACATTTCTTCATGTACAGTGTTTCAGACAAGTGCACTGATTTGTTTCATTGCAGTACATTTTGTTTATGAAATAATATAATTTTGTTTGAAGTATAATTTGTGGACTAAAAATTCAAGAAACATATAATCATCATAATAAATTTATGTTACAAAATTGCATGAAAATAATTATTTGAATTGTTTTGATTTATTTTCCATCATTGTTTTTGTGTTTCCTAATCATTTTTACTTTGATTCAAAGGTCAGTCCTTTTACTAGTTTTAGTACTGCAATATTTCTTGACTTGAAAGTGTAATTCAGGGAGAGTAATTCAAAAAATATAATCATATTAAATTATTATATTAAACACTGTTTTGCAAGAGAAATTACATTTTTTACAATAATGCATTCCAAGACGGCAGTATAGTCAGTTTTAATCCAATACACAAGGCCAATCTTTCACTTTGCAATACGGCATTATTCACTTCAGAGTATAATTATTAGCCAATAATTTGATAAAATTATTTATAGTAGCAAAAATGCATTTTGAATATGATTTTTTAAAATAGGTTATTTATACTTTGTCATAATTTCATTTACTTAGATGTATATTATTACCAGAAATCAATTTTAAAGGAATTTTTTTTCTGCCATCCTTGTGTTACTGATAAGGCCAGTAAAAGAGTCTTGCACCAGATTTCACTTATTCCATTGAGAATTGACTTAAATATAAGTATATTCTGGAGTTCAGTTTGACAAAGGTCTGCTGGAATGAACTTGTATGTCTGCCAAAAGTTGCCAGATCTCCAAAGTTCATTTTAGTCGTTGAGGCTGTACCTTTCAAAGTTTTAACATATTGTCTTTGATTTAACCCTATTAATATTATTAACCCAAGATCCTGATTTTTGGTGCATGTGTAAAAACAATCCTTTCCCTGAGCAGATGATATTTAGGTCTCACAGTCTTACCTTAGATCAGCAGACCGGACATGAAAATGCATGAAAGATATTGATATCACAATATGCTACATGGTCTTGTAAGTTACTTTAATGGCAGCACCCATAATTTAATTCATTTTGAATTTTAAAGTTCTTTTCATGATGAAAATGTGTTGAAAATAGCAGTTCTGAAAGGCTAATGGCTAACAGTAGAACAAATTGTTGAACTTGCGCTCAGCAATTCAAAGGATGGTCATGATTATTGTAAAAGTGACATCGAAATTGAATCTGACAGTATGACAAAATGTGTGTTTGAGTATGACACATGTCAAGAGTGAAGATTTTTAGTTTTATTTTCTTCCAGGAACAAGAACCATAAAATTGCTGACATCTTTGTAAAGAAAGGTCCTTTCTTAAAGTTATACTCATCTTATATTCGTAATTTTGAGCACGCAACGGCCTTGCTGGATGAGACTTGCAAGAAACATCATCAGTTCTTTTTAGCACTGCAGCAATTTGAGGTAAACTGCATTTACGAATTTTAGTTTACCTAGATTTACTTGTTTGAGCTATAGCATTATCATTAAATGTTACAGAATTAATTGATATTATTTATTCATTAATTATTTTGTGGTTTTTAAAATTAAGCAGGTTTTTGTTGTAGTTTGTGAGTGTGATGTCATTTCTTCAAGTTTATTAATGATGACTTAATTTGCTTATTGATATATGAAATGTGAATTCTTTCCCTTTACTGATACTTGATGTGTTTCTGGTGGTGCACTTGTTGCAGCTGAAATAATTAAGTATGTTGTTTTTAATTTTAGATATACTCAAACAGTAATAAAGGCAGAGAGCAGAGGGGACACTAGGACACTATAACTAATGACAGTAATGAAGGCATAGAGCTAGGAGACACTAACTAATTACAATAATAATGACACTAACTAATGACAAGTGAATAATATTACTAAGACTAAAAGGCCTATAGGACAGCCTGCATGCCATACCTATTGATAAGATTTTATATATTAATATTTATTTCAGTTGTTTAATTGTATATGTTGGAGGGAAGAAATCAGGAAATTGTGTGAGCGTACATGTGTGCAGATGGGTGGTGTGTGTGTATGCACATTTTTTCATGTGTATTTTGACATTTGAGGTGGCTAGCAAGTTTTTACTACTATTGCTTTTTGATTTCCAGATGAGTCCACGCTGTGCTAACCTTGCTCTGAAACACTACATGCTCAAACCCATTCAGCGTATCCCACAGTACAAGCTTCTGCTTCAGGGTATGACTCAGTGATCATAGTAAAATTAGTATGCATTACAGTCTTAATCACACAACAAATATTTTCTACTCTTATGTTTACATTTTATATTTTTTGTTTTGTTGTCTTCACTTACTATACAAATTAGCACTAGTTCTTAGTGAAGGCCATTATAATTATCTTTGAACTTGTTAAAAATGTTTGTACATATTTCCATTCTTTTCTTTGACTTGGGTAATAAATTTAGGAAGCTTTCTAAATACTAAAATCTCAAGTTTGACTAAGACTTATACTCTAGTACATGCAGCATTTGAAGTGAGCAAAGAATTGAATTGTTTTATCAGCTCATCCAGTATTCAAGGCTTGTGGCAACAATCCTTGGAAATTGTCATTATCTTATCAACACTGATGCCATAAGTTTATTTTTGTCATCCAGAATGTCTGGGGTACTCAGTCTCTATCCAAATATTATCAGTGACCTGGCACAACTCCTGCCTCTGACATGTCTCTACCTTGTTTGTCACTGTGCACCATGCTGCCTGAGACCCAGACTGATATAAGAGCAGCCTTTGGGCTTGTCAGTATCATCCAGAAGATAGCAACAGTAGCCATGATTTAAAGGAAAAACAAATAGGAATATGTGTGGCATTTTCAGGAGTTAGATTTTTATACCTCCTTCTTATTGTCCATCTGAAGGGAGAAAAATGCTCAGACCCTGATGAGTGACTTGATGATGTATGCATTGGGCACCTTACTTCCAGTAAGACTCATTAGCTCTCTGGTGAGGCCTGGAGTTTCACTCACACTTTTTTACCACCGCCAATATTGTCTTGCTGCCATGGCACCAAATTCTCACCAACTGAAAGATACTTTGTTTTGTTGTGGGTTGACAAGAGGGTGCTCTCTCACCGTACTAACCCTATATATGCAAGGCTCACCAAATTAGGCACTAGTTTTTTCTTGTGTACTAAAATCTCGTCTGGCTGAGCTTAGTGTCCTAGTAAGTAAAATTCATGTGATCATATGTCATTAAGCAGGAAGGCAACACAAAATTTTCCTGATCATTTGACTCCTCTGGTGGTCCATGGATATTTTCTTCCTCTTCAAGAATGCTCTTTAGCATCTGGCTCAAGTTTCCAAATGCTATCAGTTATAGTGCATTGATCATCTATGAATGCTGTCTATGCTACCTGCATAACAAAACCTCAATTCTCTCTGCCATAAGAAGGGTGCAATGTCTTGTATCCATCCATTCCTCAAAACTGCTGGAGGAATACTAAGATTCCTGACTCGATGGAATGCACTGTCTGCAGATATTTAAGTCTGTTCTTTCCTTTCATGTAATCACTGTAGCATATATCAGTCCATGACTGTAAAATGCAGGCATGGGAATTGTACAAACTTGGAACATATTTATGACCCACAGACCATGGCTATATGACCCTCACATTACTCGATACTTCCCTGTGCGAATATATGTATCAACTTTTTTTAACCATAGAAAAAACAACTGAGAATTTGAACAAGAAAGTGACCAATATCAGAGTACACTGAATCAAAATGAGCAAAGAACCTAACTGGAATTTTAATACTTGCGCGTGCACTCTCCTACATATTTGGGGTGGAAAATGGCATACTGCATGGACATTATCCAGCTTGGGGAGGGAGACATTTGATGACAGCAAATCATGCTACAGATGGAATTGGCACTGGTTGGACAAAGTGACATCTGACAGAACAAAAACTTTCTGTTAAGTATACATCTGCAGTTTTATATATATGATTATATGAAACATGACTAATAGTAATAGACATGGTAAAGAATTTTTTGTGAAGTCTACATCTGATATTATATGCCATCACAACAATACCACTGTAGTTATAATCCCCAGTGTGACTTAAAAGCTTGAAAAAGATGAGGTAAGAGGATTTAAGAAACAGCTATATAATTTGCAATATCATTACAATAAAAGATAAGACTTTATTGTATGTTTGTATAAATTGCGAAATTGGTGCCACCCCCTATAGCCCAACCTAAGTGACCAGTACAACCCTAGGCCCTTTGTCAATACACATGCTTTACTGCCAGGCCTGTCATCACTAAATAATTTGAGTAGGTAGGCAGTTTCTTGCAAACTTCTCCCAGCAATCACAAATCAAGCATATACTTTCAAGTCGTAGTTTGACCATAAGCAGAAGTGGAGTTGGAATCAAAATACTCTTTGAGGCAACCACAAAACAACTCTAGTGTCAGGTACCCCTGCCCCCCCCAAAAAAAAAAAAATTCAGTCAAATATACTTGATTTTAGAGACAAACAAGAACAAAAAAGAACCACAAAAATCAACAGAATGATTAACGAAGAGACATTCATAAAACTTGAAATACACATCCATGGTTGGACAAGAGTGACCATAGCAAAATTTATAGCAGAGAATATTTAAGATGTTATTTGTGAGATTTTTATTTTTATACTTGGGAAAACTCTTGAATAGTTAGTTATTCTTTGACCAGGTTATAAATGACCTTCAACATGGAGACAAAAGTTGGATGAAATATTTGTTAAATATTGACTGGTTGATCATAAATTATTATAATATTATGATTGTTCTTCGTATACAGATATATATTTATTTTTTTTTACCATTGTTTTAACATGAAATGTAAAAGTTTGAGACTAATACGATCAATAGAATATAATGTACTGTCTGTGAATTTGTGTTTGAATAAACCAGTATTTTATTTAATTGATTAAACTATTTTGTTGACATGTGACTTACATTTTAAAAATTGTTTGTCTTTCTATTTATAGATTATCTTAAACACCTCTTACCTGACAGTCCTGATCACAAAGACACAATCAGTAAGTCTGTCGACATTTAAATAAAAATTAAAAGAATTAATTATTAGAAAATAAATATATTAATTCAGTCCTAAATGTAAATGGAATTCAATTGATCATTTATTTGGGTTACTAATTGGATTGACCTTGGTGAGCAAGAAATCCAGATGATAGTCATGTAATACAACAGTTACTGCTTACCCTTTTGAAGGCAAATGGTAGACACATTTTTGTTTTCTTTGTAATTTTTCCTTGGTTGACGTATGATTTGTTATTTTAGAACCCTTTATTATGTATTATAAAGGTCTAAATTTATTTGAATAAACGTTAATTATTTAGTTTATCAATATTAATTTCTTGTATTGTTTTTTTATTATTGATATTAATGCATTTAGGGGTAGATGCATATCTATGATCTTTATTAATTAATTATCTTTCAAAATATTTTGTAAATAATTATTATTTTCTCTTTATTAGACCGGACATGTCTCATTAATTGTTGCTCGAAATTAATCATTGTTCATGATAGCAATTATTTATCATTCATGAGAAACAAGATTAATTAGTTAAATCTGTGACTGGAAAAATGGGCAGGAAACTCCTAAGTAAGAGAGGAAAATTGTTCAACACAAATTAATTACAGTAAATGCAAAATGAATTGTTTCGTTTTGTTTTCTTCATTGCAGCTGCCCTCAGTATTATGAGTGAGGTAGCTGACCACGCCAATGAGAGTATGAGGCATGGGGTATGAACTTGGGGCAGTTTCTTTCAACATTTTTTTATGTTCATGCATTCGCAAACTCTTTTATTTTTATTTTTGTAATCCATTTTGCTTCAAAGAGAACTTGTTCTGTAATTAGATTAAGGAATATGTATGTAGCTTATATGATATACATATTTTTTTGTTCAAGGAAGATTGTATTTGGAGAATTTTTTTTGCCTTTTTAACTCTATGGGATTTGTATAGATCCTTAATCAAAATGTGTACATTTTCTTGACAGATTACTAGCAATTTTTAGACTATTAGAATGCTGCTTGTTCGTGGTGTGACAAGAATGCCACTTAGTTAATAAGATAATTATTATTATTAATTACTCTTTCATAACTAATTTCAAGTGATGAGAATATTAATTTTATTTTATTAATGATCCTCCAACAGACACCACTCGTCTCTCACTTGGCAGATATTTTGGCATTGTAAACGTTTTCACAGTTCCACAACATAAAACATTTACATTCACATGAGGTTTTCTGCAGGTGGAAAACTTCTTACTAAGGAGAAGACAAATCCGACTTTAATCTATATTTAGTGAGCCCCCATTCAACCAGTTTCTTCTCCAACATAAGAATATCACATAACTCCATTTATATTCTCTGATAGAACTAACCTGCAAATTGTATTTATTATTGAACTATAATTAGCTCTAATTTTATTATTATATTATATATATATATTATATTAGAGAGAGAGAGAGTGAAAACTACAATTACTCGAGTGTCGATTCATGGAATGTTGATGTCATATTATCTATTTCATTGTAATTGTCATTTGTATAGTTGATTTTTCTTTTAATAAATTTATTGTTAAATTTATTGACCTTCTTATGCATATTAATATTGATATTCTTATGTTGGAGAAGAAATTGGGTGGATGGGGGCTCGCTAAATATAGATTAAAGTTGGATTTGTTTTCTTCTTTAGTAAGAAGTTTTCCACCTACAGAAAACCTTATGTGACTGTAAATGTTGTTTTATGTTGTGGAATTGTGAAAATGTTTGCAACTCCAAAATATCCACCAAGTGAGAGACAAGTGGTGTCTGTTGGAGGATCATTAATGAAATAAATTAATATTCTCATCACTTGAAATTAGTTTTAAAAGATTAATTAATAATAATAATTATCTTCATTAACTAAGTGGTGCAAGTGTCACACTAGGAAATTGTAAAACTTTATTGTCAGACTAGGGGGGGGGGGGGAACTGCTCACTAGTAGTAGTATTTGTATTTTCAAATCATTTTGACTAAAATATTTTCTCAAAATACAAGGTTTAGGTTTCTCTGTACCCTACCATATATTAATAAATAAGTCTTCATTTGTCAATGTGTATATTTTATCACTTAACTCTTGCAGGACAATGTGCAAAAACTAATGGAAATCCAGAGATCTCTGATCGGCCAGTTTGAGGTCATTCAGCCGGGACGGGTGAGATTCTCCTGATTGCTATGATATTCCGCATTACTTTTGTAGCTCAGTGTTAATAAATCAGGGGTGCATTGATTGCTTTAATTTTTGTGTGTGCATTGTTTTTAGTTGCTCGGCTTCATCCTGCTTTTCATCAGCCTTAAAAAACATAGAAAAGAAAAGTGAAAATTTGCCACCTATGAATTTGAAAGTTAGTGGTTGAATTAAAAATGTTGGATTTATTTAATTTTGATTTTACAGATGTTCATTAAACAAGGGGAGCTGCAGAAACTCTCAAGAAAAGAAATGCAACCCCGCATGTTTTTCTTGGTGAGTTATCTGTGATTGTCTGATTTCTAGGCGAACATCTGATTTTTGAGGTGTGTTGCCTGTGAATATGTGATATCTTGGTAAATTGTCTGTAATTGTGTGATTCCTTGGTACATTGCTTGTAAAATTCTGACTTTTTTTGACATGTTGACTGTGAATATGTTTTTTATTGATAAGTTGGCTGTGAATTCTGAATTTTGATGTTGTCTGTGAATTTGTTTTTTATTGGTAAGTTGGCTGTGAAACTGCATGTCTCATCACATTTTGAACTGATGATAAATAAAAATAATAGAATTAATTTATTAAACTAGATAGTCTTTACTGCAAATATGAAACAGTTACAAAGTATACTCTCTGAATATATAAATAAAAATAAAATAAAATAGATAAAAAGAAAATTTAGAAATCTCACTTTATTTTGCAGTTCAGTGATATTCTTCTATACACTACACCTGTCGCAGGTGGTTATCGGCTGAACAACAGTCTTCCCCTAAATGGCATGAAGGTATTTTATATTTGACTTAATCTAAAGGCATTTCATTGTGATAAATTCTGTGCTCTCCTATATCCTTTCCTCCCCAAAATAAAAGGTAAAAGAATTCAAGTTAACCCTTGTTAAGTGCCAGCATCTCATAGTGCATGTTGTACTGTTGGTAGATGCAGATAGTAGCCTAGGTACAAGTAAGGTTATTAGGACAAAAGATCTAGATAATGTTTCAAGTAGCCCACCACTAAAGAGACTGAAACAAGGTGCTGGATTTATAAGCCAAGATGAGCATGTTGCTGTATATTATGACACTGGATTTTTCATTGGTGAGGTATTTTGTAAAAGTTATACATGACTTATCTATTTTTTTTTAATAGATAGGTGGATAACAGCATGCTGATTATTTTAATAGGTGAACCATAACTGTGTTACTTATAGTTTCCAAGTTGTGACCATTTATCTTTCTCATTTTTTTTGTAAATAAAAATTTTACACTAAAATGCAAAATGTAAATTAATATATGATTAAACACAAATTATCTTTATATATTTAGATAGATTTTAGTTTGGTAATCATTTTGATATGTGAACCAACTCTGTATGATGTATAGTTTCAGAGTTATGGCAGTTTGCTCGTTTATGTTCTCTCTATTCAAATTGGGTAATGCTTTTTTTTTGTTGTTAAAATTTACTGAAATAGTCATTTTCACCTTCTGATAATTTCCACATTTTCTTTGCAATGCTTTTAGAAAAAATTAGGCATTAACTACATGGCAAATGATTTAATAGTATGCATTCTGGTTGTGCTTTGTTCATCAATTGTATATGTTGTGATGCCATGAATGTTCCTATTTGTTGCATTTTACGAGCAATTTTATTAAATGAAAGCACATTTTCTTTTGCAATTTGTAATAAACCAAAATGGCAATTTTGCATTTTACCTGTTTTTTTCTTGTTGTCTTTGACTATGTTTATCAGATTATAGTGTGTTTCAGTATTTTACTTGTAGTGAAGTTGAAAAATCACACATTCATTACATCTAAAAAAAAATAGTTGATCACAAACGACAATTCTAAAATAGTGATATCTCAAAAAGTACTACAGCTATCATCATAATTTTTTACACAACCTTATTTTATCAGATCACACATTTTGAGCAGAAAAAGATTTCTACAATATTAACTAGAAAAAATGAGTGGGACTACCTAATATTAGCCCTATTTACATTTTAGTGTTGTAACGTTTTCATACTTAAAAAAAAGAACACAGTAATAATATGTACTTGAAATACGATGAAAGTTAGAGTATTGCTACTTGCTGCACTTGTAGTAAAGTTGGTAGGAATCACAATCTATAAAAGATAACATATTTTTTCTTTTAAATTATATTTAATGTTTTTGTTTAGGAATATTTTAATGGTGATTACATTTAGCATAAGTTTGTTTGCTGTCATAAGTGCAATCAGTTTGTGGAAAATTCACCTGCATGGTTAAATTACATGTGATTGCACGTTTAATAAATTTTTACATATAAAGTTATCTTGTAGGTGATGCCACCTAAGCAAGAAGAGTTTCGGAATGAATTTCACATTATCAGCACTCAGCGCTCTTTTACTGTGGCTGCAAGGTGAGAAGAATGAAATGCTGGATAGGGTTTGGTGAAGATATCTTTGTAAATTTCAGATGGATTGTTGAGTTAGATTGTTTTCTTACTTGATAGCTAAATTTTAAACAAACAACATTTTTCTCAGACTATAAGAAAAGATTTTTTTTAAAAAGTGGAGTTAATATACTCTGCATAATTACAACTTAGTCTGCAGAAAGCAGACTGTTACCTATCTGAGTCCTCAGAAGTGTGACCACTTAACCTACCTTTCTTGAGTCCTCAAAAATGTGAGCTGTTGCCTACCTTTAGTAGCACTCAAAAGTCTGATAATTTCTTTTTCTGTTATTGTAGCTATTTATTTTCTTATTTCCACTGGCATTTTCCTTTTGAGTTATGTTACATAACAGCGAATGTTATTGAATTGATCACTGTAAAAACATTTTCTCACAATGTGATTTCAGAATTGAACCATTGCCATTCTGCCAGGCTAAACATGACAGGCTCTTCTCTTTGGCTTTTGAAAACAGTTTGTCAGATGTCCTCTTCTTGATGTCAGACAGCAATTTTTATTTGTGTCTAACATCCATCAGACAAACCCATTGTGACTTGTTAGTTGAAGGGGATAGAAATCATCAGCATTGTGCATGATTCTCTCCTTGCTCTGATTAATTTCCAGTCACACACATGTCTACAAATTAAATAATTCTTATTTGGTAGTTAATCCTCATTTGGATTTAATCTGCAAAAAAATTACTAATCATGGAAGCTGACAACAATTGAACCAACTTTTAAGGCTTTTGCCTGTCTCCTTCAAATATTGCAAATAGAAAATTTTACATTTTTGTCCCACCTTCTACTTCGTCTTTGTGCACTCAAGTCTGATTAAGTAGAGCTCCCCATTCTCCATTTTATTAATTTAAAAAAAATTGTTTATCAGTATAAAGATAAAATTTTAAGATATTTTTATATTCATCATTGCTGCTCTTTTTTCCCCATTCCCCACGTAAATTTTTCTTGGTTGTTTTAAATATTTTTTAGAATTTAATTAGTACTCTGAATATCCATCTCTTCTTTATAAATTACCTGATTACTGTACTCAGTATACTCAGTTTTAAGAATAGCTGGATATTCAAAATGCACTTTATTTTCAGTTCTCCAGAAGAACGTGAAGAATGGTTGAATGCTTTGTGGAATGCCATTGAAGACAACTCTGAGCGATACCATACTTTCAAAGCCATGCAGCTAGAGCCTCAGGTTTGCTTATGGTTGTAGGGAGTTGTGTTGCAGATGGTTTAAAAATTGAATTGAATCAAAATTAATCTAATGAATTAGGTATTTTCTTATTTGCCCTTACAGTTTGGCAGATTAAAGAAAAGGTTCTACCTGAGTTATACTGTATATACTGTATTTAATTTTAATATATTTTTCTTATTTTGATCAGATAATGAAATCAGTTTGTGCTCTGTATTTGATGTGTATATTCAACATTGTGAAATATTCCAGCTTTAAAATTATATTATCCTCTCTTTTACAGTGTCAAGGGGTAAAATAGTGTAGCACAAGCCTTTTTCATTATGACATTTATTTCTCCCATAATAATCATTGCATGACTTAAGTTATGTCAGTATTACTATTATGTACTCTTAATTATGGACACAAATTCATTTGTTTTTGTAGTTTTTGCCTTTTGCCTCTGCTCTGCTAACATAATGATAACAAATATTAACTCTTCACTGCCTAAATAGTTAAAATCAAGTTGCAGAATTGGCATTGATGCATTATAAATGCATATAAATCATGCCAAGTGCACGAACATTTTTTTTATACAAGTTCAGTAGTATTAGATATGCATAATATAAATAAAGGCAATATTGTCACTGAAAAAGCATTTTGATTTATATCTCCAACTCAAAGTGATAGAAAATTATCATTTTCTTTATACATACATCTCAGAAGTAATATTTTTTACAGATATTAATATACAGACACTGTATTTTATTTTAATTCTGGCATATTTGCCTTTGGTCAAGTATGTACAACTTATTGGTTGAAAATATTTTAAATAATTTGTTCTTATCCATATTGCATATACATTTTTACTACATAGCAGATACTGTTAGATATAACATTTATAAAACTGTTCTTTTTCTCATAATGTAAACATACGACCAAAGGTAAATATTTGAATTCTCAGCAGATGCAAGTTCAACATTTGCAACACCCATAAAAATTGTGCAACTAGATCTGTGATCGGAAATTAAATTGTACGAATCATACTCATTAATTTCACTGCAATGACACACAAATTCACTATGTAAAGAATCAGACTTGTTGAAAAACATAAAATATTTCATTGATCCTAAAGTCACTGAAAATTTATGAGTTTTGGCCCAGCTAATCATCATTTTGTTGCTGGGGATAGAGGCAGTGATGGAAGTAGGTATTTTTTCTTTCTTGCTAAGAAATATCTTCAGTCTAAACATAATAACATCAATACTAAATCTGTTGAAACTGGTAGAAAGGATGCCACTCATTGTATTTATTAAGAATGTTAAGGCAGAGTAAATCATTGTATTAATTTCTCTTGATTGAGAAGATTGGTGTTGTACAGAATTTCCATTTTCTTCAAGTTTCATATACACAAGTTAAAACATTCATGAATAATTAGTGTTAAGTAGAAATCAGTAAACAATTTTATTAAACAATTAATACTTTCTAACAAAATATCAGAGTATAAATGCTAATAGTAATACATAATTATTGTGCAGGTCAGAAATAAATATGTGTTACTTGAAGAAGGAAACATTATTAAAATAATAAAATCTATTTCAGAAGTTTCATTATACCAATTACTTACCTTATTAGAATGTTTAATATTTTTCTGTAGTATTTTATTGGGAAATAACTCTTCCTTAATATTTTGACAAAATGATGATTTACCAATAATTAAAATATCAATGAGTTACATTTCTCCTATACTATTGTAGTTCACATATACCCCCTCTTATTTTGTGTTTTAAAAACTGATAATATAATATACATGATGAACCGATTATAAAATCATCAATTCAGCTTTGTATTATAGTATTATTTGTTTGGGGATTTGGGTTTCCACGTATATAAACATTTTTTAAATTGTAAATTTAAAGTTTCTTTTAGTTTCAAATTTGGAACTTTCACCCATGCTTAATTGCATAATGAAGTCAAGACATAATGTTGCATTACAGGGAATTGTAAATAACTAGAGATATATGCATTGATATATGTTCTCTATGTTTATTATTTTTAAATGTGTGTATATTAAATGTAAATTTGCATTTATGTTTTTTCAATATGTCATATATTCTTGAAACTTGCATGCTCATGCAGAATTTTGCACAATCACTCTTGCACTCTTCTTTTGTAATCATTTATTTTGCTTTACAGACTACAATATTTATTAAGGTTTCTTCTTCATTATTAGCATTATTAAAATCCTCATCTTTAAAAAGAAATAACAGTCTAGTAAAATATCACTAATGAATGAAGACTTGAGATTTTGCCAGTGCTGGCTAAGTAAATTGTTTTCTGTCACTCATGAAGTTCATGGAATTGGTTCCAGTACTTAATGTTACTTATGGAATCCAGTCAACAGAGTTCTAAGATTTTGTTTTATTAATTAATATTCCAGACTAAAATTATCTTGTAGGAAAATCACTCTGAACTAAGACCTCTAGATTGTGTTCTTTTATTTTGTGTAAATTTAATGATGAACTTCTAGCGCATATCTTTCAGAATTTAATTTTAGTGCACATATGTTCAAAGCCACTCATTCCAAAGCCACTCATTCTCTTTAACACACATCTTTCTTAAGTTACTTCTAGGGAATTCAAGAAACAAATCAGTCTGAATGATAGTTTTGTTAATGATAAGTAGGTTGTTTTTTTTAATGATTGTTTAACATGGTTTTTATTTTAACTTAGGCAAAGTCAAAGGTGGTGTAACAGAATAATTTATTAAACTTTTATTAAAAGTGTAATCATTTGTTCAAAAATTTACAAAGCTATAACAGTCAGCAAACCAAGAGCACTGATATTTAGTTGAACAATTTCACTCTGGCATTTTCAGCTGCAGTTTAATTTATGTTCACTTTAGAAAAACTTTTGATTTGATTTTAGTCATTTAGTTCATGTAAAGTTTTGATTCTTGGAAGTGGATTTCTTTTGTATCAAATCTGCTTTTACTTTTGCTTTGAGAAATGCTTTGTAAAAAAAAAAGAGAAATTGCTTTTTTGCTCATTTTGTTTGTTTTGAGAAAAACATTACAAAAGCCATGGAACACTCTTCTCTACAGGCTGATAATTGCTGTTTGTAAGTACTACATGAAATCTTTTAGTGTAGTCAGATTCTTGCATGTTTCTACAGACGTCGCTGTTAGACAAGGACTTTGTGCTGGGAAGTAAGGCACCGCTCTGGGTGCCTGACGCGCGGGTCACAATGTGCATGCTTTGCTTGGCTGAGTTTTCCATCACGTGGCGACGACATCACTGTCGGGCATGTGGCCGCGTGAGTTACTAAGATGCAAAAATTAAACAAAACAAGAATCTGTACAGTTTGCTTTATATTTTCTTTATTGTATCATATTTTTACAAAAATTTTCTCTATGTACATATTATTTTCTTTATATTACTTTTAGAGGTGTTTCAATTTTTACTGTTAATAACAAGACCCATTTCAGTAAAAGAGTTTAATTTATCTCAGAAGTTGCACCAAAATCTGATGAAAAATGGATGGCTATCAAATGTGCCATATATATTTATCACATCTTTTCTTGTGATTTATATCACTTTGATTCTGTATGATCAAACTTTTGATAGTGCTTGATCAAAGAATAGTACTGACACTTCAGTGTAATGTTGAGTATGACATCAAAATCTTGTGCTTACTTAACAAGAGACAAAATCCCTAGGATACACAGGGGAAAAAAAATGAGAGTTTACATTGAGAGACAGGTGGAAAGTACACATTGAAATAATGGAAAATAAAAAAGGGGAGGAGCAATTTGGGGGTGGGGAATAAACTAAAATGCTGAAAAAAGAACAGATAAAACTAAAAGTGTGAGTTTATCAGCTAAACAGAGTAAAAGAAAAAGTACAGAGAATTTAAAATAACAGTAGAAACAAGAATTAAATGAAAGAAGGTTTAGTTTCGAGAAGAGGAAATAAAATAATTCAGAAGAATGAAAAAGATAGAAGAAAGGTCAATTTAGCCCTCCGAAAATTGCCTACTTCTCTAGATTCTAAAGGGCAGCCAAGGAACATAAAATCTCCTTCAACAAATAACCAGTGTACGTAATCTAATTCTTAACCATTCATGCTACCAGCAGTGCAAAAAATATCAAATAAAATTTCGTTAATTAAATGGTCCTTAGGTCAAGTTTTCATGCATTTTTCAAGTTGATGTCAGTTGCTTACTAAAACAATTTCCAAATGGCCTGCTTTGGGAAAAAGATAACCTTTAAACATTTAGTAGCTGTCTCCCTGTCACTCTTTAAAGATATTGACTTTTCTTAGAGGTTAATAAAAGGCATGATCCTCAGAATACAATTTTTGGGTTGTTTTTTTCTCACTTTTTTAGACCCATTCTCCAGAACCCCATATCCTTTTATACTGGAATAAATATTAGACCATTCAATGAATTAGCAGAACTTTCAACAAGCTTGTATTCTTACATGAAGTTAAAAACTTGAAACACTTCCCTTTAAACTTTGTCTTTCAAAACCTGAGGACCAAAGTACTCTCCAAATTTCAACCTTCTACAAAATCTGTCTCTAAATCTACACACTAATACACAGAAAAAGAATAATAATTCTTGCAAGGTTTTTCAAATTATCAGAAGGCAAAGCTAGTGATCAAGTTAATGGGGCTGGCAGTACCCTATTGCCATGAGATACTGAAAATGAGCCATTCTTGAGTGAGACCCACATCACATGATATTATTAATGTCCAGATATATCAGCTAGCATTTGGTGTAGCACAGACTTGAATGGTACCGAGTTCAGAGTTGATCAGCTGGACATTGTAATTACAGGTAGTGGCCACATAAAAATCCAGGAGACAGAGACATTATACATTTCCTGGCAAAGTAAATTCCTTGTCCAGAAAAAGTTGTAATCTGAATCTTAATATGATTCCTGAAAGCGATCACCTTATCCACTTGTTAAAGTAGAACTATGATGGTGTGTCAGCAGAAGTTGACCTGATGTTAGTCTAGTTGCTGTAGCAACTGATGATAGCATAATGCTTAGAAGTCCAAATCCCACCTGAAGATATTAGTGACAGCTTACAGATTCCCAGAGAACTGACAGCTCAGCAATGTAACGAACTCAATAGTCATTTAGACAGTGTGTAACAGTGTAAAAGTTTGATGGAGGAAAATTATTCCAGATTTCTACAGTACACTTCCCATGACACTCAAAGTAACCACAGAATATTCCCCATGACACATTGTTATCACAGTACACTTCCCATCCAGTCACAGTAACCACTTTATGTTTCCAATGACACAAGGCAACCACAATACACTTTCCATGACACACAAGGCAACCACAATACACTTTCCATGACACATAAGGTAATCAAAGTACACTTCCTGTGACACATAAGGTAACCACAGAAATGGTTGCTTCAGGCACAAAAGAAGATGAATCAACATTCATTAAAGGCTATGTGAAACCAATGTATCCATGTGTTTGGTTCCCCCCCCCCCCTCCCCTTCCGACCTTTGATATATGCAAAGTGGACAGATTTAACTCATTTGCAAAAATTTTCTGACCTCTCTTTGTGTTCTCAGCTTACCTGAAAATTAACAGTGCTTTACTATCAGGTGCAATGCTTCTTTAACACATCTTGGTGCTATTCTAATACAAAGTAGTTTTGACTCCTTCAGTGAATTAGTACCATTTAAAGAACTGCTGTGGAATGCAATTGTTTAGTCATTGAATTAGCAACCATTGAGACACTTCATTTTCAAGATTTTCCTTATGGCCAAGAATTTATTCTTGACAACATGCTGCTTGCTTATCTCAATCATGCGAAGACACACCATGAATTATTGTTTGATGAGATGATCTTAGTTCTATTTGTTTCATGAAATCATGAAAATCTCATTTGCTGATTTTCTAAGCTAACCCCTCTGGTCAAATGGTTCTTAGTGTGAAGCCAAGATGTGTCTTTCCATGTAAGCATGTTTTTCTTTTTATCTGCTAGTCTGGTACCTAAACCTAGTATATTTCTTTTAGTGATATCAGGTTTATGTATGGTATAAACGTACTGTTTACATATTATCATTTTACGCAGGCCGCTGTTAACTTATCTGATAAATTGTTTTAAGGCAAGGGAATGTCATTCTGAAACTTTTGTTGACACTGAAGAATTTAGCATTAAATAAGATGGAGAGCAAAGTGCAAAAGTTTTGTTTGCACCAACCAGTCCACGGGACAGATAGACCAGAGATGCATGTGTCTAGCTGAGATATTGCATTTCCATACATTTCAGCTTTACTAGATGGAAAATGAAACAACACCTAAACAAAATCCCACCCATTTACTCTAGCCTGTCATAAGGATGAATAGACTACAAAGTTTTTTTTTAAAGATTTTTACTCTTCTTGGATCTTGGATGGACAAAATGAATAATAATAAATAATAATAAACTGAAAATAATTTCCCTTTCACAGGACACATAAGCCATCAACATTGTTTGGTTTTATACATATATATATATACACATATCTTTCTTGATTGTACAAACTGAATAACATGTAAAGATGGTTTCTCTATCATTCTACTTGAACTGGACAGTTAGGTTTGCTGCATCCTGAGGACACCATCTCATTTTGATAGTCATTAAAGGAAAGATCTAACTCTGATATGTAATTTTTTTCTCTATGAATTAGAGTTCTTTATTTAGGCTGAAAATTATGAAATAAAATATCTTTATCAATTTACATTTATCAGTTTAACTATAAGTAGAGTATGGTTTACTGAGAATTCATTTTAACTAGAAAAAATACTACATTTTAATTGTGACCTTGTTTTGTGTGCATGAGTTGAAAAAAATATGTGAAAAATTATGACTCGTTTTGCTGGAATGGGTCTTACTTTTTTCCCCATCCATTATCAATATATGATATGTAATTGTTTTAATTGAAACAGCTTCTGCCCTAAGACAGTTGGTCTTTCAAGAATAACTCTAAGAATTGAAACATTATGTACATATTTTCTTTTTCTTCTTAATTTCTCTAAGACATTTTTCTTAAAGACACTTTGCTTCACGTTTCTTCAGAGCACTATTTTCTTTTCTAATTCCATCACCTATTAAATTAATTTTTTCTTTCAACACTTAATTTGGTTGTTTTCGCATAAATTTTATTTGAAACACTTATGAAATATTCATAATGAAAATTATTTTTACTGTTGTTTTCTGTTACTTTTGGCACTCTCTACTGGTCTAATTTCTTCAACTTGTCACACTCATTATTCTTCAACCATTAATATGTGTTGTTTCACACATTTGTATTTTCTGTAATGAAATTGAAATTATTCTCATGAATCAAGTTGTTTTCTTTTATGTGTTTGTTTGTTAGAACATTTAGAGTTTCATTTTTAATTTGTATATTTGTAGATATTAAATGTTTTAATGCTATCATTTTGAAAAAGAACAAAATTCTTTTCTAATGTGTCTGTTATTACCTGTACATTTCTGACTTCTTTATTTTCATTGATGTATATAACATAATATAATTTTTTCAGATTTTCAGTTGTAAAACATTGTTAATAAAAAATAGAGTTAAAATAAGTGGTAAATTAGTAAGCCATTATAAATTAAGCTTTTAGTTTTTCAAGATACTATATAGATTGCGCCATTGATTTGATAAACTAATAAGCTAATTGGAATTCTTTAGTTTCAATAAATAATAATCTGTTGCAAATTATTGCAAATAACTCCATCATTTTAGTAAACTAATAAATTAATAAATTATCACTTTGGTAAGTAATTGTAGCTGTTAAAAATCATTACAAACTACTCTTTTATCATTTTAGTAATCAGCTATTGTCATTTACTCCTTTTTCAGATCATTTGTGGCAATTGCTCTGAAAGTCGAGCTCCACTGAGGTATTTGATGTACAAGTCAGCTCGTGTCTGTGATGAGTGCTTCAAAAAGCTACAGCAAGGTTAAGTTTGGAATTTTCTTGTCTTTTCTTTGTATACTCTGCCTGTTCATTCACATGTTCACAAGAGTAGGCCAGGCCTGTTTCTGACTCACACTTCTGAATGTCAGTACTTATTGCCCTACAAAAGGAAGTAAATTAATAAGTGGGGAATGTAGATTGGTTCTTCTAAATTCTTCACCACATTCCAGTTTTGTGAATTCATATAAAAAGGTGATCTTTTTTTACAGTTGAATCCTCAACAACATTTTTGTGCTCATTATGAAATATCAACTGTGTTAGTGGACCTTGCATATAAATAATAATATTCAGTGTGCAGTGTGTTCTACTGTTATGTAAACTGAACTTATGTTGTTTTCAATTTTTATGTTTCATTTTAAAAAAACAACTAAACAATTTTGATTTTTATAATCCTATTTTGTGCCTATTCCAGATTCGTATATTTAATGACCTTTTTTTGCACCTGTAAAGTTGTAAAGACATTTTCAGATGAGCTAATTTGAAATAACTGTTTATGTTGTAGCCATCTTTATCACAATCAATAATTAATAATGTCCAGCAGATTTTTACTTTGGAAATAAAATTGGAGTTCTGCTTTTCACTTTTTATTTCTTTGTAACTTTAGCATGCTGCATTAATGCTGTGTTGTTAGTTAACAGTTTAGAGTGTATTTTTATATAGAAGTGGAAGAGCGATTGGAAGAAGATGAAAGCAAATCAGCTGATGAAGATGCAGAAACATCATCGCCTTCAGATGGCCTTGGCATCAGCTTTAGCAGCATCAAGGCTCGTTTCCAGAACATTCGAAGAAGTGGTCGTGATAAGCAGAAATCTGGACTTTCTAGGCCAGCTGTCTTGAAAGAAGTGAGTTTAATGCCTGCATTGTTTTGCTTTTCATTGCAGACATGGCTTGTTGCTTATTAACATTAGGGCATTTATTTAAGGCAACTGAGAACTGATAGTAATAATAATAATGATTTTTAATAGAGTGCTTATTCTGATGAAAGTGCTTTTATGCATGAAATTTATCACAAAAATCTTTATACAAAATTGTCCAGGACACACCTGAACACTAAAGATAAATAACACAACAAAAATATTGACTCCATCTGCCACATTAACAACATTAAAAATATATAGAAATGCAGATAGAAAATGAAAAGACATAAATAAATGGATTTGTTTAATGTGATGTTTGTGAGTATTCAGTGCTAGCATTTGTAGTCATTTAATGGTGCTTATTGTTGTTCAATAATGGCATTTGTAGTTGTTCAAAAGTGGTTGTGGTTGTTGTTCAATATTGGCATTTGTAGTCATTTAATGGTGCTTATTGTTGTTCAATGTTGGCATTTGTAGTTGTTCAGAAGTGGTGGTGGTTGTTCAATATTGACATTTGCAACTGTTCAGCAATGGTGCTTATAGTTGTTCAACATTGGCATTTGTAGTTGTTCAATAGTGATACTTGTAGTTGTTCATCACTGGTATTCATAGTTGTTCAGCATTAGTATTTGTAGCTGTTCATTTGTGGCATTTGTAGCTGTTCAGTCATGGCATTTGTAGCTGTTCATCATGGCATTTGTAGCTGTTCATTTGTGGCATTTACAGGTTTTCAGTCATGGCATTTGTATCTGTTCATTTGTGGCATTTGTAACTGTTCAGTCATGGCATTTGTACCTGTTCATTTGTGGCATTTACAGCTATTCAATCATGGCATTTGTAGCTGTTCAGTCATGGTATATTTAATGTTAGGAGTTACCCAAGGTATCTTAATGTTAGGAGTTACCCAAGGTATCTTAATGTTAGGAGTTACCCAAGGTATCTTAATGTTAGGAGTACCCAAGATTAGTTAATTGTATGAGTTACCCAAGATGTTAGGAGTTAACCAAGATATGTTAATGTTAGCAGTTACCCAAGATGTTAGGAGCTACCCAAGTACCTTAATGTTAGGAGTTACCCAAGGTATATAAATATTTAATGTTAGGAGTTACCCAAATATATATTAATGTTAGGACTTATCCAAGGTATATTTAATGTTGGGTTTTTTCCAAGGAATACTTAATAATAGGAGTTACACAAGATATATTAATGTTAGAAGTTACCCAGGGTATACTTAATGTTAGAAGTTATCTAAGGTATATTAATTTTAGGAGTTGCACAAAGTACATTTAATCTCCGAGTTTCAGACAAGTCATCTGGACGGTTTTTCTACATGCAGGTAAAAATAATATGCATTGCAATGAAAGTTTAAATGCATTTTCTGTAGAATATGCTCAAGAAAGGTTAGAGCCCATTTCTGTGAGATGCGTTTCAATAAAATTTCAAGAGTTGAGCTTAAAAAAGGCACATGCAAAATATACTTCTGCATTATTTTGTTTCTGATTCCATAAGAATTATTTGTTTTCTTTCATTTGGTTATTACAGAGGTTCCCAGATTTTTTTAACATGACATCCTTCCTTTTGGTTTGTATTAAACATCAACTCCTTTCACTCAAAGGTGTGTATTACTTGAGTCTGCTATTTGAAACTGAGTTTTTCAAATCAAAGCCTCATGCCCCCAGAAAGCACCTCATATTCTCCAATTTTCAAACTCCACACTCTTCTCTACCTGGTTTGAAATCAGGGCTCTTTTATCAAAAACAAAAATTCATTATAATTTTTTATTATTTTCTTTTTAAATGTATTTTAACTCAGGTTCATGCAAATGACGAGGGTTCAGATATGAGTGGCTACTTGTGGGTTGCCAAAAACAAAAAATGGAAAAGGTTATGGTTTGTTGTCAAGGGAAAAGTACTCTACACTTACAAAGCTAGTGAGGTAAAGACCTTTTATTATTTAGTTCATTTTAATATTTTACACAAAAGTGTCATTTGTAACTTTAAGTTAGTTTCTGTCTAATTTTTCTCTTCATCTTTCTTCATCTTTATTACATAACTTTTATAGAATAAGATGGATTTCATATAACAAATATTATTTTGCATCATTGCTACTTTCATTTGTGAACCATACCTTGTTTCAGATCAGAAAATCTTAACTTTACCATTCTAGTGCATGTTGAAGCTATTCTCTTTTAACAACAATGATTTTAATCAATAGCTAATACAAAAATTAAATTTAACTGATGGACTTAATCCTAGTCAACATTGTTTCCAAGAAAATGCAAAACAGTTCTCTTTTAAGAATACTTTTTGACTTGTACTCATACTTTTTATTTCTCAGTTGCTGAAGCTCTTCTTTTATGTAGCATACGGGACCCCTTTTGTTTTATTCATTTGACAGTCTGCACATTAAGCCTACTACTTTTAGCATGAGAGCAGTTAAGGTTCCCAACATATCTAGATTCATCTGAGTGAGGGATTAATACTGACTGTGTATTTTCAGGACATGGCAGCTATAGAGAGCATGCCATTGCTTGGATTTGAGATCTCCAGGATGTCAGTGGTGAGTGTCATGGCATTACTTGAAACAGTGGGGCACTATAGAGACTGTGTTTAAACCTGTGATATTGAGTGTTAACATTAACAACTAAGAATAAAAGTACATGACAAGAAAGAGTGCACTTTAATGTTTCAATGTAAATAAGACTGCCTCTCTATCTATCCCTCATTCTCACACACCCATGTCTTTATACCTTTCCATTCAATGACTGACTGTTTCAGTTGTCTCATTTGTTGAGGGGAGTTAAATTTGCAAATAGTTGCAAGTTTTATTGATAAACATTAAAATTTCCATAAATGTTTCAGACGACTTGTCAGTTGTTAGTATTCACTTTGTTTTTATTAACATAATGTTTCTGCAGCCAGAGTGATCACCCATATAAATACTCTCCAGATATTTTAATTCTTTTTTGTCTCTTACTTTTTTAAATATTCCCTCTGATTTTTTTACTTTACTTATTGAGATCAAACTACCTATATAATATAATTTGTTGCTGTATTATTTTAAGCCAGATCATGATCAGTTGCTTGCAGAGTTGTCCACGAAAGCATTTGGAATTTTAAAAAATAGTTTATGGATAGATATTAATTTGAAGGATTCAGGCAGCAATTTTTGTTCTCTGGAATTAAGGGCATTTTGCTAGCAGATCTGAAACAAATAGATTTTTATGAAAAAGTGGTGTTTTACTAGCATTTCAGAAAATAAGTTTTTCACACACAATTTTTTTCCTGGCATGTCTACTTGAAAGTTTAAAAAAAAAATGCAATGCATGTTTTCCTTTGCACTCTGCTGTAACTTGAAATTTTGTTTAAATGATGCACTCAGTACTCATTTCGTTGAAAATGCACTTAGTATGAGGTATATACAAATATTCTTCAGAAACATTTTTAATAATTTATTTTAAATATCAAATATTATCTTACCTTCGCTGTTTTGTTGAGCTCTTGACTGAAACCATGTTCCTACAGGTGCATTCAGCTTGTTGTATTTGAATGCTGTTAGTGCAGGGGTTCTCAAACTTTGTCATTTTGCGACCCCCTGTAATAAACCATCAATTTATTCAGCTTCACCATTCCACCCTATTATTGTTTCTATTTTGATTACATTAGGCTCCAGAAAATACAATTGATATTTGTAATATGGGCAACTCTAAAAGCATTTATTTGCTGTTGCCTGTGTGTGTCAGGGTGGATAGATTTGGAAAATCTGGTAGTGTATATAAATAACTGCTGCCAGGATTCTAACTGCACAATTCAGTTTTTAATACATTGACTAATTCTTGGTCATTGTACATCACCACCACCACCACCACACTCGTAAGTTGTGATCCATGCAGTTTGAGAATCCCTGTGTTTTTTTCAATTGCATTCGCTTGGACAACTCTCGCACTAACTGACACACTAAAAAGGCTATGCTCACTCTGCATTCTTTGCCTACATTAAATACCATTTGACCATTAGATTCTCAACCCTTGTGTGTTAGGAATAAGGTTATAAAGTATGTCAGTGCATTTGACTTTTGAAGCTGAAAATGGATTGTATTTGATAAACATTTTGCTTGTTTATCCAATGTAAATATAATTGTACTTTTGAAGATTTGTGTCTCTTATGTTTGCATGTTTAGTTTTACAGTATAATGTATATATGTGTGTATATAAAACATGTCTAGTTGTACAGTATAATGTATATATGTGTGTATATAAAACATGTCTAGTTGTACAGTATAATGTATATATGTGTGTATATAAAACATGTCTAGTTGTACAGTATAATGTATATATGTGTGTATATAAAACATGTCTAGTTGTACAGTATAATATATATATATATATGTATAAAACATGTCCTTTTAGAGTTAGTGATCCTTTCTGATGATGCAGTCAAGTCTTATTGAGTCAAATTACAAGAGAATTTGGAAAACTTGAATTATTGCTAAAACGTTAAGTTTTACCTGAAAATGCTTAACAGTAATTTTAATAGCATTTAAAAAATTCCTTTCAGTGTCAGTATGAGATTACTCTGGGAAAAAAATGTTTTCTCTGATTATTTTATTTAAAATGTTCATATTGTTTAATCTAAATTTTTTCTATTTTCAATGTTCCAATTTTTCTGCAAGATACTCATTTCACTTCTTCCAAAAAATTATTCTAGATTTTAACAGTTTTACATATTGCAAATAAACTACCTGCATTTATTTTTTACCACCATTTCCATGTGAACATTGAACCAAAATCATATTTTTTGACTGACATAGGAAAAACTTGTTTTGCATTGATGTTGCAGTAACATATGCATTCATATTTTAGTTGTTTGGCTTTATCATCTGTTTAGCTATAAGTTCTTTGTAATCTGTTTGGCTATAAGTTTTTGTCATCTGTGTGACTACAAGTTCTTTATCATCTGGCTATAATTTCTTTATCATATGCTTGTCTGTAAGTTCTTTTTCATCTATATGGTTATAAGTTCTCAAACATATGTGGCTACATGTTCTTTATCATCTGTTTGCCTATAAGTTCTTTATCCATTTTCAACAATATCAGCCTGTTTAACCAATAATAGCCCTGAGTAACCTGCAGACTGACTCATAGAGGAGCGAGTCACATTCAGTTTTTAGAGGGCTGTTTAGAAGTACACAATTCTAATCAGTAATAGATTTAATAAAAAATGCTCACTTCTCCAAGATGGCCTAGCTAGCCATCAAAATACATTGTATAGAAGAATATTCAGAGTGAATGCAGTTATGCAGAGTTTGAATTGTTAAGCTTCTGCTTATTAAAGTAAGACTGTAAATTCTAAATGTTCCTTTATATGTAGAGTGTCCTTTTTATTAAACAAACAAAACAAAACAACAAAGTACTTTATATTTCTACAGCTTTTATGTATTTCTTTTAAATAGCATATTTGTTTTGAAATTTGCAGTCCTTATCTTGAGTTAAAATATGCACTATTATATAAATCTATGCCTTCAGGCCATGGCATAGGTAAGGTATATATTTTTACAAAAGATTCATATTATAAGCATGTTTGTTGTTTCTGAAGTAACTATTTCAATGTTGTACTCTACAGAAGTTCCATATTCTTAAGAAGTTTGTGTAAATATTATGTGTTTATATTATCTATGATCATTGCTCACCAATTTCAAACTAGATCAGTTAGCATCTTATCTTTTTGTGAAGAGCATCACAAAAATAAGAAACAATTGTGTTTGAAGTGTGCATGAATGATTTAATTTCAATTAGAAAACAGTAAGCACTTCACCAGAGCAATACGAGCATTCTTTTATTTACAGTTGTCAATCTTTGGTTATTACAGTCATGGGTTAAGCATCTCTTAAACTTTTACTGTTAAATGGTGAACATTTGAAAAAGTCTGTAGTTTAATTGTACTCTGGCGTTGGTAGGTTGGTGATGGTGGGGAATGTTTATACTCTAGGTGCAATTGTTATTCATAAATAGTTAATTAAGCAGTCATAATCCTTAGACTCTTCAATGTTCTCCACTCAATCTCAAATGTCTTAAGTATCTCATGTGTGTCTCATACAGCAAGGAGGGAGTAACACAGACTCTGTAAGTTGTGTGTCTGCGACCTGTAATCATGCTAAACTTTTGTTTTATTGTTTGATTACTTTATTTTGTTTCTTTATTTGCATTGTATTCAGAGTATACCATCATTAAAAATTAATTAAACAATTTGAAATTTGCATTATTTACACATAATACAAGTTGAAACATTTTAGGAAATTTGCATTATTACCCATAGTTCAAGTTGAAATGTTTTAGGAAATTTGCAGTATTTACCCATTAATTCAAGTTGAAATGTTTTAGAAAATTTGTTCCTATCATTCCCATAGCAAAGAGCATGTTCAATATCTATTTCAGTTTTATTTCTTGATTTTGATATTGTGCTAATTTTACATCAGTGCACTATATTATTACAAAGATCAAGTCTTATTCAGATTATTTAGTTTACTTGACTTTTTTACCAGTGCACTATATTATTACAAAGATCAAATCTTGTTTAGATTATTTAGTTTACTTGACTTTTTTACTTAGCTGGCATAACTGACAGTATTTATTTTAAAGTCTTATGATCATATCTTTCTAAGTCTGACTGGTTTCGGTTATACAGTTGTCCATTTTGTATAATCAGTGTTCAAAGAAAATTTAATTGCAAATCAAACTGTTTAGATTTATCAATTATCATTTTACTAAAATTGGGTATGAAACATCCATTTGTGCAGTTTTTGACTTATTATTTTATATTTTTTAAAATTTACTTTGTAGCTTTAATCATAATTATTTATTTGAATTTTGACATGATGAAATTAATTAACATTTCATGATTTATATTTATTTATTGCACTTAAAAGATGTTCTCTGCCCCTGATCATAACTCTTGCATGGCTTCTGCTACATAATTATTGCTTTTTATTCCTCTTGCTTGTATGTACCAGATATCTTACTAAGCATGCAGTTTTTAATCATTAATTTAATCATAAATCAAAGGATAATGACTTACTGGACTGCTTTCAAAACAAGATTTTCTTCATAGAAATAGAAAAATAAATTTAGAATTAGCTGATGTTAATTTACAATGACCTTTATTTCATTTATTAATATTTCTTTGTTTCAAGTTTTGCATGTATGAGAGAGTGCTGTTTATGTTAAACTGAACTTAAGATAACTTTTTTGCAATGCAGTATCATTGCAGTGGAATTCATTGTTAACCACTGTGTAATTGAATTAATTTATGCCATCCTACAAATTAATTTTACCATTCCCCATTGGACAGAGAGATCAGAGATTTTTCATGCTTAGCTGGTGTTTGCTACCTAACTAAATTGTTAAACTTTTAGATAGCTGATCAAAACCCCACAAAAAGGTTTCCATAAAATTTTGAGAAAAAAATTTCTTGTTTGCAGTCTTATGCTTAGAACCCCACCCCCAAAAGTCAAACTATTATTTCTCTTTTGGCTTTATGAGTGACTAAAGTATTAAGTAAATATCATCTTACTTCTCTTTTTCATCTGTTCAGATCCTGCTAGTATAGAGACTTTGGTGGAGTAAATTTGCTTATCCCTATTTCTAAACTTAATTGTTATATAAATTGTTAAATGTCAAAGTGACACGAACTTGGGCACTGCTTATGATGATATTTTTTTAAGTGCCAAGAGTTGGAGTAAACAACTCAGGTAGAGAATATGCTATAAAATGCTGATGCAATCCAATCCAGTTCCACCTGGATGAGTAGTTTTTCTGACTAATATTCTCACACTTGTTCATAGCAAATTATTCCAATGGGGATGGACCGAAAGTTATTTTGTTGAAGAAATTCTGTATTCTAATTACTTTGATTTTTGATGAAATTTGAGTCTGGTCATAAAGGCCATCATTAGCTTATGAGAGGAGCGTGCCTTTTTATTTCATAGTCTTGTGCCTCTTCGCAGTGACTACTGTACTCTACCAGATCATGTTGGTGTGTGTATTCATCCTTATTGTCAAACTTATCAGTGATGTGTTGCTGTAAGTTGATTCCTGTGAATTCTGTTCAAGAGCCAGTACAGTGAAAATTGAGGTTTGAGCTTTGTCTTGAGAATTCACGAAGATTATTATTATTGTGGTGTGCTGAGTAGTGCACAAGAAGATTTAGAACACTGCGTCATGTGCTTTGATAGTGCTTGTGAAGTTCTTGATGATTCTCTACTGTGTGTTTTGTGAGCACATTGAAGATTCTGGAACAGTTGTATAACATACCTAGTAGGGGTACATGGGACAGTCACCTAATAAAAAAAGAAAGTGATTTGTTGCAAACCTCTCGATTTTGAACATGTGCCAGTGACAGCCGCTGTCATTGAAAAGGTTATATACATTGACTAATTATTTTTCTAAAACTCCACTCTCATTTCTGGGATGAATTATGCCTATTGAACCTGATTAAATGTGTGTGTGTATCCATCCATCTATCTATCTATCTATGTTCATTGGACTGCTGATATCTATGCTAGGATAAATTGAATGATTGTCTAACATTAATTGAACATTGTTGTGAAGTGATGTAAATGTCAACGCTCTTTGATTATATTCATATGTTGTATATTTGATTGTTGATTTAATAAATTTATTGACCTTACACCACATATTGATAACCATATGTTGGAAAGATAGTGAGTGGATGGGGGCTTGCTAAATATAGATTAAAGATGGATTTATCTTCTCCGTTGGTAAGAAGTTCTCCACCTATGGAAATATTGTGTGACAGTAATGTTTGACTTTAATGTTGTGGAAGAGAGAAAATGTTTACAGTGCCTGCATATTTGCAAGTGAGAGAGACAAGGATGTCTTCTGTATAATTATTAATGACATAAATTAAGATTCTCATTACTTGTAATTAGTTATGGAGGATGAATAATAATAATAATTGTAGCCATTAACTAGGGTGGCATTGTCACAGAGACCAAACAGTTTTATTTTTCTTTTGCTCCATTATCAATAGCATTGTGATGTTATAAACATTTTTTATATTTTTTATTTCCATTGTACTAAAGTTGTGCTTTCACAAGATAAAGTTGACAGCATTTTTATCAATCTCATCGACATATTAGCCATGATTTCTGTACCTTTCCAACAGTTATTGTAGCTTTTCTGGACAGTAATATTTGCCACATAGTTATTGTAGCTTTTCTGGACAGTCTTATTTGCCATATACTGACATAGTTATTGTAGCTTTTCTGGACAGTCTTATTTGCCATATACTGACATAGTTATTGTACCTTTTCTGGACAGTCTTATTTGCCATATACTGACATAGTTATTGTACCTTTTCTGGACAGTCTTATTTGCCATATACTGACATAGTTATTGTACCATTTCTGGACAGTCTTATTTGCCACATAGTTCACATTTTTACTAAAAGGATTTAGCTTTAAAATCTTCCCTCATCAACATTGTTCTGAGTTCTTGCTATAATAATTTTCTTTAATCATCTTCTTGTTATGGTTGTGTTTCAATTCCCAGATAATTATTTTGTTTGTTTGCTTATTTGTTTTTTTAATAAAATACCTTGCAGCATCCTAAGTAACATAATCCATGATAATGTAAATTCTCACAAGTTTAAATGGCTCAGTCTGTAAATTTTACCCTTTGGCCACAGCACACACAAAGCTGTCAGTAATGTTGTTTGCTATGGCACCAACTAGTTTGTCTACTTTTGTCAGTAAGATGTTGATCAGATGTGCACTCTTTTCAACAGTACTGATAAGCTTTTTCTTAACCACATAAAACATCTCAATGAACTTTCATTAAAATGATAAAACTGCACTGCATTTAGAAACCACTCTAATCATATATGAAACTTCTGCAATATCAGAGCAGCAGATATGCACTTAAATCTAAATTCTGTTCAGAGTGTGTATATAAATAAGGTTTTATTGTACTTTTAAAGCAAAATACTTATAAAGTATGAAATTAATTTATGCGTGATTTCTTAAATAATATGCATTTTATTTTAAAGTCTATTAACCTAAGCAGTTTTATATTCTGAACACCGCTATGCGTGCATTACTTTGGGCTACTCAACTTGCCCTTATGTTATATGAGCATCTGCCCAGAATCAGAGTGCAAAGGTCAAACAACAAACAAAATTCTATTTAATTTAACAGAGTTATGTACAGGTTTTGATGATTTACTACTATATTATCACTAGTATTAATTATTTTATGATTGTACATAAATATGTCACTTTAATGGTAGTGAAATGGTTAATTTTACTAATTTAAAAGTTAATTTTGTTAGACAATCGTTCAGTTGAATAATGTTTAATTGATTTACTTTTCTTAGCTCAAGTCTGTAGAAGCAACTCATTTTAATAATAATCTGTGTTTTATATGTTGTTTTTTTAAATATGCTTTTTTTAAATATTGTAATCAGTGTATAAAGAGAGTAAATTTGCTTAAAATATTTTTTTTTATCTCTGCTTCTTTGCTTAGTCTTATATATTTTTTTTTATTGTGTGGAGTAATTAAAGTAGAACTAGAGATTTTATTTCTTAAATATAACTGTTTCTGCAAGACAGTTTTAAAACAAGAAAGAAGTAATTTGATGCTTATTTATTTATTTATTTACTTACTTTGTTTATGAATTTATTATTTCCACATTCTTGAAAATACAGTTATTCAAATCCTAAATACTCCATAATATAAATTCTGACTACTTAGAAGTCATTAATATTGTCTAGTGTGAACTTTGTACTCCTGTTTATTCCAGTTATATATAGAATCAGGATATGTGCATAGTTTATTATGTATAAAATTCAGTTTTATTACTTTATCAACAATAGCTGATTTTCAGGCTTTTTTTTTTTTAAAAAAACAAAACTTTTATTTTGGTAATTTTATGGCTAATGAATAATTTATGTTTATTTCTTAAAGGATTATTTTTATTTACTTTTTAAAATCACTCTGATTTTTTCCACATCCTTAATTTAATTTGTATTACATGTATTTATAAAAAGTAAAAATCATGTTCACAGTTAGAGCAGAGTTTATCATTGTATTTGTATGGAGACTTTGAATGTGTGAACAAGGAACTTTCTTGCCTTTACTGTTTTCAGTGGTTTCAAGGGGCAGAACCAGATCTGATGTTTGAAATCAAGCACCAGAACACTCAGCCACTGGTCATCAAGCGACACAGTAATGAAACACCTTCATCCGATTCCTCTCCAGCATCACCCAAATTACCTACTGCCAGCCCTCAGATGCATTTTAAATCCAGTGCTGACACCACGACGCCACGCCTAATTTTCAGGACTGATAGTGCTGCTGCTACAACAAAGTAAGCTTTTATATATTTTTTTTAATTCATCTTCAGCGCCCGGCAATGAAGGGGTTGAAACAGCATCTAGGTTAATCAGAAATAATTTTAATCACCATTATTCTGAATTCTGAACTGGAAAAGGCAACAACAAAACATGTCTTCTTGAATTTATGAAGTTTTGAGTAAGGACTTTGAAGAGTTCCCACATTGGCAAGGGTTTATTTTGATAATTCATTTCTATTTAAGAATTATTTAAATAACTTACCCAAAATGACAGAATTAAAAACCTCCATCTCATAAATGCATCTTATAAAAATGAAGGATTTCAGGACCAGATGCTCAAAATCCACATGAAAAGCAGATATGTATCTGGTATGTATCTTGGGGGCTGTGATGGAGGGAGTTTAGCAAAAATAATTCTAAGACTTTTTAATTTCAAAGTTTTTATTTTTATAGTAAATTTATTTAGCTTATGTTTTAGATATGTAAATGCCTTATTTCAAATTTTATAGGTATAGTAAATATTTTGTGAATTTGTTAACAAAGTTTGAATTAGTAAATATTTATTCATTAAAATATTAATAAAATAAAAATTAACAAAATATTTAAAATTAACAAAAGATACTGCTTTCTTATATGAAAGACAACTTATATTCCAAATTTGATAAATGTTGATTGATAAATAATAACTTTCATTCTTTACAGTTTAGTTCATTTTTGTTTTTTTTAGGTATTTAATTTTTAAAAATTAATTTTAAATTTGTTTTTGAATTTATGTCTTCTTTGTATTCTTTGGAAGTTTTGGCCATATTTAGATTTGTTTTGAATTACTGTTCTGAGTTTAAGGTATGAAATTTAAACATATTTTGTTTGGAAAATTATTTGAAAATCTTGGCAGGAAGGCTGTATCTCACTAAATAGAAATGTTGCCATTAATTATTTCGAACTCCATGGGAAAAAAATTGTAAAATTGGGCAACAGAAAATTATTTCAATCTAGAGAGCACAAGCCCCACTTGAGTACTTGGAAGACTTGTTCCTTGTCTTAGTTTTCCTTTCATAATTTGAGATTATTGGGTATTTATGGATGCTCTGTTTAATCTTAACAAGTCACTCACACCAGCTAATGTGTTTACTTGTCTTCTCTTTTCCACCTGCATGCAGTATGTTTAAGGTGAAAATCATGTGATTAATTAATTTTAACAGAAGCTTTATCTTTGTATCTTTGTGGCTTAAATGAATTTGATTTCTAATGTGCAGTGTTGATCTGTTTGTTTTCAGATGGGTGACAGTACTCAGGGAAGCATCAATGGTTGACTGCAAAGTTCAGGATTGAGAGGAATCTATAGTTTGAGAGACATAATTGAATAGTGTCTCACTATGTTTTATTATGACGCTGAATGATTTACATCACTGGTCTACATGTCTTATGTAAGACTGGATGATTCATACAATAGCTTCCAGTCTTAAATATTGTAGTATTGATTTATATTGCTAACATATCGAAATAATGAAGTTGGATGAGTTTCAGGAGTATTTAAGCCTGAGTGTCTTAGTAGGATGCTGTGTGATTTATATCTGTGACCTGAATATCTTAGTATGATGCAGGATATTTTACAAAACAGTTTGTATGTCTAATTAAGATGCTGTGTGATTTACACTTAATGTCTCAATATATAGCTGGGTAATTTGCGATTACTAACCTAAAAGTTTCAGTACACTGCTTGGTGATTTACATTGCTGACCTAAATGTTGCAGCACAATGCTGTAAGTCTGTGCTAATGATAACAACAGTGGTTCTAATATCAGATCATAGATTTACATGCATTTGTTTCATTATCCAGAATACTTGTGTTTGTTTCTATTTTTTATTTTTCTTTAAATTTTCAAGATGATAAATTGATCTTTCACACAAATTTGTAATAATATGAACAAGTTCAGAAAAATCACTTCACAATCAGACAAATCTACAACTGGATACTTATTGCCAAACATCACCTCACATGCACTTTTTCTTTTGCAACACATGTATTATTATATTTTTATTTATTTATATTTTGCTGTTTGAATGTCAGGTCTTTTTTATTTAATGCCAAATCTTCCTCTAACCTTTAACTTTTGAATCAGAGCCAACTGTGATTGAGCATTGTATGAATGCATTCTTTTTCTCCACTTTTGCTGAACTTGGTATTTTGAGGGTTCCATTTAGGATTTTAAATTTTTGGAAAAGTTGACCTGAGCACTCCAGATTATAAAAGATTCTTAAAAGCTTTTAATGGCATGCTACAAACATATAATGTCCAGAAAACAATTTTATTTATTTTTTTTCTAATTCACAGATAGCTGTTCTTGTTGATTGTTTTTCATGTCATATGCATGATTATAGATTAATAAGTGCCAATTCACTACTTCAATTTAAACTCTTTGTTCATTGAATGATTATTCCTTGCACTTTTAAGATATAATTTATTGATATTGTGTGCTGATTTATTCAAATTATCTGTAAAGTCTAAATCTTTAGAATAGTAGATGTGTTTTGTGCCTGTCTTGGTTTGTGTTTGGGTAAGTGTTTATTGTAAAGAGTGGAATAGGGGTAGATGTGTGTGTATGCATGTATGAAACACATTCACTTGTAAAATAATTTGCTTTCTAACTTGATTTAGATTGGTACCAAGAGGATTTTGTGCACTGACTTTTGTAAACAGATATTATAGATCTTCATTTAATTTTTTCATTTAAATTTTCTTCCTTTTTTTTTTTTTGCTGCTTTATATCAAAGGTGTTTGGGTTTTTTAAAAAGAAAAATTCATCAAACTTAATTATTATCTCATAAGCACATGAACAGTTGTTGTTCTTGCTAAAATATTGCTCCTTATTTTTCACATTAAGACAAACTTACTATCTTTATTTCTAGCCTGTAGTTGGCTGGCATCTGGCATAAATAAGTGTCCACTAGTTTACACTTTCTGATGAACAAATAGCTACAGGTTGAGATTTATTTTGTGTCAGGAGATAAATGCCAGCAGTACAAACTTTGCACTTAATGCAAATATATTTTACTTTTCAGATGACCAGCAATTTACTTTACTAATTGTTGGGCAGGCTTGCACAGCAACCAGACTCTGAATGTTTTTCTTTTACAACTGGTTTCAGTGTTAGCTGGCCATTGATTGTGAATTTGAATGTTATACCTACTTGAATCAAATTACTCTGCTAGTTATTTTTTAAAAAAATAGTTAGCCTTACAAACAAGAGATTATGTGTCAGTGTGTGTGTAGGCTTTGCTACTGCTCTTTTCAAAAAGAAATATTCGTGCCTTTGAAGTCACTATAACATTGGTTGCATTATGTGTTAACTATATTATTTTCAGACATTACTTTACAGATTTCTTGACTCCCATCGTTATATCAGAGAGGGGCATTTGAATGTGTTTTTAATGACCATGAGATGGTTATGTATATTTTCCCTCTCTAAAATAATTGGACCTTTTCTTATTACATTACTGTGCCTTATGGTTCTTACTTGGAAGACAAATTATTTTGAGAGGTTCTTGTTCAGATGCTTACTTTTGCTGTTACTATATAAAGTTGTGGTAATCATGTAAAGTATAAACACATGATTAAATGATTTGGTAATTGACAGTATTCTTGAGACTACTGATGTAAATAAGCCCTAGTCCACTTTTGCTTGATTTTTAAGTGTACATTTTTAGTGTTTCTATGCATTGTGAACAATAAACATACTGTACAACTTAGCCGACCTATGTGTAGACAAAACTGGTATTGAAATATCTAAAAACATTGATAGATCACAGAGAGAGAGATGCTAATGTATGTAGAAATATGTAAACATATTTATACCTCACTTACATGTTAACTGATGTAGAAATAAACATCACCCAGTGAGGTGTTAACTGATGTTAAAGTATTTAACATATTTGTACATCACCCAGTGAGATGTTAACTGATGTAAAAATATTTTAAAATATTTTACATATTTATACATCACCCATTGAGATGTTAACTGATGTAGAAATAAACATCACCCAGTGAGATGTTAACTGATGTTAAAGTATTTAACATATTTGTACATCACCCAGTGAGATGTTAACCGATGTAAAAATATTATTAAATATTTTACATATTTATACATCACCCAGTGTGATGTTAACTGATGTAGAAATAAACATCACCCAGTGAGATGTTAACTGATGTAGAAATAAACATCACCCAGTTAGATGTTAACTGATGAAAAAATATTTATACATCACCCAGAGAGATATTAACTGATATAGAAATATTTATACACCACCCAGTGAAATGTTAACTGATTTAAAAATATTTAACATATACATCACCCAATGAGATGTTAACTGATGTAGAAATAAACATCACCCAGTGAGATGTTAACTGATGTAAAAATATTTATACATCACCCAGAGAGATGTTAACTGATATAGAAATATTTATACACCACCCAGTGAAATGTTAACTGATGTAAAATATTTAACATATACATCACCCAATGAGATGTTAACTGATATAAAAGTATTTAACATATTTATACAACACCCAATGAATGTTAACTGAATCAAAAGTATTTAACATATTTACACATCACCCAGTGAGATTTTAACTAATGCAGAAATGTGTAGACATAATGATACAAAACCCATAGAGATATTAATCACCCTTTGACTGTAAACAAATTCCACAAAAGGATGCACTATTAATCCAACACTTCTTAAAATTTACTGCTTTGTTTGTTAATGTGTAATGTGATATTAGTAACATAAAATTCCATGTGTAGATTAATTCTTACAGAAAGAAAGAAAATATGTAGAGGAGTTTTAGTGCATAAAGATATATACAGCCTTTTGTATTTGGACTTTAATAATGAAAGGGTCTTTTGAAGGTAAAGAATTGATTGCTATTTTGTTGCTGTTCTGAATTAAAGTTTGTTTATCTTTATAATATTGTATCTTTTATGAAATCCATTCATATAACTGCTGAAAAATGTTTACTGTTGTTTTTTGTAATTTTTCTTTTTAAAGTGTACTTATATGCTGCAATAATGTATCAGATAAAAATAACAGCAAAAGCAATGGCAATTGTAATTGTTTTATAGTCCAATTTTAAAGAAATTATTTTACTTTCTAGAAAATTTGATGAAATTCAAGCCAGATCTAAATATGTTTCTTCTTGTTTTTAATTAATACTATTTAAATAAGGATTATTTTAAATGCTTAATTTGTAATCTAGTCTTCTAGAAAATATTTTTCTGTCACAGATTTTTTCCTGTTAAAGTTGTATAGATGGTGCTAATATTTCTGTACTAATTTTGGAAAAGTTCACAGATAATTTTGAGGGGAAGTGTGTACTGCTCTTTTAGCATTATATCTGTATTTTCAGTGCAACAAATTAAAGAAAAATACAATAATACAATTTAAAGCTGTGTTCATAATCAGTTACCACAACTTGATTGTCTTTAAGTTAATAATCATTTCTTTAACTATCCAATTGCAACATTTTTTAAAACTAAAAAATATAGATCCTTCCCCCAACAAACCTTTTTCTTAAAAATAACAAAGAAAAAGAAACATTACATTTGCTGTTATTTATTGTAGTTAATTACCAATTAATATATAAAATTACTTTATGTTGAATAATTTGTGTATATTTAAGTGTGCCTTAAATGAACAATCTTATTTTTCCAACTTTATTTTTCCTTCAATTTTAAAAGAAAATGAAGATATAATTAAAAGAGTAAAAGAAACTATATTTTAATATATATATATAATATGTATTTGTGGGGTGGGGGTGGAATTTGATAAATAAATTTATTACAACAATTTGCTGTTGCTTGTTTCCTCCATCTTCACCCCGAAAGCAACGTGACGGTATTTAATTTAAATATTCTTTATATGTAATAAGTTTTCTGGGCTTGGGGGAACATTATTTCTTGAGCCTTTGATCATGTATACAGTTATAATATTCTTTTTTAAATTTGATGTATTTTTATTAATCAGATGCTTTTTACAATTTTTATAATATTCTTTTTTTTTTTTAATTATATATATTTTTTTTAATCAGATGTTTGTCCCAATTTCACAACTGCTACAAAGCCAACATTTTAAATGATGTAATGTTGACAGTAATTAACTTTTACAAAGAATTAGTATTTGATTTGCCAAAGACACCTGACAGTTCTTTTAACCCTTTCTCTTCTTTTAATTCATATTTCTTTCTTCTCTGTTCCCCTCTCGTGGTTTGTTGGCAGACAATCTGAAAAGTGATAAATACATAAAAACTTTTTTCTAACATTATTAGACATGACATATTGTCATCATGATGACTGAAGTATTATAATAATTATGATGACTGCTATTATAATCATCATGATGACTGTGCTATTATAATCATTATGATAACTGGTTTTTTATTATTATTGTTTTTGTAAATGGTGATTTGTTTTATGCCTAGTCATCTGATTGTGATAAATGGTGTTCACTCTTAAATTTGTACATGTTTATTAAATTCTGGCTTGGCAGATCATAACTAATGCCATACAGCTTGGAATGCTTTGCTTTCTGTGTACTTGTATAATATTTAATTTTATATTTGCTGACTATTCATGTTTACTAAACAAAATAAAATAAAATAAAAATTACACATTATGGATATTATGCACATCTGTATTGAGTACACTTGTACTTTTGGACAGTGTTAATGTTATGCATATTTTTTTATAATGAAAAAGATTTCTTGACTGTTGAAAAATTTTTTTTATTGCTTTTAACTTTCATGCTTTTGTGCAATTATATTTGCTAACTTGCTCTTTTTTTCAAGTGAGCTTAATTCTAAAGGCAACATTTCATACAGACCATTACTATGATTATAACTTTCCTGTATACTCTACAACAGGGGTGCACAAACTTTTTAGGCAAGAGGGCCAACTTTCCCATTGATGTTGTGTAGAGGGCCGCAAGTCAGAAAAAAACAACACAAATAATGAAATAATGTGTTCTACATTCGTAATAATGGTAACATCCTAAAGTCCTCCGGGGGCCGCACAGAGCCGTGTCTCGGGCCACGGTTTGTGCACCCCTGCTCTAAAAGTTCCTCTACAAGTACTGCATGCATTTGGCTAGAGCATTACAGGATCATTTTAGTTGCATGTTCAGTAACCCAGAATTCAACCATCAATGTCTGGCTAAAATTGTCACATGATCATTTTAGATGCATGCACAGTGACCCAGAACTCCACTGTCTATTGTCTGGAGAATTATTATAAGAATTAACTTGTTTTGGTCAGTAGGTTTGACTAATTTAAAAGTATTAACTAATTAAATAAACATGCATAACACAATTTCATACAATGTGCAAAATGTCTCTTTGCCTTAGTGAATGGAGTTATGTTCTTATATTAGTCTGTTACACCACCTCTTTAAATCTTACGTCTTAAACTACTATATTGTCTCTTAGGCTGCTACACCACCTCTGTTAAATCTTATGTCTTAAACTATTACATCAAATCTTAGTTATTACATCTTAGGCTGCTAAACCAACTCTCTTAATTTTTACATCCTCAGATACTATCTATACCCAACTCTCTTAGTTCTTACATCTTGCTACAGCAGTACTTTAGGTTGTCTTAGGCCACTGTACACACTCTCTTCTAATAATGGGAATACTGATGTATAAACATTTGTCAAGATAAATACACACACTTTCTCTCACTATCAACATTTTATTTTAGTATATAAAACAGAAGCACTATCTAAAGCCATGATCAAGCATATAAACAGATTAAATATTCCAGTTTACCATATCAAAGACCACAACTCAGCTGGAGTCACGATGTCAATGGCAGCAAGCCATTGTTCTGTTTGACTTCCAGTTGCATTGACTATTTTTAGGCAGCAGCAGATATGTGATATACAATTAATTTAGCGTTAATTAGAAAAATGTCTACGTATAGCTGCCTTAATTAATTAGAACATGCTTGCTTATAGTTGTCTAAATTAATTAGAAACTTGTTTAGTAAATATATGTCTTAGTTTATTAGAGAGATGCTTGAGTTTTAGTTATTTTTTAGCCTGTCATTCAGCTGTCAAACTTTAATAGAAACATGCCTGGTATTTAGCTGTCTTCATTTATTAGAAATGTGCATGGAACATGGCCCACTTCATTTATTATGAATATACCTTAAATCTAGTGACAGTTGATATCACATTGTCACAATATATTCAAAACATCCATTTCACCTGCTTGGCATATGATCTGTTGATTGGCAGTAATCTGGTAAATTTTATTTTATGCGATTGTTTAATTTGTGATGCAAATTTTTGTTGCGGCTTATCCCTGACTTGAAATCTGATACTAATTACACTTCTCTACCAACAAATCTGGGTTACTGAGGTGGTATATTTGAGCAAAATATGGTACTTGTTTGCTGGGTCTTATCCAACCCTTTTGTTTATTTACACATACATAATTGCACTTTACCTTCAGATCTGTTCATTATTGTTTACTTGTAATATTTCATTCATGTATTTACATCATATGCATGAATAATCTGTTTGGGTGTGTGCAAGTAGGATTATTTTATCTTTGAAATGTGATATAAATCCTGTGTGTCTTTCAGTCATGTAAAAGAGAATTTTTGACTTGTAATATTTGCAATATAAATATATAGTGGTGTGTTTTGTTGTTGGCATCTATAATAATGTTTGTTTTCTTGTCATTACTAATGCACATTTGCACATTTCTTGATTTAGTTTCTAAACACTAATTTACACCTTCATGTATTTCTTTAAATTAAAAAATATAATAAAAATATTAATAAGATTCCGTGAAAAAGCTTGTATTAGCAAATGTTACTGTTCAGTGATTTAAAAAAAAAATATCTGTGAATACAAAGAACCATCATTTTATTTGTTTTATCATAAAATAATTTAGAAAAGTTAATTAATTTAAATCAAATTAATTAACTTATAAATTAATTTTAAAACGCATTGGCAAAGTATTCCTACATGCTTGTTAGGTTCAAAAGAGAAAGGAGAAAATAATGCATGATCTCAAGAGAACATGGTGATTTGAGGGTTTGGGTGGTGTTTATATAGTATTGAAATATTCTATTCCGAGTCTAGATTCAAGATTAGTGGCTGGATGAGTTTAATATCAATCCTTAGGGATACCAGAACAAGGGTGTGACTTAAACAGCTGCCAAACTATCTAGCAAATGAGGTGCTATCAGAAAACTGTTATGCATGACAATCACCTGGTGACATCATTATTATAAATGAACTTTAAAGATCACATTTCCTTGACCCAACATCCCAGAATGTACTTGATTCATGTGAGACTCCATAATTTTTTTTAATGGTAAATGTAGCTGTGTATTTTATTTTATGGTATGATTTATCAATGAAAACAGGGTTTTTTATTTTACAGTTGTTGTTGTAAATTGTATAATTGATTTTAAATTATTTTTAGTTGCGATTTAAGTTAAAGATTATGTGCCAAATATACAAGTATTTATTTATGGAATATTTTGTTCAATTATCTGTACAGAAGCAAAACTCTTCCCTCTCTGGTGTCTTGCATGTGTGAATGTATGTATGTGGCTTAATTGTGGGAAAGCAGGGCACATCACTTTTTTAACCGGAAAAGGTGCCATCTTTCTTTTATGCTAAACTTTCAATTTCCACATGCTCCATTATACAGTACAGTGTATCCATGCATAATAAGATTTAAATCTGATTTAATAATAGCACATTACAATCTGTATCCAACTCTCTCTGTGAAATATCTCCAATAAAACCTTAAAAAGAAATGAGTGCATATTGTAACTGTGTATATTTTTATTTCCTGCATGGTAACTTTTCAGAGTTTGTGCATATTGTTATAATCTGCGTGATGACTTTCGAACTCAGCGCGTGTCCACTGGGTGGGTCACTGACACTCATTTCAGTCACTCTGATGTCTATCTCACTTATAAGCCATATGCATGCTCATCTTATAATGTCTGTAACATCCTGTCCATATTACTCATGTCCATCATACTCAGTTTGTCTTGTATCAGTCAAAACCACAGGAGATGCTCATATGAATTAAAGTAATTTTTTCATTAGTTTTATCCCAGTAGTATATATATTTTTTTTAAGGAAAATCCCAGATCCAATCTTTAACCCACAAGTCTAACGTATTTGTTGAAATGATTTTCAATATTGTTTCCCCCCCACACCCCCATCAATTGCAAATACAAATTTTCTAACTTGATAAGTCATACAAGTTTTGTAATGTTATCGAACGTTGTTGCAATTGATCCTGAGTTCACTCCCTTTAAACAGAATAGACCGTGGGATTTTATAGGCCTACTGTTTTGCGGCAGTCTTTCAGACATGTCACCATTTTTTACACGAATGGCTGCCAATTCAAGACTATCTTTCGACCACTTGAATCGGTTGCCTTTTTGTTTGTAGTTTCTCACCATTGCAAATTATGAAAACTTAAAGAAAAATAATAAAGTTTAATGTATTTCCTCCTCCCCCCCCCCCCAAATACCTATCAAAAGAATACACGAGTAATGAATTTGGTGTGGCCGAGTCCGGTCATGAAAGGTGGCCATTAGCTTAATGGTGAGTTAACTGACTGATTGAGAGAGAATGGGCTTAGAAATATTTCATGCATTTTGCTTTTGATATACTTGTGTTTTACGTAGAGATGTATTATGTGAGTAGACTATTATTTCTATAAATTGTGAACTATGATGCTTGTATGTATATGCTAAATACTTGACATTGTTTCTAGTGAACCCATTCATAACAAATTTGTTATGTTGTATTTATTATTCTGTATGTGTGTATCTGGCTAATAAATATTGTTGCATGAAACCATAAGCTGAGATTTGAATGTAAGAAAAAATGGAGTTAATTGGAAAAACTGGAAGAAAAAAAACTGAATAAACTGAAAAACTTAGTGTTTGTTCCCTGATTATATTTTACCTCAAGGAGCAGCCCCCCCCCCCCCTTTTTTTTTTTCACTATAATCTCCCGGTTTATTGATTTATATACCACTACGACTGGTAGATTCGAGAAGTCACTAGCGCCTGTTTATGAGTGTAAGGATACATTGCAATTTGTTGATGTATTATGGCAATTTGTAGAAACAATAATAGTCTACACTCACATAATAAATATATATGTAAAATGCGAGTATAACGTATCAATAACAAAATGCATGAAATATTTTAAGTCCATTCTCTCTCGATCAATCAGTTAACTTACCATTAAGCTAACGGCCACCTTTCGTGACCAGACTCTGCCAAACCAAATTCAAAGTGATTAGAATAGACTACTTCTACAAAGAAACTTTTGGTCCATCCCCATTGGATGAATTTTTTTTTATTAACAAGTGTGAGACTATTAGTCCGAATAAACTACTCATGCAGTTGGAATTGGTTTGGATTGTATATGCAATTTCTAACAGATTCTCCACCTGAGTTGTTTACTCCAAATATACCATCATTAAACAGTGTCCAAGTTTGGGTCACTCTGACATTGGCAACAAAGATATAACAATTGAGTTTAGGAATAGGCAAATTTCCCCCGCCACACTGTTAATGCTGCATATATTGCGGTATAAGTATGCTGATTTAAAGGGAGGTTATTCAAGATAAAATTTGAGCAGACAAGTGCACACAAAGCACGGTTACAGGACGTCATGCAGTTACAATCTTTTACAAGGTATAAGTTTAAACTTGTTATTTACAGAGTGCGGAATAAGTCTGCAGAAAATTTCCCTAATAGTCAAAGGATCCAGTTTTTTATTTGGATCAGAATGTTTAGATCGTAAAAAAAAAGCAACCTATCTTTAGTCCGTGAGTAAATTCAGGGAATTCCCCTCAGCACATATTGAGAACGATTAGAAATAGTAAACACAGCCATGACGCGATTGGCTGCGGCCAGAGGCAAGGGAGCCCTAGTAACCGCGTTATCTGCGCACGCCTCACTTAATGCTATTTATTTTCTTTCAATGGCTTTGATATATAATGACAACATTATTTATTTTCTTTTAATGACTTTGATGTAATGACAATGCTAATTATTTTCTTTTAATGGATTTGACGTAATGGCATTATTATTTTTCTTTCTGTGAAAAATGCAAATGAGTTGAGTTGAAGCTGTTAAGTATGATTCACACAATGGACCATTTGGGGAAACAACCATTTAATTGTTATTTGCTTTTTAAGTCCTGGAAATTGAAAAGACACGATTGCCCCACCTTTTGCAACATAATGGGAATGTTAATACTTATAATTTTTCATATCAATATATCTTGGCTCATGACGCTGATTAAACCTGAGCTATGATGACGCTGTTGATAGTCCAGCTGGTCAAATAAAGGAAAGGTCAGTGAGCAACGAATGTTCTGTGTTCTCTCAAAATCTTGACTAGTGTTCAAAATATTTAGTCAAAGGGAAGTTCAATGAACACTGTTCGTTGTTAGGTCAAAGTCTTGACTGTGTTACAAAACGTTTGGTCAGAGGGAAAGATCAGTATTTTGAAGCCCTGAAATTTGTTACAAAATGTCAAGTCAGAACGAAAGTCTGTCAACAAGGTGTGACACTAATGCCACTTAGTTAATGGATATTATTATTTTTAATTAATTAACCATCCAAAATTAATTACAAGTGATGAGAATCTTTATTTTATTAATGATCTTCCTGTAGACACCACTCGTCTCTCTCACTTGGCCGATATACGGGCACTGTAAACGTTTTCTCTTTTCCACAACATAAAACAACATTTACGGTCATCCAATGTTTCCGTGAGTGGAAAATTTCTTACTAAAGGAGAAGACAAATTCATCTTTAATCTATATTTAGTGAGCCCCAATCCACCCACTTTCTTCTCCAACATAAGGTTATCAATATGCATAAGAAGTCAATAAATTTAACAATAAATTTATTAAATCAACAATTAAATATACATATGACAAATACAATGAAATAGTGTACTTGACATCAATATTTCCATGAACCCATGTATGGATAATCTCTATAATTCACAGTCTATTGCATAAAATACAATACAATAGAGTCAATACAATCCAGGAGAGTCTTATCAGAGAATAGAAATAGAGTTATTAGAGATAAGTAATAATAGTCTTTAAATAATCTGATTCACTGTAGTCTTAATAGTCATTCACCACTTTGCTACAATGTCACAAATTATAGTTCAGTTTCCATGTGTTTCTCTCCTCACATTGAAACAGATTCACCATATGTTCTCAACCTGTGCTTTATTGTGCCAAACCAGTTTGTTCAAGGAGAACAGTAATTGTAGTAATTCCTAGAACTTCACCGTACTAGAAATTTCTCAATGTAGTGAGCATACCTTGCCACCATACATCAAATAGAGTGTAGTCACTGTAGTGTAACTTCTTTACTCTTTCACACACTACAGCAGATGATTCACGTCATCTGGTCACAGTGGCCCACATCCAGTGAAGCGGTAGACTCAAACAACATGTAAAAATAGGCAACTGAATAGCTGCTTGCTCACATCAAGCAAACAACCATCTTTCAAAACTGGACTTCTTCTTGCCACTCCAAATTGAAAGTGATCAGAGAATAGAATTTTCTACAGCAAGTAAACTTTTTATCTCAGCCCACTGGCTGGTCTAGTTCTTGTAAATCATAACCATTGGATAATAAAAAAAACAACTACTAATTGGTTTGCATTTCATCAGCAATTTCTAGCATATTCTTGCCTCGAGGGTTTACTTCAATTAGGACACTTTCAAAAATACCATAGTAAGATCGGATCACTTTGACAATTTATATAATAATTTAAAATAGAGAGGCAAATTTACTCTGCCACACAAGGTTCTTTGGCATTTCTGAGCCCTGAACTCTGTTGCAAAAGCATCTTCAAGGATTTAGATCCCCTTCCCCAATATATCCAAGATGGCGTTGAGAGTTGCAAGCAGAAAAGAGATAGATAGTCAGTTAAACTTGCACGCATTTACAATTTCAAATTCAATTGCAGTTTCAACTAGATTCCAAGAGTCAACTGTCATTGTCTGCCGATATGGTTACAAAGTGCAGCCTGACGATTAAATATGATGGTTGACTGTCAAGAAAAAAGCGCGGCTGTGACCTTGTACTGGTGTCAGGCAGGAATCACTGCAACACCTCACATCACCCATTTTGTTGTCTACTTTTCCTTTTACACCCCTCCCACCCCGCACCGCTCTCTCGTGTTTGGTTAGAGCGAAATTTAATGCACAATAAGCCAGGTTCAGAGATATAACGTGAAATAAAATGTGAGTACCTGGTGTGACAGAAATATGGTCTGAACATTCAGCTGTTATCATATTCCTAGAACCCCATTGGTAAGGAAGAATATCGATTCGACAGATTTTCAGGGTTTGACTTAGTCGCTCCATGACTGCAAAGACACGACCCGGGAGCAAAGACACGACCCGTCGGGTGATTGTGGTAGTTTGAAAAGGAGAATTATTAATATGAATTATTTATGGAGACAATGTCATATAATTAATAATTACAAATCAACAATAATAATTACAAAACAACAAAAATCTTTTTCCACACTATGTTTATTTGAAAGACGATTATTGAACACGCAATTTCACAAAGCATCCACCCTATTTACTGCTCCTCGCCCCCGCCCCACACTTCCATCCCCTAGAAACAACATCCACTAACAAACAACAACAAAAAATCGAGAGTCAACAACGTCATGTCATGAACACGTTTATCGCCTTTAATTGATATATTATCGAAACAATAATACAGGGATTAAAAATCAATTCTTTGTGATTTGTATCATGCAATGGTTGAGTTGCTACAATTTCAGGCATTCACCCGGTAGCCTGAGAAGTGTGCTTGTGTATACTATGCTACTGATGCTGACAACCCGCATGAATATAAATACATGTAAATGTATTCTGCTGAACAAGCAGGGCCTACAGTTCCACAAAAACACATCCAACGACATTGAGCAAGAGACAGTGAGCAATGACTCTGTTACATGATGAATTCATTAAAATACAATAAATAACACATAAATTAAACACTACTTACGCTTTCAAACAGAATGAGCATAAATAAATGATCGACTCTACCTAACCAGATGATGAAACATTTAAGGACCCAGAATTCCACAAAATAAATCAGAAAACAGTGAACAAAAATATTCCCCCCCCCAAAAAAAAAAAAAATTAAAAAAAAATACAACCAAACCAATGAGCAATTACTAAATTGCACGATGTATTAAACGAAATACATCAGTTAGTGAGTCTTGCAAATGTCTAGTTTAATGCATAAATAAGTGACAGTCTCAGAGCGATTTTTTTAAATACATAAATTACTGACAATCTCGCCATTCTGTTAATTTGAAAATGAAATTTAAACAACACAAACATTTTTCACATCCACTTTTAATAATTATTATAAAAAACCCAACTAAACTCTAAAACACTTAAAAGTTCATTCGCATTGCACACACGCATGCACATACTCATGCACACACTCTCGCACTCAAAGTAAAATTAAATTATTCACTCAAAAGTGTACAGTTACAGTCATTATAACGTTTCATCCATACATTATTTAGAATAATAGATGTAACATATATTAGTTCACGTACGGAGTTGCTCTGGCTAGAAATGAAATCTATCTTACACAGATCATATTGCATGTAGAAAGAAGCACACAGCTGTAACTTGTAGTCCTCTAGTTACTTGTCGAGTTTCGTGTTGAAAATAGTTTACTTTAAGTAAAAATTTGTCTTTACTAATATTTTAATTAATCATGTTTCTCATTTGTATTAAAAAATGTGTAAAATACGATTAATAATTTGTAGTCATTAATTAAATTTCTACCAGACAGCATAAGCTACGTATGAGCAATTTATAGTCATTAATCTTAGTTAAATTTCACCTTGACAACAGTCTAAGCTAAGAATGAGCAATTTATAGTCACTAATCATAGTTGAATTTCACCTTGACAATTCGTAATCAATAAAAACAGTTGAATTTCGCCTTGAGAACAGCCTATGAGCAATTTGTAGTCACTAATCATAGTTAAATCTCACATTGAGAACAGTCCAAGCTAGGTATGAGCAATTTGTAGTCACTAATCATAGTTAAATCTCACATTGAGAACAGTCCAAGCTAGGTATGAGTAATTTGTAGTCACTAATCATAGTTAAATCTCACATTGAGAACAGTCCAAGCTAGGTATGAGTAATTCGTAATCATTAAAAACAGTTAAATCTCACCTTGACAACAGCCTAAGCTAAGTATGAGCAATTTGTAGCCACTAATCATAGTTAAATTTCACCTAGACAACAGCCCAAGTATGAGTAATACGTAATCATTAATCACAGTTAAATTTTACCGTGACAACAGCCTAAACTAAATATGAGTAGTTTGTAATCATTAATAACAGTTAAATTTCATCCTGACAACTTACTAAGTAAAGGTCTTCATAACAAAAGTAATTCACTAACATTTCTGAATTTCATCTTGAAAGTCTACAAGACGTTATTTAGTTATTCGTAAAAGAAAACTTTTAAGAAGTCATGCTAATTTTTAGTTATTTTAGCATAGAGAATTTAATCGTGAAAAACCACGTTAAATTTAGTTAATATTTTAATATAATAAGTTAATTTGTAATTGCTCAATTTTTCTCATATTTTATATTTATATCATATTATATTTCAATTTGTAAATAAGTCTTAATATAAACCTAATTAATAAATACTTTGAAAAAATCATCATAACAACAGTTTAGGTTAATTACCATTTAATTTCCTTTCAAGTACATCACTCCATCAACTTAGTAAGGAAATTAAATGGTAATGCCCACTTTAATTGTGTTTTTAACTGTAAAAGAAGTCAATGCTCGTTCTCAATGAAAATATTTAGGCAATTGTTGGCTGCACACACGATTGCTAGTAAAATAATGACTTAAAGCTGTGTTATGACTCATTCTGAAGAGAGTTAAAATGTCGAGATTTCATTTTGAGATACAAGCGGTGCATGGCAGCAACTTTCACTCAGTTCATGTGGGTACATGCTTTTAAGTGTAGTACAGAATGTGACGGGATACACACTTACTACTAGCAGACGATTCGTGACAGTTGTTTACACACAGTTCAGATGGGATGGGAGTAGTGCTTAAAACTGGTACAGAATGTGACGGGAGACACAGTTACTATCACGCCAGGGTGTAGACATTCCAGACACTAGTACAAATGACCAATTCGCAGGTATTTTTTCTAATTAGTGAAATAAACACATAATTATAATGACCCTACATTTCTAAACATACTGATATTATCTTCTTGTTTTTAAATAATATACAACTCATATAATGACATACTGTCTGAAATAAGCGCACACGGAAGGACTCTAATGTGTAAATAAAAGCACATACGTAATGATCCTAACCACTAAAATAAATATGCACGTAATAATTCCGGTCATTAAACTTAACATTCACAGAATGCTTCTAATCACTACAATCAACACCATAGACAATACGTTTTGAAAGGGTAAAACAAACACGTGATCCCAATTACGAAACTCTCCGCTAAATGCACACGAAGCGAGTGGAGCACACTTAATACTAAAATAAGTACAAGGATAAGTACAAGGGAGGTAAACCACTTAAATGGATGTCCACACATACAACGAGTCAATATAAGCGTTAATAATCTCAAAACAAATTTGTACTAAGCCATGGACATTCGCTCTTAAAAAATATATATTTAATAGGCCAAGAATACTTTTTTTTTTTTTTTTTTAACAATAGAAACACCCGTCCAATGAGCTCAATTACTTTTGTGCCAAAATTAGAACACATATAATGAGCCAATTAAACAAATTAAACTAACACGCACTACAATAAAACACATACACACTCGCAACACCACACTACATTTGCAGAAGCTGCAAGGGCTCAAATAAACAACATGCACTACAGTAACACATACACACCAATAACACACAACATACACAGATCTGTTACGAACCGATTAAAACGAGTGAATAATACGAGGGTAGAGTCAAAAAGCAACTGCAATTAACTTTCGATCAATTAATACAAATTCACTGAGGATGTACTAGAGCGTAAGTTTACAATGATGTCGCTTTTCCTTTTCAGTACCCTTAGTCCACCCAACCACACGCTTCTATGTGCTATCAAAAACAATTATTCCGATTGGCTGGCTAACAAGCCATGCATTGCATTACGTCATTTGCTTCTTGGCTACTGGCAAAATGGTCTCTCAAACCATCTTCTAGTCAATCAAATGAATCAAACAACTGAATCTGGGATAGGGAGATCAAGACTAGATGAATAGCGTTTGAGCTTCTCAAAGTTCATTTGTGTAGACTGTAGAGCATCAGTGGTCGGGGGGTGGGGTGGAATAGGGCGAATGAGCATTAGTTCTTAGGTAGATTGTCAAATGGTTATGCTTAGGCTCTCATGTGAGCTGTTTGGTGGGGGAAATAGTGTATATAAGGGTGGGCATTAGGCCTTTGGCTATGAATGGGCTCTGGAGCCGTTTTCTGAACCGATCTCGGTTCTTGAATAATCTCAAAAGCAGAACTTAACAGGTTTACAGATGCCGTGTCACTTTATCTATAATTATTTGTCAACTGTTTGACAGCATGACTCATTCAATGTTGTCCCATTGTAATGGATTTGGACTGGCGTCATCTGGATCATTCTTCATCAGTGACACTTTGTTCATTCATTTTTTAATTTGGCCCTTTACAAACTCCATTGTGGTAAGACACTGTTGCTATTGTGCGCTGAAAATCTGTGATGGGACTGCTGCCCCTGTCAGTCCCCACAAATCGTATTTTGCACGTTGCTCTTTGGTGCATGGTGGTGGTGGTGGTGGTCAGAACGCAAAATGCCAGGATGACAAATGTTTTCACAACCAGGTAGGGACTTTGTGCTTTTACTTGCGCGCAAAACAACAATAACAACAATGCAGGCAAGGCAATGCAGCGACTTGTAATAAACCAGTGCGGAAACCTTGTGATTCATTCTCTCAAGTACGCTAAAATTAACACCCACCCACACACATTTTGCAACAGACCAATATATTAACATAATCACATGTAAATGAGTGAATTGTACAAGGACGAAAATACAACTATCCACACTTATTGCACAGCACACGTGCACTACGATCTGAACAAAGTAGTAGTGGGCGAATGTGCTATAAATAAACGCCGTTGGGAAATGAACGAAAGGCACAGAGCAAGATCTGCACTGAGCCGGAAAACATACACGTTTAACTCTGAGCTCGAGAGTGGCCCTCGAGCGCACCAGGATATGGGGTTCATTTTTCTTCGAAAAGGAATGTGACAAAATACACTCAGCAGAAATCTCGGTTTCTGCACATCACGCCACTCGCGACCTAAAGAGAGGAGAAAGGGGAGAGAGGGGGTGCCCGAAGAGAGGGAAAGGGAAGAGAGGGGGTGCCCGAAGAGACACCAATGGCAGAGTAATGGCCCAAAGAACGTGTCACAAAATAATGCAACAGAAGTCCCCTTGAATCTTGGACAACTGATTACACGCTCAAGTATCAGTCTTTCGTTACGGTTCTCGTTTGTCCCCTCCCTCAACAACACCTACCACCACCATCATCGCCATCAGCAAAGTATCACAACCACCACAAACACAACCGTAATAACACTAACCTATTTTTTATTTAAATTTTTCTCTCTCACATTAATGTCTCTACCCGTTTACATACTGAAGGCGCGTTTACATGACTAATCGAATTAAAATAGACTATTGTTCAGCGCTTTTGTATTCTGACGGGACATTTTAATTAATTTCTCGTACGGATCACATTTATGGTCTATATCGATGAAGCGTTCTCATAACTAATTAAAATTCCTACCGATGTATGTGTGTGTGTTGTGCGAGTGTGCGTATGCTATATGACTGTGCATGTGTTGTATAAATGTGCGTGTGTTGTATGAGTGTGCGTGTGTTGTATGAGTGTGCGTGTGTTGTATGAGTGTGCGTGTGTTGCATGAGTGTGCGTGTGTTGTTTGTGCGTGTGCTGCATGAGTGTGCGTGTGTTGTGTGAGTGTATTGAGCATCAGTTTTCAATCTAATAATAGGGGATTAACTATATTAATTAAATTATTTCATTTACATGTGAAAAATTTCATGAAGGGGCTATCACAAAGATAATTTATCTAGACAGCCACACAGTAACTCTTATCTCTAGCCACACTTCCTACTCAAAAGGTATTCGTAAAGGTATGTTGCTCTTTATATAATGATGGAAAGGCTTTTATACTGATGTGAGTGTTCACAAAACTACATTTTATCTCATTTCTTCCTTTCAAATCAGACTGGGTGTTCACACAATCATTCCAACTACATTATACCTTATATCACAGTCAACACCTGCACGTGCAAACCACTGCATTCATTTGCGAATGGTGGTGAGAAATGCACAAATTGTATCTGGAAGAAACTAAAACTAGCGAGGGGTAAGTGGTGGAAAAGGTGGGTGGGGAAAGAGGATATTGGTCAAGAGTCGTGCTACACACATGGACACGGATGAATCGAATTTTTGGATTATAAGCTCACATATATAAGCACTACAGTAACACAAGCACTGCAGCAAGTATGGGCGCACGCACCACAGTAACACAAGCACTGCAGCAAGTATGGGCGCACGCACCACAGTAACACAAGCACTGCAGCAAGTATGGGCGCACGCACCACAGTAACACAAGCACTGCAGCAAGTACGGGCGCATGTCCCCGCCCCACGCAGTTAATTGATTAACTAACGCGTCAATACCTCGCAGTCTGGATGTAACGCCCGGATGTAGCATACAAAAAGTCACTGACAGATTAAATGCATTGTATGATACTGGGATGACAGTAGTATTATTTGTCACTGAGTCCAAGTACTTTTTCATTTCCCTCCTAGGAACAATTGCAATGCTTACTCTGGCCATTATAAACACCGATGACTCCTTTGAAATCTACTCGTAGACTGGGTCTCTGAGTACCAGACTTACTGGATTGAGGACATTTTTAGAATCGTACTGATTCTCTCTCTCTCTTGCTCTATCCATGGTCAGTTATCACAATTTACTATTGGTTATCGGGGTGTGGTGCGATTTCTCCTGCGCAAACTATCGGGCGTACAATCAATTTACTGTCGGTGTTGGAAGGAGCTTCCCAGCGCCTGTCACCAACAATTTACTGCCGGCATTCACTGAGTGTATTGCGTTCTCCTGCGCCAACTATCGACGCACAATCAATCTGATGGCGGCGTTCGTCGGAGTGTGTTGTGGGGTGGTCTCCTGAGCCAACTATCGGCGCACAGTCAATTTATTGTCGGCGCTTTCCGGAGCTTTCTAGCGCCAACCGTCGGCCAACAGTCAATCTGTCCGTCGGCGTTCGTCGGCGTGTGTTGTGGGGGTGGTCTCCTGTGCCAAATATCGGCGCACAGTCAATTTATTGTCGGCGTTCGCCGGGGCTCCCCAGTGCCAAGGGTCGTTTCAGTTTGACGTGGGCCAGCATGGACGCCTTTAAACGCTGATCGGTGCGCCCACTCTCCTCTGGGGTTTCAAACTTGAAGTGTCCGTTACGCGGACAGTATTTATTCAAGGGCGCAGTAGTAGGCCCCACCAGGCGACTGCGCTGATAGTAATTGACCAGACCAGACAACGATGGGGACTCGTACCCTCCTGGAAAGATGTAGAAGACTGTTTCCCCGTTGGCCATTTCCTTTTCATAGACTGCGTAGTGCCGGATGCTTCCCAGGTGGCTGTTGAGGGAAGAGAGGCATTGTAGCAAGTTAGATTAAAGAATCATTAATGAACAGAACCACTTTTGAATACACACACTTAAACAAACACACACACACGCATGCACACACATTATTAAAAGAAATGGGATATTCCCAATGACCTGTCAGAGCTTCTGACACATATAGGGATTTAGTTGGAGTGAGTATAGCAGTGGATTGTAACTCCGTATAAAGAAAATGAAATATAGGCCTACTATACTTAGAAAATCAGTGAAAGTTAAATTTAGACCTACTATACTTAGAAAATCAGTGAAAGTTAAATTTAGACCTACTATACTTAGAAAATCAGTGAAAGTTAAATTTAGACCTACTATACTTAGAAAATCAGTGGAAGTTAAATTTAGACCTACCATACTTAGTAATCAAGCGAAGTGAAACATAGGTTAGTTAAATTTAGTAAAAGTGACGTGAAATTCAGTCTAGTTATACTGAGTAAAAGTGACATGAAATTCTGTCTAGTTATACTGAGTAAAAGTGACGTGAAATTCTGTCTAGTTATACTGAGTAAAAGTGACATGAAATTCTGTCTAGTTATACTGAGTAAAAGTGACGTGAAATTCAGTTTAGTTATACTGAGTAAAAGTGACGTGAAATTCTGTCTAGTTATACTGAGTAAAAGTGACGTGAAATTCAGTCAAGTTACACTGAGTAAAAGTGACGTGAAATTCAGTCTAGTTATACTGAGTAAAAGTGAGGTGAAATTCAGTCTAGCTATACTGAGTAAAAGTGAGGTGAAATTCAGTCTAGCTATACTGAGTAAAAGTGAGGTGAAATTCAGTCTAGTGAGGTATACTGAGTAAAGGTGAGGTGAAATGCAGGCCTACAATACTCATAATAACTCGGAAAGTGAAATAAAACATGTATGAAACATGAAACAAATACAGATTCACAAGCATTCTGTTAAACCTGGACAGTACAATAATATATATGCCTCTAATATTTAATAAAATACATAAGTGGACATATGTATAGGCCTAAGACTACTAAAGGAAACATAGGATAAGGCCTACATTACATATTATAGCACGATATAAGTCTACATTACGTATTAAAACATGGAATTTAAGTCTACATTACGTATTAAAACATGGAATTTAAGTCTACATTACGTATTAAAACATGGAATATAAGTCTACATTACTATTAAAACATGGAATTTAAGCCTTCAATACATACTAAACATAACAGTGAAATATAGGCCTACAGTTTCCTACCTACCCTAGAAGCGAAAGCCAACTGAGTCTCCATTACCTAGTGCTGAGTAATATCTCTTCACGGTTACGGTTCAGTAATTTTTCGGTCACGATTCGTAGGACATAAAGTACTTCCTATTGCGGAATTATCAGTGGATGTGGGAACTGGGGGGGAATCCCCGAACAAAATGCAGAATGCAAGATAATTAAAATGAATAATATTACTAACTGAATCGGATTAAAAGGACCATCATAAAATATAAATAAAACTCTTAAATCTAAAACAAAGATGGGAAAAATATGAAAGAGAGAACAATGAAGACGTATGCCTTCTTTATCCCACACAGGAAAGTCAATGGAAGAACATATTCACCAGAAACTGAAGCCAGTCACGCATTAAAAGATGGATGGTTACTCCTTTTGGAAACCTCGCTTAAAGCTCGGTTAAGTTTCGTTATGTATAATAACCCCTTCAGAGAACAGTGACAAAATATGGAAAATAATGTGTGCATATTAGACTGATCACACGCTAAAGGGGAAAATATTCTGAAAGGGTTTAAAAATTAAAGTAGGCCTTGTACATGGGCAAAATTTATTAGCATTTTATTTATTTATTTTTTTTAATCTTATGCATACCTGACTGAAATGACGTATTTTTGCTTCGCGGAGTAGTACCACACAACAAAAGTACCATCATCTTTTGAGTAGTTTGCCATATCCTGGTTGATCTGAAATGGAAAAAGCAACTTTATTTAACTTAATGCGCACATATATATTTAACGTCTTTCTAACACTCGAATACCTTCCCATAACATACACTCACAAATACACACACACACACACACACACACACACACATATATATATATATAATATATATACACACCATACCGATAGTCCCATAAAATACATGTATATATAAAATATGTAGACCATTCTCTGGGGAAGTGTACCATTTTCTTAAATGAAGTGTGTGACACCTCTTGGCATCCTTCACTCGTTATGGTTCTTATTTATTAATTAAAAACACATAATTAATTACAGATGATTGAGAATTTTAATTTATTGTTACTAATAATATTCCCACAAGACCAACATGTTTCTCACTTGGTGGATTATAAAGGGTGTCACAAAACTCTACTCTTTACACAACAATAAGATAGACGTTTTACTGTCACATAATGTTTCAGCAGGTGGAAACTTCTTACTAAAGTATAATAAAAATCTTCTTTTATTTATAATTTAACGAGCCCCCATCCATCTGCTATTACTCCAACATAATGATTTAATATATGTGCAAGAAGGTTAATAAATTTAAAATAAATTTATTAAGTCAACAATTAAATATACAACATATGAATATAATCAAAAGAGTGTTGACATTTACATCACCTCACAACAATATTTGATTAACTGTTAGACACTCAATAAGTTTATCCTAGCTTAGACATCAGCAGTCAAATTAACAAACATATATATATAATCAAGTTCACAGATAAAGTTTCATCACAGAAATGTGAGTGGAGTTTTAGAGAGATAATTAAAGTCAATGCACATAACCTTTCAATGATGACAGCCGTCACTAGCATGTGCTCACAATCATGCAGTTTGCAACAAGTCAATGTCTTTCTTATTAGATGATGGTCCAACACACCCCTTCTAGGCACATTACACAACTGTCCCAGAATCTTTAATATGCTCACAAAGCAATGTAATTAAATTATTGAACATAGAAATAATGGTTTAATTACATAAAGCATTCTCTAATTCAAATCGTAGATCAATAGCAAGCATGTACTAAATATTTCTAAGTCCATTCTTTCTTTATCAGTCAGTTAACTTACCCGAAGCTAATGATCACCTGTAAGACCAGACTTGAGTTACAACAAAATCAAAGTGATCAGAATAAAGAACTTTCTTCAACAAAGTAATTTTCAGTCTTATCTCAATGGATGAAAATGTTATAAGCAAGTATGAGACTTTTAGTCAGAAATACTACTCATCTGCTTGGAATTGGTTTGGATTGCATCGGCAAATTCTAGCATATTCTTTATATGAGTTGTTACTTTTGGTACTTACAAAAATATCATCATAAGCATCACTCTAAGGTCATGTGACTTATAACAAATTATATAACAATTAAGTTTAGAAATAGGGACAGGCAAATTTACTCCACCACAAAGTGCAAAAAATAAAGTGGATTAAATCTAATTATTTTACATGTTATAATGTACAGCAGAACCCAATGCTCACATTAAAACATAAGAAAAGATTTAAAAAAAATTATAAAAATATTGATGCTATAGGAGTTTTAAATCCTTAAGTAAACATGTTTCTGTTGAAGACTTTACCAGAATTATTTTTTACGAGAAAAATATTTTAAAATAAGACATATAATTATCTCATTACAACCAAAATATTTTCTTTATTAACCTAAATTAGTAGCTTAATCTGGATATTTTTAATTTATAATTGGGTAAAACTACAACTTCGCAACGTGGAAACCATATTAACAAAGATTTCATCCATCATAAAAGAAGCTCTTTTTTTCTCAACTAAACATAAACATATTTCTATTCTTGAATGTAATTCTCAGGTTTTCCTACCGGCCCAGTTTTAAAACATACACACAGCTACGTGAAACTTTATATGCAAAAGAAACCACGTGATATACACGTAAATATGTAGGCTATTTACGATGCTAATTAATGGCTACACGAATATACACGTAAATATGTAGGCCATTTACGATGCTAATTAACTTTAAATGCAAAAGAAACCACACGGATATACACGTAAATATGTAGGCCATTTACGATGCTAATTAACTTTAAATGCAAAAGAAACCACACGGATATACACGTAAATATGTAGGCCATTTACGATGCTAATTAACTTTAAATGCAAAAGAAACCACACGGATATACACGTAAATATGTAGGCCATTTACGATGCTAATTAACTTTAAATGCAAAAGAAACCACACGGATATACACGTAAATATGTAGGCCATTTACGATGCTAATTAACTTTAAATGCAAAAGAAACCACACGGATATACACGTAAATATGTAGGCCATTTACGATGCTAATTAACTTTAAATGCAAAAGAAACCACACGGATGTACACGTAAATATGTAGGCCATTTACGATGCTAATTAACTTTAAATGCAAAAGAAACCACACGGATATACACGTAAATATGTAGGCCATTTACGATGCTAATTAATTTAGTAAAAATATATCGAGATGAAACGAAAGTTATTTTTCTTATTTGGTAATTACACTCATCACACCAAGACAAACTGATAAGAGAGTTATCTTTCCGGAATATGGCGCCTTTGAAAAATGTAAGAAGTAGTTCGCGATATTATCATCATTATTTTATATATACAAATTTATTCGTTCCATTCTAACGTGATAAAGAGGAAACAGTCAAATTAGTTTTCCTAAACCTGAATATTTCTGAAATAAAAAAAGAATAAATTTGAAAAACATTAGCGTATAATATTTCCGGTATAAAGAACAAATTAAGATCCACATGGTTTGTTCCTCTGACATATCTCGGTTCGGTAAAAAATAACAGTTTTAGATCCAATTTATGTGGAAACTAAGCGTTGCGAAGAATGAGCCTTTTAAAAATATAATTTCTTTACAAAACTGACCGCTTGTATATAAAGGGGATATTATCACTTCTAAGAAAACGGTGATACGGTAAGTTTGTTGGATTATAACCGAAGGGTATAAATAATTATTTATAAAATGAAAATTACAGAAAATAGCTATATGTATGCATGTAACAAACAGAGGCGCCATTTTTCAGTTCAAAACGACACTGTATTACAAATAATTACAAAATAAATAAACACATATTCACGCAGCTATCGTATGTATCTTTTACATTAATTGTGAATATACAGAATATAAACACGTGATATTTCAATGCATTATTATTAAGAAAATACATTTCAAATGGACCCACCCTTCGAGATGCACTTCCCCAGAGAATGAGCATATACGCACCATACCTATAATCATACACACAAACCAAATACACAGAAATATACGCTGCAGTAACATGCAACTGACCACACACTCGTTAATAGCATTTTTTTTAATTAAAAAAAATAATCAAAGACAGCATATACAGATAATTAAGATGATAAATGAGACAGGCATCCAGTGAGACACAAACCAGCGAGAGAGACAGACAACCAGTGAGACACAGCCAGTGATTGAGACATAAACCAGTGAGACACAACGGAGCGAGAGAGACAACCAGTGAGAAACAGCCAAAGCCAATAAGACAGCCAGCGATCTAGGTAGATAACCCGTGAGACACAACCGAGAGAGTCAGACCACCAGCCAACCAACCAACCAGTGATGCACAACAGTAAGCGAGGCAGATAACTAGTGAGACACATAAGCAAGACAAACAACCATTCAGACAGCCACTGAGACAGATAACCAGTGAGACATAAGGACATAACGATCGAGACAGACATCACCAGTCCGACATAGCCTGTAAGTGATACTAGACAATCAGTGACAGAAAAATAGCCAGTGATGATACCAGTCAATCAGTGACACTAAAATAGCCAGTGAGTGATACCAGACAGTGACACAAAAATAGCCAGTGAGTGATACCAGACAGTGATACAAAAATAGCCAGTGAGTGATACCAGACAATCAGTGACACAAAAACAGTGAGAAAGACAGCTAGTGGAACACAACCAACGAGGTTTGAAACGCAACTACAAAATGGCATACCGATCTCTCCGTCACACCCGGACACCAACCAGGAAGGCTGCTCAGTTCAGGTCTAGAAAGTCTTGATCTTTGGTGATGGTGCCGTGGGCGACGCTTTGGTATGGAAGGTCCAACACTGCCAACACTTTCCTGAGTGGTGACATCTTTACTCTTTGCTGGAACGGTGGCGGGTGGGGACGCACTGGAAGATCCAGGAAAAGTTCTGCTTCCAGGCACATTGTCTGACACCACGTGAGAAACGACTTTATCCAGTGAATCATTAGAGTCTGTGGAGCTACGGTCAGACAGTGAGCTGTCATCAAACATGGAGAATGAAATGTCTTGAGGAATTGGTTTCCGACACCGAGCTTGATCAAAATTTTGGGGAGAAAGCAAGTCTGGCTCGGATGCATCCCTAGAAATGTCCATCACGCCACCAACTGCACCTGTGGCATTAATTGTCGCAACACAAACATTAGCACCTAAGGGTAAGCTAAAACTGGAGAAGGGGGTGCCAGGCAAGGTCGGTGTTGAATACGAATGTGGCATCAAGCTGTCACCAACGACGGCTTGGCTGGTAAATGGGTACATGCACCCGTCCAAGGAGTTTGTATGACGAGGCTGCAAGTCGGGAGCTGAGTCAAAATTCAGGCTGTGTATCTCTTGTCCACCCCAAGGACAGCTGAAGGTGCACGGCTGAGGCTGAGGCTCCAGGGACATGTCCACAGATTCAGCACATGACCCTCCCTTATCTACAGAAGTGCTGCTATTCTGGGCACTTGACATTTCCATTTCTTCATCAGTCCCGTAGACATCCATATCGTCGCATAGGCTGCCATCTTCCTGCAGGCTACTTGTCGAGTTTCCTGAGGGCAGTCTACTAGCATTCAACTGGCTTTGCTTATACTTCTGCGACTGCTCCTGGATAAACTGGTATGAGACGTAGCCATGTGGTGCCTCTTGTTGAGATACCTTGTCTCTGAGGTCCGATCGAGATGTCGAGATCTCATTGTTAGAAGGCAATGATAGACTGAAGTCACTGTCATTTGAAAATGGACAGAAAGTGTCCAAAGTCGAGCAGGTTGAAGATGGAGGTGTACGTGATGCCGATGCGACTGGAAATGTGCAGCAGGTCGGCGGAGACCTGCTTGGTGAGTTGTTGCTGAACTTGATGGCAGGATGCGTCAAGGGGATGTAATCTAAACTTTTCATATGAAGCGTGGACCCGCCTTGCTTCTCTTCATTTCTTAACCCCCCTTTAAGTAACGTTTCACCATTTTCATTTGGCAAGTTCCTAACAAGTCTAGGACTTGTGGTGACGCCAGACTTTTTGATATTGTGTACTACGCCACAACTACTCGAGGTACTGCTCGAGGTACATACTACGTCACAACTACTTTTGGTGAAAGTGCTCGATGCTGGGTTCTGAATCCGCTCTTTAGAAAGTGTCAAACTTCCAGCGTGGCTCTCCTTGGATGGCAAGTCTGGTACCCCTAAATTTCCAGGACCGTACATGTCTTTGGCACTAAATCTGCTAGGGGAGCCTGCTTCTTGAAACAAACGCGGAGACTGCGATCTAATTCTATCATTAGCATCGGGGTAGGCAGTTGTTTTCAGTCCGCAAGGCGGAGGTGGCGGTGCAGCGGCGAACAGATTGACTGCTTGGGATGTGGGTACGGGTTTGTTCTTTTGACCCGTGTTGCTCACGGCTGACAAGTTGTTCACCTGCACCCCTGATCTCTCCTATATGAAAAAAATGAAAAAAATAGCAATAAAATATTGTACCAAAGAAAATATATCAACAAATTTAGAGAGAGGAAAGGGGAGCAACTGTGAGTGGACAAGTAGAGGTGGGCTGTAGGGTGTACGGGTGGTGGGATAAGGGTAGGGAGGCTGCAAGAAGGAAACTGATATCCACAATTCAGAGAGCTGATGTCTTGGTTTGCTCGAAATCAGAATGATAGAAACAGAATATGGTGTTTGTCTCTCTCTTTCTCATACACACACACACACACACACACACACACACACACACACACACACACAAACAAACAAACAAATTAACATATGACTCAATTAAAAATGAACGGGAGCAAGAAAAAAGAGGGAAAAGGAAAAGAGAAGAAAACAAATATATACCATACTGTTACATTATTTATTTTAATCCCCACAGAAATTAAATTAAAAACAAAAAATTGTAGTAAAAGATCTATTAATCAGAGACATAATTTGTTTTCTGAGAAAAAAATTACAGAATGAATAAAATAATATTATAAACCTATATATGTTCCTTTATTCCAGCAGATTTACTGAGTTCTACAGAGAGTTTGGTTGTCTTTATAAATTATTGTTATAAGCATTACATTTATGCTTCATTTACTATTTTTTTATAAAAAAAACTTCTAAATTGTTATAAGACTTTTTAGGGCACAAAGAACTGTGACTCTTACCAATGTTGATTCTTCTTTCCTGGGAAATGTGATATTAGCGGTGGTGTTCACGGATGGAGGAATATTTAACGGAAGTGACTCTACTGGAGACGCCTGTGCCACGACCGAGCAAGATGTCAAACAGTTACCTGTCCGGATCGAAAGATTGCTTGCTGGCTCCGAATTGGAAGGAGAAAGCTTTTTTATTGACAGCTGTCTGCCCTAGTAAAAGTAAAATATTCCAAGAGCTTATTAAGAACAAGAAATTAAAACAAAACCCCACACCATACAACAGAGTTCACAGATTGGAGTTAAAAACCAAAGTAACCAGACGTACAAATTAGCACTTTGTAACACCATAAATTCACTCAACATAATCTACAACGGTTGTGATTAAAATAACAAAGGGGTCTGTATACGTAATATCGAAGGACAAAAGTTATATGCACGTGAAAACTGTTACTCACGCAATTTTTACTGCAAAATTTAAGTTTTTAACACATAAAAATTAGCAGAAACAAAAATTAATGAGGAATGAAAAGTTAATGAAAAGATAACTATAAATAAAAACAGTATAATGTATGGATTTAATTTCAGTTTTTATTTGCAGCTAATCTTGCCTAACTATAAGCTTATTTTAAAAAACCCAACAACCTAACCCTAACCTATGTCTAAAAATCCCTATCCCTAACCTTTCTCTAAAATAAAACATGACAGTTGAGTACGGAGCGTTGGGTCTTCCATACACAACCGTGTGTACGGAAACATTCCCTTTATTATAACCAAGTAAGTTACTTGTTGTTGTTGTGTACAGTTATTTTATATATGTTACAGATGCACAGACAGACGGATGGATAGATGGATGGATTGGTAGGTAGGTAGGTAGCAGATAGACAGACAGGAAGGCAGGCAGATAGATAGATAGATAGATAGATAGATAGACAGACAGACAGACAGACAGATAGATAGATAGATAGATAGATAGATAGATAGATAGATAGATAGATAGATAGATAGATAGATAGATAGATAGATAGATAGATAGTCACAATTCAAACATATATTTGTATTAGTATTAGACAATACCTGTAAAAAAATAATAATTAAAAAAAATAAATAAAAATTATCCGTACAAACAGAAACGACAGCTGAACGGTACTGAAAACATCTAGGTTTCTGTGTCCTCATGGGAAGTAACTACTGCCCATTTTTTCTCTTATCTTCTCTTTGCCATTAGTTTATCTCGCGCTCACGATACTCAACAACAGCTTCTGAATGTCACTATGTCTATAGTAGTATGTAACAGTGTTGACGTAGTAATGTTACCTGCAATTCTCCAGCCTTGGAATTCCAGGTGATGTCGGGTCCAGGCCCAGTCACTTCATAGCTGTAGTGGTCTGGAATTTCATTGTCTAAGGACTCGAGCAGAGTGGCACTTTTACGAGTCTTCACGAACTGAAGTCGGCGGTTGCGGTGTTCGTCCTCCAGCATCACTGCCAGTTCCATGCTATCCAGTTCTAGAAAAGGGTACGTTACATAGGAATTGAATCATGACGTGAAAAGAAAACTATATTACATAGGAGTTGAATTACAGTGTGAAGAGAAGGTTGCGTTACATAGGAATTGATCACGGTGTAAAGAGAATGATTCGCTACATAAGAACTGAATCACAGTGTAAAGAGAATGATTCGCTACATAAGAACTGAATCACAGTGTAAAGAGAATGATTCGCTACATAGGAACTGAATCACAATGTAAAGAGAAGAGCTCCCTACACAGGAATTGAATCAATGAAATACAGTGGGTCTTCCATACTTCCATAATCTCTTTTAGTTCTCTGCTATCAAGATCTGGAATAGCTCTGCAAGTTATGCAAAATGATATATCTTACGCTCTTCTATGGCTCTCTGCAAACTCTATGCTGTCAAGTCTGTAATAGAGAGCGCGTTACATTAGATGGAAGCCACAATGTATCAGCAGAAATGGGATTAATAACAATCAAAATAACTTTTAAAGTTAGAACAAGACCAAAAACACTACCACCATTATAAAAAAAAATTAAACACAGCTCCCATGTACCCAATAGATGCGTACACCTTATTTGACCTAAGTTTAAAGAAAACAAGAAAAGATAAAACTGAAAACATTATTTAACAACAATAAGTAAATTTTAAGCTGAATTTGAAATTACTATCTCTCGTGGCTTAGGCTAACCAACCAAAGTGGAAAATGTGCGCCATCTCCCCCCCCCCACACACACACACACACACACTGATTTATTCTGTCACGGCGTACAATTTCGTACACAGCTTGCACATATCGTTGTGTCTTGTCGCCGCATGATCTGCCCACGTCAGCGAATTGGCAAAGAAATTAAATACTAGAACTACGCATTTTGATAACGTTAAGAAAATAAATTAAATATTAGAACCACGTAATTTGATGACGTTAAAAAAAATTAAATACCAGAACTACGCATTTTGATGACGTTAAGAAAATAAATTAAATATTAGAACCACGTAATTTGATGACGTTAAAAAAAATAAATTAAATACTAGAACTACGCATTTTGATGACTTAAGAAAATAAATTAAATATTAGAACCACTCATTATGATGACGTTGATCGACAATCTGTTATCTGTAATCAAACCAGTGTAAGACTGTTCAGGTGGCCTTAATGTAAAGCGCGAATGTAGAGGTTATACATACTGCAATCTAACTAGGTTTTGTATTGTTTGTTTCGTTGTGTGTCAGAACTAGCGAAAAGGAACTAAAGGTTATCTCAAAGTTTGTTTCTGCCTTTACTGTAATTAATGGAAACAATTGCCAGAATTTAGTTTCACTGTCTTAGTACCAATACTGTCGTATTTTGTGTACTGGTAACTGTAACTGCCATAACAATGAGTTTTACTGGAATTTGCAGCGGTAAAACATATCTAATGAAATAGGTATTATCATTGTTATACTTTATATAAGGGAGACCGTCATTAATATAATTTAGATTTATTTGAATAAGCAGAGGGGAAAAAAAATGACCGGATGAAACAGATATTACTGCTGCTGATTTATGTACGGGAGACCGTCAATGGCATAATTTAGTTTTCTTGCAATATTTTGACGCAAGGTGCACTGGATGAACTTCGTATAAGTATTACTTGATTTGACGTATTAGAGAATGTAACTGCGATAATTTAATTTCATTGAACGTCAAGTTGCACCGGGTGAACTGGATACCAACACCTGCAAATAAAATTGTAATAAATGCTGAAATCGAGCCGCCCCAATTTTCTTCGTGTTGAATTGACAATGATAAAGCACTAGGAGAACGAATATAAATAAAGCTATGTTTCTTCACACGTTCCAAGGCAACAGCTGTTCAAAAGTACACTTCGTCGGAGTTTTTCAAATTCCTCAGCTTAAGTAATATGCGAGGTCATTGGTGACTAACGACTCATAATGGCTATCATCATTCCAACCCCCACCACCCCTTGATCATCGTCACTATTATTTTCGTCACCATATATTCACATACACACACAAAGTTCACTAACTGTCGGCTTATTACTGTTCAAGTGATGAAATTTGGAAATAAGGAATTCTAAAGGCAAACGCCTTGATTAGTCGTAAATTGAAACAAGTTAATAAATTTAGATTGTACATTCGCACTGAATAATTTTAAAGTAACAACAACAACAAATGTGCCAGATAGGACAGCATTTTATTCAGACATTTTGGTTACATAAAACATATTACTTAAAATGTTTCAGTATGCTAGCTTGTGAAGGTTCTCCGTTCTTGACAAGAACAGATGACAATTATATCTCTTTTTACACACACACACACACACACACACACACACACACACACACACACACACACACACACACACACACGGTCGTTCTTATAAAAATATGCACATCCTATCAATTCATTTGCCTACGTAATAACTCGAGTGACGCAACGAAGCATTTAACATTCAACATCCTTTACCTCAATGAAAACAGTTAAATAATACACTCAACATGGTTATGCCCTTTCTTCCAACCAAAAGCGACGCTGCTCAGTCAGCTAAACAACAATGAAATCCCCGCACTGCGTCACAACAGCGTTTTCACGGCTTCTGCTTGTCGAAGTTGAAAACAGGTAATACTCGAAATTAGAGAGGGCTTTGGGGAATTCCCGTTCCTGTCAATGAGGAGCTCGGTAACTGGCAGTTCGTGACTCCTCGCCCCCCCCCCCCCCGCCCCCCCCCCAGTTTCGTTGTCGTCAGCATGCAGCTTTGACGTAATTTCGTCTTGGCTATTCATGTTTCATCAGGAGTTTCATAATTTTTAAAATTTTTTTTTGTGCAATAATTATTTCTCCTTACTTTTATTTCCTTTTACATTTAATATATCAAACAGGTGTATGGTGAAAACTGGCTTAGAAAGTGTGGTGGAGTAAATTTGCCTGTCTCTATTTCTAAACTTAATTGTTATATAAATTGTTAAATGTCAAAGTGACCAGACCTTGGGCACTATTTATGCTGATATTTTTAAGTGTCAGAGTTGGGGTAAACAACTCAGGTAAAGAATATACCAGTTCGAACTGGATGAGTAGGGTTTTTTTTATAATTATTATCCAATAGTTAAGATTTACCGAGACAGGCAATGGGCTGAGATCAAAGTTTACCTGTTGAAAAGAATTGTATTTTCTAATCACTGAAGACCGATCATGAAAGATGGTCTTTAGCTTAATGGTGAGTTAAGTGACAGATTACGAGAGAATGGACTTAGAAAAATTTCATGCATTTTGCTATTGATCTATTATACATGCATTTTTATGGTGAGATGTATTATGTGAATAGGCTATTATTTCTACAATTGTTACTTACAATGCTTGTATGTTATATATTACACACATGGCATTGCTCCTAGTGAATACATTCATAAACCGTTTCGTTGTATTTACTATGCTGTATGCATGTATGTAATAAATACTGTTGAAAGAAACCTCTGAGACTTGAATGTAAGAAAGAAATGAGATTGAGATGAATAAACTGGAAAACTTAGTATTTGTTCCCTGATTATAGTTTATAGGGAAGGAGCAACCTTTTTTCTTCAAATGTTAGAATCTCTGGAATTTCTAGAATTTCTTGGTTTACTGATTATAAATTGTTATGACCACGATAGATTCAAGAAGTCTCTACCCAACTAAGTGTAAGGGTACACTGCACTCTGTTGATATTTGAAGGCAAGGAATGTTCGACATGGTAAAATTTCTGGTATAAGTTACTAGAAATTGCTACATTGTTGTTCTGCTTGAGGGAACTAAGAATTGACAACTCTACTGTGAAAAATAAACGTGTGGCATTGATAAGAAAAGGTGCAAAAGACTGTTGCACCATTCTCTAGATAATATTATGTACAAACTATTATTGCTTATCTCTCTATGAGTCAATTTCTGTTCTCTGATAAGAATTATCCTGTGATTTATATTCACCCTAATCTACTCAATTATGTGTTAGGATATAAGACTATATAAGCATTGAAATTATTCGAACATGGTTGCATGGAAATATTCATCAGCTTTAAGTTATTTGTGTCCACAGCTCGATAAATAGGGAACATAATTAACAGTTATCTCAGTAACCGAAGCTATTACGTAAACGGCGTCAGGAGTGGCATATTTCAATGAGCAGATCCAACAAAATTAAGAAACGGTGGGAGAGAGAGAAGAGGAAAAATAAACACTTCTGATAGAATCTGCAAAATATCTGTCTCCAAAATAAACACACTCAACATGAATTAAGAGGTTCCCTTCATCGGCACAACGTAAGTAATACACCAAAAGCTGCAAGGACATATGAATGACTCTCTGGTGAGAAATGCTGCTCAAATCTAATCAGTAAGATCATGCTTACTTAGACCGTGATTCACCTTTGCTCTTACTTTTATCTCTCTATACATAGACAGTTGGCTAAGAGAGAAAAATGGCGGTAAACAAGTTATTATTATGTGCTATAATAAATAGATGAATTCAAGGGTCAAAGTCCCATCAGGCCTTAGTGGTGATAAAAAATAATGTATGCATTCAAACATTCCCTAACAACAGGGTCAGGGTCGCTTGTTTACAGTCAAAGGAGCAAGTTCAGGGCTCACTGCTGATTAAAACAGGGTATGATGACATATTATGTGATTGAGTGTGTGTGTGTGTGTGTGTGTGTGTGTGTGTGTGTGTGTGAGAGAGAGAGAGAGAGAGAGAGAGAGAGAGAGAGAGAGAGAGAGATTTTAGCAGATGATGTGGTAAGTCCTCCACTCAACGGAAAGCGAACTTAATGAATCCCTCTTAATTTAACCGTTTGTTACACGTGATTAGCAGGGGATGGGGATGGTAAAATGTTGGACTTTTCAGATTTGCTTTCAATCGCTCACTGCAAACAAGGCAAACAAAAAGAATGACTAAGATTTAGGAGACAAACAAGCAAAATATGTAATATGTTGTGATAGTTTTATCCAGCTAAGTAATGAAGTTTGGTATAACGTATCAACCTCCCTACTGTCTTTAATCAACATTCTATGAAACTGTCAAATGGCTTCATTCACCTCTCTATGAAACTACCCACTGACATCATTCGCCACATTATCAAACTACCCATTGACATCATTCACCACTTTATCAAACTACCCATTGACATCATTCACCACTTTATCAAACTACCCATTGACATCATTCACCACTTTATCAAACTACCCATTGACATCATTCACCACTCTATCAAACTACCCATTGACAACATTCACCACTCTATCAAACTACCAATTGACAAGATTTACCATCCTCGCAAGTTGCCCTTTGCCATTATTATCAGTTTACCAAGGACAGAAAGAAAAAGAAATAAACGAGGAAATACAAACCTCATTAAATAAGCAAAAAAAATTCACGGTAGCTGAGTAATGGCCTCTAAAAAGCTTTTATGATGACATGGTGCGACATAACATTTATCTCTGTGTGCTCAGATTTCCAAACCGGATACACTGATAATCGTGTACCCTTTCAAGTCACAACACATTGTGCATAGTGCTGTAACATTCTTTGGCGTTCAGAATTTGAGAGAATGTTAAAGTTCATACTTAAAATCATTTAACACGTTTGTCTTCGTATTTGGGTTTGCTTCAACAAAATAATGTATGTACTGTTTGACTAATTAATTAATTTTTTTTAGATAACTTGGTAATTATTTATGCACGTTACACTGACTAGTATTCGCAACAGTCGTCTCATACACTATACACAGTGATATAAAAGTCGTTTCATACACTATACACAGTGATATAAAAGTCGTTTCATACACTATACACAGTGATATAAAAGTCGTTTCACACACTATACACAATGATATAAAAGTCGTTTCATACACTATACACAGTGATATAAAAGTCGTTTCACACACTATACACAATGATATAAAAGTCGTTTCACACACTATACACAATGATATAAAAGTCGTTTCACACACTATACACAATGATATAAAAGTTTAATTTTATTTTTTATAAAGACATCACTGTTTAGTTTTCTTCTCACTCCGACCCATCATTATTTATGTCAGCATAATTTGCATCCGGGATACGGTTGATATTCATTGTCAGTTAATCGGACCTAGCGCAAAATACCGGAAGCCACTCAAATATGGCCATCAGAATATTTTTTTTACATGCGGCACTTTTCCCGCGAACGATATCACTTATATTTAACTGAGAAACAACTTTATTTTCATTAAATTCTTGGTGGTGGTCTTTAATTTTCTTTTTATTATTATTGCAGACAGTACGTAAGTGTTGAGCTCGTCACGTTGTTAAGTTTTGCTTTCAAAAGATAAAATCGATTCAATAACCATTCTGTAACTATTGTAACCCTCATTATATAATTTATGTAACCTCATTCACTAATATGTGCATATCATCCAATCATTTCTGTTACTCTCATTTATAAACCCACTCTGTAGCGTGTGTTAATTCTCGTCCAGTATTTTCTATAACTCTGACTGCATAATCACATTCTGTCCTCTTTGTAACCCTCATTCAGACATACCTTTCAATCATTTTCATTTTACAATCCTCAATCTATATATCGCCTTCGTTTATGTAATCTCATTCAGACATTAATTTCTATTATTTTTATTTTACAATCCTCAATCTATATATCGCCTTCGTTTATGTAATCTCATTCAGACATTAATTTCTATTATTTTTATTTTACAATCCTTAATCTATATTCCGCCGTGTGTAGCTCTCCTTTACGTAATTCTCATTCAGACATTAATTTCTGGCGGAGTAAATTTCCTATCCCTATTTCAAAACTTATTTGTTATATAAATTGTCAAATTGACCTGACCTTGGGCACTACTTATGGTGGTATTTTTCTAAGTGTGAGAGTTGGAAGCAAATAGGACAGGCTAGAAATTGCGAATGCAATCCAAACCAGTACCAAATGGATGAGTAAATTTTCTGACTAACAGTCTCACGCTTGTCCATAACAAATTCATCCAATGGGGATGAAAGGAAACTTTCTTTGTTGACGAAGTACTCTGTTCCAATTTACTCTGTTGAATTTGAACAAAACTTGAATCCCGTCATAAAGCCGATCGTTAGCTTATGGTAAGTTAACTGACTGATAAAGAAAGAATAGACTTAGAAATATCTCATACATGTTTGCTATTTGATCTATGATTTGAATTGGAGAATGCTTAAGTAGCTGAACCATTATTCCTATGTTCATTAATTTGACTACGTTGTATATTATACTTGTGAATTTTGATTGATGCTATATTTCTTGTGATGTATGTGTATCGGTTTAATGTTTGTAAAAGAGAAAAGAGTTTAGAGATTAAATATGCCTGAAATTTAGTGCTTCTTTAATTTGACTTTTTCATCAAAGAGCATGCTTTTTTGTTTTGTACTTTGATGCTTTTTCATCTGCTTAAGACTGCAGCGACTTCTGTACTCTACCAGATCATGTTGGTGTGTGAATCCAGTCATGTCATCAAACTTATCAGTAAACATGCTACTGTAAGTTGATTCCAGCGAAAATTAAGGCTGTAGTTTGGTCTTGAGAATTCATGAAGATTAATGTTGACCATTACTTGTGATGTGTTGAGTAGTGCACAGAAGATTCTAGAACATTCTGTGTGATGTGTTTTTGATAGTGCATGCTAAGTAACATTCTGTGTGATGTGTTTTTGATAGTGCATGCTAAGTAACATTCTGTGTGATGTGTTTTTGATAGTGCATGCTAAGTAACATTCTGTGTGATGTGTTTTTGATAGTGCATGCTAAGTAACATTCTGTGTGATGTGTTTTTGATAGTGCATGCTAAGTAACATTCTGTGTAATGTGTTTTTGATAGTGCATGCTAAGTAACCTTCTGTGTGGTGTGTTTTTGATAGTGCATGCTAAGTAACATTCTGTGTGATGTGCTTTTGATAAAGCATGTTCAGTTTTGGACGATTTTCCTTGGTGTGCATTGTAAGCACATCAAAGATTCTGGAAAAGTTTGTAATGTGACTAGAAGGGGTACATTGGACCGTCATCAAAATAAGAAAGGCAGTGAATTGTTGCAAACTGAGTGGTTGCGAACACATGCTAGTGACAGAGGCCATAATTAAAAATATTATGTGCATTGACTTTAATTATAGAATCTCATTTCTATGATGAATTAAATCTATGAACTTTATATATATATATATGTTAATTGACTGCTGATGTTTGTGTTAGGATAAACTGAACGATTGTCCAGTGTTAATCAAACATTGTTGTGATGTAAATGCCAACACTCTTTGATTATATATTCACATGTTATATATTTGATAACTGATTTAATAAATTTATTGACCTTCTCACACACATTGATAACCATATGACGGAGAGATAGTGGATAGACGGGGGCTTGCTAAATATAGACTGAAGACGGATTTATCTTCTCCTTTGGTAAGAAGTTTTCCACCTATGGAAGTACTGTGTAACTGTAAATGTTTATGTTTAATGTTGTGGACAAAAGAAAACCTTTACAGTACCCGCATATCCGCCAAGTGAGAGAGACGAGTGGTGTCTTTTGGAGAATTATTAATAGCATAAATTAAGATTATTATCACTTGTAATTAGTAATTATGGGTGATTAATAATTATAATAATCACAATAACTAGGGTGGCGTTCTACCTACCTACCTACCTACCTACCTACCTTTCTATCTATCTATCTATCTATCTATCTATCTATCTATCTATCTATCTATCTATCTATCTATCTATCTATCTATCTATCTATCTATCTATATATCTGTCTATCTATCTATCTATCTATCTATCTGTCTGTCTGTCTGTCTATCTATCTATCTATCTATCTATCTATCACTCAACCAACCAATCGAGTTATGACAAAACTATAACTTACAAAGGCTCACTTTAATGCAAATTACTACATAGCAGACGTATAAAAACCCACAACACTAGTTATCAAACTCGGATAAAAAAAAAAAAAGACTTGCAGGAGCACACATTATGAGCAAACCAGACTCATAAAGACCCACTTTAATACAAGTTACAACAAAGGCCCACAACAGCACAGATTAAAAGGAATTTATATTATTTCCTTCCTTTTAACAGCATTAACCCTCTTAAAATCTGCGCATTTTGAACAGCAAGCTTCGAAAACAGGAAATTACGTCATGCGCAAGCAAACGCATAAAATCTGGACACCAGCATACTACGTCACAACGCGAAAGCGGCGGAAGCCGGAAGCGTTCCCCACATTAACAACAACTACGTCACAACAGTAAATAATTATCAATGCACTAGTACTTCTCGCCATTCATAATTTTCATAACTGAGTTAGAATATGCGGATGCTAGTGCGAATGCACAGCTATAAGAATAGCTGAAATCAAAGGAAGTAGTAGGTTAGATGACTTCCAATTAGATAATTTCTGTCCCAACTCAAGTCTGAAAAGTCAATTGGGACTGCGTGCAAGATATGAACACAGATATTATGGGATGTGCTGCATTCTGCTGGACTAAAACAAACAAACAAACCCTAATGAAACTTGTAAAAAAAAAAAATGACAAGCCAAGTTTCTAAAATCTATCATTCCATCTCCAGTCTCGTGTATGCCCGATGTGTTAAAGAATTGCCACGAGATAAAGATAAATATCCCATCTAAAACTCCGCCGTCTCATAGTACAGGCTTAGCACTCGCTAAAGTTGTTAACGATCACCTTGTTCTGACTGACCTCTCTCCAGCCTTTGACTCCGAATGGCCCACACCACTCCCTTCACTTCGCAATCCGCTCTTTCCACGCTGTGCTTGGAATTCCTTTCCTGAAAGTACTTTGCCTTCGTGGCACAACTCTGTCATTGTTCAAGTCCGTACCTGACTGATTGCAAGCAAAGAGAGTCTTGTAAAGGCCCAACTATCATCAACCTTAATGTATATATACTTGTGTACTTAACGCGTGCTATATAAATATAGGGGGTGGGGTGGGTGTGCACGTCAACCCAATAAAGAAAAGAAGAATGAGATCAAAATAAAACTTGAGAATGTTACACCTTATTAATATATACTTTAAAAAAAAAAAGCAATTAGAAAAATATACAAGTAACAAAACTGATATAAAACAAATCACCACTGCCAAAACAAAAAAAGAACCCACCCTCTCTCTCTCCTCCCCAAAACAAAATAATTATTCTGTTAAATAAAAAAAGTACATATATTACTAATAAAATACCTGTTTCATTAAATAAATTGTCAGAATTAGTTAGTGCTGTTTTAAATCTCTCATTACACTTATAAATTAAACGCGTGCAAGACAAAACCTTTCCGACGTCATAGGCCACGTGACCCTTTTGCTTGTAGTGAACAGACATGAGCTCAAAATATACGCTGTACACCTTTGCAATTGAATAGTTAAGTATCACGCTCTGTTTGTTTCTTCGTTTTTTTTTTTTAAAGGTAAAGAAGGTCATTCTCGCGAAATTCCCCTTGAAAATCACGGATAGTGAGCGGAAGTCCGAAAACTAGGCCTTTTTTTTTGTTGTACGAATGGAAATTTTAGGTGTAAGCAAGTGTTCTGTGTTTACCTCTAGAGTGCACTCATGCACAAACTGATCGCTTGACTACAGGGCCCAGGGAGATCGGCTGTGCATATAGAAGACACACCAAACGGGTAGCAGGGTAGAGTTAGATACTGCACGGGTAGAGAAGGTGCTACACCAGACAGAACAGGTACACGAAGAGTAGCTACACATTTAGAGTAGGTGCTACACATGTGGGAGCACAGGAGGTGCTAGGGTAAATTAGATGATGCATGTGTGCTTTGGGTGCTGGGTATGGACCATTTCGAAGAATTAAGCATGCAAGTGACCTTTCGAGTCATAAAAATCAGGCTATTTCCGGTTCACTTGCTGGATGCTTTGTGACATTGACATTCAATATTTCTCTGGTGATACCGCGACTCACGAGTCACGACATGTGATTGTCAAAGGACGTTTGTTCCTGTTGTACTTTTGTAAGTTTGAAGTGTCCAAATTTATCATTCTCTACGTTTCCCTACGACGACGAGCTGAGAAAAGTTTTGGATTTAAAAATTTCGCAGCAACGAAAGAGTTCTCTTAGTTAATTTTATTTGACTAAATTGTGTGCTAGTAAACTTATATTTGAGGTTCATCACCCAATTGGTCGAATCTTGTGAAATATTACTTTGAATTTTACATACAGTAAACCACAATTTCAGAATTTAAACTTCATAGCAAATATACTGTAATATGACCACTACACATATCATAATAATGATACGAATTATAAGTATTAAATTGATATGAACATAATTTCACTGCAGTTACTAAGAGCGATTCAGCATTTCTATTTTGCACACAACAATATAGCAGGTCTTCTAATTAAAAAATATATATATATCTTGAAGTAACTAAATAAACGATTCCTATTTCAGAATTAATCTACAGTGCTAATTTTCTTCTTAACATTTACAAATTGTATACAATGACGTCACAGTGCTATCAAGGTTTCTACTAGCAACAGCAGAAAAAGTACTTAAGTAGACTGTATTATCTACGAATAAATTTGGATTTGGGTTTGTTTGTTCAATGCTGCAGTCAGGTCAATTACATTTTTCTCTGGAACACACAGTGAAACAAAATATTTCAACATTATTACTATTAGTCTAACAGTGCAATATGTTACATCCCTACCTCACCCAGCTGTGGATAAAATTCCTAATACTTGGATAATTATATCATTACCATGTGTGTGTGTGTGTGTGTGTGTGTGAGTATAAATCTTTTCAAATGTGCTATATCAGGGTAATTTTCCTATATTTTATCTTTATAGTACGACTCCCTGCTCACACATTTTTAATTTTAAGAAATGCACAAATACATTCTTACTCTTGAACATTAAAAGAATCTTGAAATCAACTTTAATCTTTGATTAATCATTTAATATTTTTATTAAAATACTTATGCTACAGTTTTGATATTACTATTACAAATATATTTCAGTACCTGCAAACTTCATAAATACTAAATGCATATTCAATGCTCAAATTCATATATTCTGGCCTTTTTTAAATATAGATTTATAAAACAACATTTATCTTGAGTAACTCATACATCATGGCCTTTTTTAAATATAGATTTATATAACAACATTTATCTTGAGTAACTCATGCATCGGAAACCACAAAGCCAGTTTTATTTTTTTAAGCAATGTTTTAATATATCTTACGATCATTATCGAAGGTGGATATGTGGAAAATATAAACACTAGAAACAAAGAGGTAATTATTATTTTCTCAAGTGGTTGCTTGTCACACATACAAACACAATGATATAATAACTGCATACGCGTACGAGCACTTCAGCGAATGAATAATCAAATGCAATACAAGGTCACTCGTACCAGTCAACTTTTCCTAATTGTTCTAAAATCTAAACGGTCCTACGTTTTCCCTACTCCATTACAACAATTACACGTAATAAATAATATTTATTTATAATGCAAACGGCTGCACACGTACATACTAATCATCAGTGACGATGCTTTCAAAAACACCTGACGCATTAAAACAAAATTTATGTGAAACAAATAAGTAGCATTTACATTATTCTTGTTTTTAAATAAGGAATTAATAGATAAATTTAAATGAAGTGGAAATGACAATGAATATCAATAAAAATTAGTTTCGGCCATTAACTCAGGAAGTTAACTCACAAACGATCAATCGCACACACGTTTCGTGCACCTAATTATGACAAGGTCCATATCAAAGGATCACAGGTGTTAAATATAATACAGGTAGGTTGTGTGCTTGATCGAGTTAAATATAATACAGGTAGACAGTCTGCATGAATGAATTAAATATAATACAGGTAGGTTGTGTGTTTGAATGAATTAAATAAAGATACAGATATATAATTACTCCCGAGACAAATAAAATAGTGATTCTAACACCACAAAAAGACATATGGAACAACACTGACCGTTCTTAAGCTAATGTTACTAATACTGTTAGAGACTGTGACAATCTCCAAATTATTTATGTTAAAGTTTCCAGGGTACAGAGTAGCCCGCACTGTGATCCCCCCAACCACCACCACCACCATCCGCACAGTTGCGCTCGTGACAACGCTTGCCCTCGTGGTTGAAAGAATAACGTCTATATCGTGCAGCTTACACGTCCAAGAAAAACATGTGCTTGACGATACAACTCACACACACACACACACACACACACACACACACACACACACACACACACACACACACACACACATCTCCTCCCAGTTTTGTCACAAAGGCTTTTCTTTGTTAGCACAATATCTCAGCAAAAACAATGTTCATGTGTTCACACATGCAGTGAAAAAAGTTTAATTAACTTCCAGATTTACAAAGAACTCAGTCGTTTATTCTAAGTTTTCTAAACCTCGTGACTTAATGCTTACACGTACACATTAAATCATTCGCCCTTGACAATGACCTTAATTACATGGCGCATTAACACTATTTATTCTCCACTAACATCTCACTCCCCACCAAAAAAAAAATTGAAGCAGACAAACCGTCTTGAACAACTTAGGCAATGTAGGATTAACAAAATGTTGGCGTCTTCAATTTTACCTAAATCGTAGCAGTTGTTTCATTTTGTCCAATAGTTAAATTTTATCAGCACACACCCACCATGCGCCTCCACATTTCTCCTTATAATAATGATGACGAATACACTGGATCACAAGCTGAGTTTAAGGAGTTTACTTGTAGTAGAGAATTTTGCTGTATATTCACTTTTGAATTTGAAGACAAAGAGAGAAGTCTGGCTCTGAAGGCAGTCATTAGATTGAATGGTGAGTTTAAACTGACTGATTGAGAGACAGTGGACATGGAAACATTTCATACATTTTTCTACTGATATGTTATACTTGTGTTAGGTAAAGATGTACTATGTAAATTGATTTATTTACTACAAATGTTTAAACTAAGCTGCACCCATGTGGGTATTAATATGTGACATTGTTTGATACATTGTATTCATTTTACCACATGTGCATGGGGATAATGAGTATTGTTGCAGGAATTGTCGAAAGTTTGAGAATGGAGTGTCAGATAGTATGGAGTTATATTGTAATGAATAAGAAAGTTATGCTTGCTCCTTGATCATATGTTGCAGTCAGCAAGCAGCCTTCTGATTTCTTCTTCTTTTCGTTTTGGTTAAGTCTCAGTCTGAGTGTGAGTTCAACCCTGAGCTGAGTCTCAAGTGGAGATAATTAATAAAATTAATATTATCATCACTTGAAATTAGTTATGAAAGATTAATTAATAATAATAATTATCTTCATTAACGAAGTGGTGCACATGTCACAACCCATAATTGCAATTTTTGACATACAGCCTGAATGCATCTCCATACAGACTTGCTGTCTATATCTATCATCACAATGGGTACTTTTTTACACCATTGGCTAGAGTGATTGTTTGAAACTCTCCAAAGTAATCATCTTATATCACTATACTTGGGTGTACTACCAATCCTACTCTGCAACCAGTGTCAGAGAGGACTGGAACACAATGTCCTTTAATGTTCACATCAAAACAAAGGTGCACAACTAGCTTCTGTCACATGAATGTTACCTGGCAGAGAAGTCTGATATGGCCTGGTTGGTCACAGATGAAGCACACCACTGGTTCATTATTAACACCTTTGTCTAGGTTGCTACTCTTGTTGGTTTTTTTCCATGAGGTGGGGGGGGGAGTGTCTCATCTTACTAAATGGAAGAAGTGTGAGAGAGATTCCCACATATTTATTATCTGGCTTGTTGTTCTGTCATACTTGCTCATTAACATGTCTGCACGTTTCAAAGTTATGTCGAGCTTGTAGATCAACACATATCCCATATATTCCTTCGCATCTGCCAGCTGTTTCTAACTATCCTGTCAGATTCTTTTGTCTTTTGTCCTTAACATAAGCTAAAAGTGCTGGAGGACACATCATTTGCTGTTTGTCAATTACAAAGTGATCCCAACATCTTTCCCACTATGAAGCTCTAACCATCTCATCCAGTTGTGTTGTAGTTTACTCGCTGACTGTAAAAATATGTTGGTCTATTCTTAATTGTACTGATGGGAACCTCTGTCTGTATATCTCACTAGTCACCTTAAAGTATGCTAACAGTTCAGCCTTATAAGCCCTTGTTATGAGCAAGTATGAGACTACTCATCTGCTTGGAACTGGTTTGGATATACTTTACCTGAGTTGTTATTTTAACTCTGGTACTTACAAAAATATCATCATAAGCAATGCCCAAGGTTGGGCCACGTTCACATTTAACAAATTATATAACAATTCAGTTTAGAATTAAGGACAGGCAAATTTCTTCGCCACACTTACGTATTTTAGAAAACATTTTGTTTTTAATCATTGTCTTATTTGTTTCCAGTTTCATTTTTTCGAATGACAGAGATTTAAAGATTAAGTTTTTCCTTTCTTTACAATGAAAAATCGTTTTCATTCCACTTTGACTCACCGCAAATTCAGTTATACTAAAGGATTACCTAAATGAATACATACTGTCCACTTTACACATATACACAAACACACATTTGTCCTCATACCATAAACACACATACTATGTCTCATTCTCTTTCACACTATGCACACACATATATATATCACACATATAACATCCATCTCTTTCACATCATACTCATATACAATCTCTCATATGAATATACATTCTTTCTCTCTTTCTTCTCTCCTTTTTTTCTCAGGTTTACGCTGAATGCATAAAGAAAAGTGCTTTAAATAAAGTTAAAAAGTTGTGCTGGCTTAATAACAGTTTAATCTAGATTCAAGACATTTTAGTATATAGTATATACTATTGTGTACAAAGCTAATTATAAACGTATACTTACATATGCACGTATGTGTAACACACACAACACACATATATTGGAACAAAACGTGTAATTACAACACTAGACTTTCAGAAACAAGGTCAGGAAGTGTTTGTACACAGCGGTTTCATAGTTACAAATCTACACTGAAAAATAAAGTACAGATCCAAGCATTTATGATGTGTGCATGTGTGTCATTCTGTTGGTGTTAATGTGTGTATAAGCACTTTTCAAGATGTGTACGTCTTCTACGGATGACGGGATCACTAATCTTTTCTGAAAGTAAGACCTCCAAGTCGAATTAAGTGACATAAAACAAAGTACTTTGGAATAATGTATATGTATAAAAATGACTGTGAATGGACTGGAAACTACTCTCTTCTCACCCCACCCTCTACACACACACACACACACACACACACACACACACACACACACACACACACCTTTATTTTTGCTGTACCTGTGATATTTTTTAATATATATTTTTAAAATCTACATAAACTGTCAACTGCGATATTCATCCATTCCACTTTCCCTTCGTGTCAGTCAACCTATCCATGTACCAATCAAACTCTGTGTTTGCAAATATGTACATATCTAGCTAGCTTGCTAGAAGTCTGCTATCTTATACTATTATCTACTAACGGTGTGTGCATGTCGGCGATAACAATTTGAAAACTGAAAGTGCATGTTTTACAATGCACATGATATAAGTTCACCCCTTATTTCGAACCAAAATCTGCAGATAATAAGTATAGGGTTATCCTGATCTGATCTACATTACACTAAACAATAAGTTTGTGTGTGTGTGTGTGTGAGTGAGAGAGAGAGAGAGAGAGTGATAACTGGGAAGAGTCCGGCCCACCTAGACACACAGCACTAAGAGACCATTACAAGAACGCTAGACACCGCATAAGATAAACTCGACCTTGAAGCAGGGATGTGGAGTGGAGTGTACTCGGTATTAGGAGTGGAGGGTACTCAGGATTAAAAGTGGAATGAACTAGGGATTAGGAGTGGAGGGTACTCACCTTCCAAACACGTGACCAGCAAGTGTACCAGGTCCTCCCTCATAGCCCTGCGCAAAGCCTTAAGGAGTACGCAAGCTGTGCTGCCCGGGTTTCTACTCCAAATCTGCAGCACTAACAGTCCAGGGAAAGCCCGTTCAACGTATGCCTTCTGCTTCAGGTCCTCCAGCTGGGAGCTGGTGGAGAAGCCCAGGTGCTCCGCCACTAGCTCCCAACCACCGATGCCCATGGGGCTGGACTCGTTGAGTTTCATTGCCATCTGGGTCAGTCTGGAACTTGGCAACTGGTTAATCGGCGTAGACAACAGTTCATACGGCAGTTCTTCGATGTTTCCGCTCCAATTTCTTAATGCCATGACGATAAACTCCTGTCGACGTAACTGCCCCCTTACTCTTTAAGTAATTCTCAACATTTCATTTTTGAAGGGGGAAGGTTGCAAGTTGTATTTTTTTATTAAAAAATTCTACTTTGGCACTGGTGTAATTAGTTCAAGAACTACCAGAAATCTGACGTAGACCACATTATTAACATTTGATGGACTGAAAATGAAATATGGGTCGCAGCACATGGAACAACTTTGAGCAATGTGGAATGCCTAGGCATGTAGCTCTGCGAGCTGTCATTAAATTAAGCAGGGCGTGAAATCTTCGCAAATGTCTCGTGGATTAACTCCACACAATAGATGTCAGACATTGTTACTCAGATGTGAATCGGGCTGTCCATCTTCAGTGTACGCGCACTCAGAGGCCCACGTATCGACCAATGAGTCATATACTTCCTCAACACGCTTGTACACAGCGCGTGCTCTGTAAAAATGAAAATCAATATTAGGTTTATTCCAACCCCACCTCACACACACATAAGTGTTGAATCAAGAACAAGGTCACACGCCTCCTCCCACTATGTTTAACTTGAATCAAGCCCTCTTCCGCGTCAGATGATCAAACCATATTCACAAACACAAAAGCGATTTTATCTATTAATTATACCAGAAGAGCTCGTTATTAAAAAAAGAAAACAAAGCTAGCAGCCGTTATGCGAAACTTACTTCTGCATATCGTTATGCCACAAGTCGCGAGTGTGTACAGTGAATTTCGCTCCAATCAACAACGTTGTCCGAACGAAATACAACAGGAAGCAGTCCGCGCATGTTTACATCGCCCCCAGCCCGGTTCTACCTGGTAATATAGCCAGCACTTTCCTGCGACGTCATGTTGACAGGCGAGTTAGGAGGTAGCCTAAGTCTCATTATTAAGTGGACAAATCACACAACCGTCGGGAGTACTAGCAAGCAAATCCTGACGAATTTCGAATTATTTTTGTGTTAAAGTAAATTTTGATAGCCGAACTTTAATCACAGTTAGTGATCTTTACACCAATCCTTTGACTGCTAACGAAACTGCTGTCCTGTGCCGGTAGTGTTATGACAGGCGCAGTCAAACGTCATCAGGACGTATCTGATTGGCCAAAGCTTTTCTTTACTGCGTCGTGTTGGCCCTGTTTCGCTGGATAAAAGCACTGCGACCTATTTTTAACATGCTTTGATTCACATGTATATGATACTTACGAGTATTAGTGAGACAACGAGGAAACAGATAAAACTTGGCAGCAACATACATTGTGGGAACAGAGTTACGAATACGTAACAGATAACCGAAATAAAGATCATTCTGACGAATTATACGGTATGTACTGTATGTGTATGCAGTCTTGACTAGTATTCATTCATGTGACTTTTGCTTGTCTGTGTGTGTGCGCGAACGCGCATGTGTGCAATTAAGTCCAAATTCGAGTTATCCGAAAAAAATTACATTTTCTTTAGACTCTTGGCAATGAATTATAAAAAAATGTATTTACTTATTGTTAGACTGACACGCTTGCCGCCAGTCATATCACTATGCCTAATGGCTATCGAAATTTGTAATAGCCTAACTGTTGAGCAAGTCTAGTACGGAAATCTGAAATCGATCTGTGTTAACCAGCTTTTTTGTTCGTGTGAAAGTCTACCTTCAGTCCTTCTATTGCAGTGAACTGTTCTTGAATAAACAGGTAGGTTGCTGTACACATGGCAGTTTTATTAAATTTAAGCCTACTTTTGATAATTTAGTGCAACTTTGTTATGAAGACAACTGGGGGATTTATTTTCACTTGTTCTCCAAGAAGCTCCATACGGGTATTTTAATCATAGGCGAGAATCGATTGTAAAAATCAAAATCCTAAATCACTGAAGCTGGGCTTGAACCTCAAACCTACTGGATTTTTCTTTACCTCACAGCCACCGAACTTCACAATAGGCTTATGAATAGTTACAGTGAGGGAAAATGTATGTGTGTACTTTTTTTAGACAACCCACTTTCCAGCAAACGGCCACCGGGTTTCCCCTGTTGTAGAGATGTTACGTTTGAGTAGGCAAATTATAAAGCAATTAATAATAATAATTATTATGTATCAGAAACAGAGAATTATATAGTAACATTTATCATTATATCTTTTAAAGTAACAGTATTATAGTACTCAGTTCTGCGTGTGTGTGTGTGTGTGTGTGTGTGCTATGCATATAATGTCATTTACATGAGACCTATGCCTCATCGGGAGTGTCTCTATATTATTTCAGTAGATGTTTTGCTGATTGCTTTTTGAACCGATTGAAAACAATCCATTTAAAGGTATTTGATTATAAAAATATTGATAAATAAACGAACTAGAAAACGAACTGGATCAGTCTTAACATGGATGAATAATTCTGACAGCATCTACAAAATAAATACACGATCAAGAAAACAAATTGATTTAGTCTCGACCGAACGAACAATTAGAACAGCTTCTTTCAAATACACTGAATATGATTTTATAAGTGTCAGTGAGACATACTGATGAGATGAGTGAGACAATGCATGTTGGTATCGTTTGCCACGACCAATCCTCTTTCACCTTAGTGCGACATTTTTAAATCTCATTTGTTTTCTGATCTGTCATGTTGGAATGTTGTGCTATTTCTTCTGATCTAGTGCATTGGTAAGATGCATTTATTTATAGAACTTTACTATTTATAGAAGTTCAAATCGAATTAGAATTTCGGCTGTGTGCTCTTATTGCAAACACATAATAATACTACTGTTGACTACTTGTGACTACTGTTGCTATATTTAGATCTGAAATGTTTTTGCTTTATTGTTTTGAGCAGTGTTGGAATACATATCTATCTATCTATCTGTGTGTCTGTCTGTCTGTCTGCCTGCCTGTCTATCTATCTTAATATGTGCATGCGTATGTATGTTTCATAAATGTTAAATTAAGTTTATCAACTTTAAGTTGACCTACTTGTAGAACTACCACATTGTTCTAAAGTGGCTTCGCTTCCTATAAACATTTAACACAATCCTGAGCAGTCATCTGCATCAGTCCATACATTGCAGCGGCAACATTTTTGGGTTTTCACAGCACACCAATAGAAATTTCGTGGCGTCTACACGACTAGTGGCGACTACACATGTCAGAGCTTTGTAAAATATTTATTGTTATATACAGCGGAGTATCACCAAAAAACTCGCGGGAACATTCAATGATCCTCTGACTTACAACCTTTGACATTCACCTTTGTACATAGCCTCTGACACACTGATAGCACTTTTCCATTGTAGAAGGCATATTTACTGTGGTAAATATGATGTAAGTGACAACATCAGGGTAATAAAACAGCTCTTACAATAATGCTACGCCATATCAATAAACGTTAGCATACACATACAAATTCAAAAGAATTTCCTTCGCTATGAACCAGTTATAATATAAGATAATAATCATCTAAAGAATTCAAATATTCAACAGTTATCGTCATAGTCTCCAATAACTGGTTCCATCCACCATAAAATTGCGTTTAAATAAGATGCATTACGTCCAGGTTTTTAATTCGGTTCAACAATAGTCTTCACAATGTATAAAGAAAGTGGCGCTCACAACGCACGCCGCTTTTTACAATTTCATCATTATACATTTACAATTGAACCATTGCTAATGCAACAATACATTCCTGTAAAGTAACATACCTTTACAATTGAACCATTGCTAATGCAACAATACATTCCTGTAAAGTAACATACATTTACAATTGAACCATTGCTAATGCAACAATACATTCCTGTAAAGTAACATACATTTACAATTGAACCATTGCTAATGCAACAATACATTCCTGTAAAGTAACATACCTTTACAATTGAACCATTGCTAATGCAACAATATATTCCTGTAAAGTAACATACCTTTACAATTGAACCATTGCTAATGCAACAATATATTCCTGTAAAGTAACATACCTTTACAATTGAACCATTGCTAATGCAACAATATATTCCTGTAAAGTAACATACATTTACAATTGAACCATTGCTAATGCAACAATACATTCCTGTAAAGTAACATACGTTTACAATTGAACCATTGCTAATGCAACAATACATTCCTGTAAAGAAACATACATTCCTGTAAAGAAACATATATTGACATTCGTGATGCAAATAATCATCATTGTGAAATAACAAATGTCTAATGTTGAAGTTAATAAAACATTTCAATTGTTCTTGTAAAATCAACATAAATATGCTGACTGTTCACTGTCTAAATCCTTGTACTCGTGCTGACTGTTCACAGTCTAAGTCCTTGCACTCGTGCTGACTGTTCACAGTCTAAGCCCTTGTACTCGTGCGTTCACAGATTCGATTTCTCCGATAGTTTGTTATGGCATGAATGAGGTAACTCGGTGGTAAACTTTACCACCTGAAATTTGACCACATGGGGTTTCTCAAAGTCTATATATATGGTTATACGGACCGGTGTTTCCGGTCAACTTCACCCATCCTTTTACAAACCATTCCTCTACCCCTCATCCTTTTTGTACTGCTCATGAGGTGCAACACATTCGATTTGGTTGACTACACTGCTGACCAATAACTTAGCAAGTAATTAATTAGACTCAGTATTAAGAAATTAGTATTGGTTCATTTACTGAGAGAATAACAAAATGACTAATGTAGAAGAGCCCACACCCTAAAAAATAAATTGTCATTAACGAGACACAAGAATCAGTCCAGAAGACCAGAGAGTCAGTTTCCTAAACAAAATTATTAATAACAATATTTTTCTTAAGTAAGTCAAAAGCAGTAGTGAAGTTCTCTTCTTTTACGAGTCTTTTTCTCTTCAATTGATTTTCACCGTTACAGATTGTCTTATGAACTGTCCATGAGAAGCTTAACAATATTGTAATTAATTTTCTATCAATGTGGGGAGATCACCTTGACATGGAGCTTTGGCAGGAAACATGCCCTCTGCATATGTGGGGAACATCCTTTCCGAAGTTGAAGGGAATGGAAGAATGAAATCTAGAATTGCCACTGATTAATCATTTGCCTCATTCATCTTGAAAGCTAAAAGTATTTGCTCAGTTTTGCTAAAGATGCAACCTGACATCGATGAGAAACTCACCACATAATGCCCTCAATTAAGAAAAGTTCTCAGTATAACATCCGAAATATAAATACAAACCTGTCAAACGAGCGAAAGAAAATTGTCATGAATCTCAGCTTCTCAACTTCACTGACCCTTATAACCCAGATTTCACAATCAGACCAGAGAAAATAGAAGAAAAGAAACATCACAATTTACACTCTCTCATATCTTCAGGTAATTTAAGCCCTCAGTAATAACTCTCGAGTCACTTCAGTAATAATGTTTTGAATACTTATGAATTCTTGATACAAGAACAATTTGAGAGAACTAACGTGTCCAAGGCTCAGAATTCCCTAAGGAGCACCTTATTATATATTCAACCATAAATAATGTGAACATAATACCTAGAATTTCATATAGATAAACTACCATAAAAATAATTTAGTTGACTAGGAGGTGGTCCCAGTGTGAATGACTTTCAATATAGCCACACTTAAAAATATACGGGAAACTAATCCATAAATTTTTCTCAGTCTGCCAGGCTTTTGCCCACCAATCCAAAGCATGGGTTTTGGGGAACTATCTACTAGTTTGGTCGCTCCTATCATGTATGATAAGGTCTGCTTGAAGTTCAAGGTCATGACCGCTTGGTGTTGAGATGCCAGTACTAGGTTTCTTGAACTATTGACTGATTCCAACCATATCATGAAGATTACAAGAAGCAGCCTCTCAGGTCTGCATTATCTTTAGTCTCACTCTAATTTGTCTCTCTAATCTTTCCTTCTGCCACTCTCTCTTGCATCATATTTCAGATTGTAAGTATGTTGCCCCATCACTCTAGTTTGTCTCTGGTTTAACGCTAGTATGTAATCTCCCCAGTCTTCAGTCTCTCCTTGTCACATTCTAGTCTATTGTCTTATACTTATAGTCTGGCCTCAGTCTAGCCTGCTTTCTCCTTCTATCTTACTTAGTCTGTTGAATCTCTGCTCTGTTGATTCTCTGGTTTCAGTCATATGTCATTCATTTCTAGCCGCCCTCTCTAATCTGTAATTTGTTTCAATATACACGAATATGTGGCATTAACTTATCTGTCTAAAGTTAAATATATTTTCCGGTTACAGTTTTGGTGGGAACGTAGCTTATGTGTTGAAATCTATTTTTAGTATTAATATTAAAAACACAGAAACATTTTATAATGACACACTGCAAACACAGGCTCACTTGACTTTATCTGTAAAATGTTTCCGCTTTAAGTGACAGCTTGCACCGCCTGATAATAATTCGTCTACAATTTTCTCACTAAAGGGGAGATAATCAAGACTCTCTTCCCTACATCTCGCAAACTGTTGCTCAAACCTAAACTTAGACTAATAGGAAATCATATGCAGCAAAGCATAAATTATGTTGATCAAACGAAAGTATCCCACAGTGTGGCAAACTTCGCCCTACATAAATTAATTCATTATTACATTCATAACAAAACAGAAACTAACACTTGGCTCACCAACTTTTGTTGTGTGACGGCAGGAAGACTTCCGGAAATAATACCAGCGACATGAGTGAGAAGACAATTAAATCATGGAGGACGAAAGAATGTCGAATTCGATATTCACAGAGCGTAAGAATTGCAGGGTGTGGCACCTGAGACAGGCGATCGGTTTTAACAGACCAGTTCGTGTGACGCATTCTTTACTCCGTGTCTGTGGTCACCTCAAAACATCTTGTAGTTTCTTTGCGATATAGCGAATTCGACTTTCACGCGCACATCAGTGGCTCGGATGTCTCAATGAGCTTTAAACCAATTTCTGCTGCCGGTACCCTTTAAATTCTCAACCCCACCCCAACCCCCAAGTGAAGAAAATTCCAGTTTTTATTTACTGTGAAAAAGCAAAGTTGTATTTTTTCATTACTCTCGAAATGGGAGCGTCATAAAATGTATGACACCAGACACACGTTTATTTATATAAAATTTATATATTTATAATTTATTTAGCTATATACTACAAATTACTATTTTTCTATTGCTTAAGTACTGCACATTAAGTGATATCATTTTTCATAACGTCTCGCATCGTAAAAGGAGCTTCTCGCAACCCTATGTGTCGCATAATAATATTAATAAGACGTATTGCGTGACACATAATGATATTAATAAGACGTATTGCGTGACACATAATGATATTAATAAGACGTATTGCTTGACACATAATTATATTAATATGACGTGTTGCGTGACACATAATAATATTAATGAGAGGTGTTGCGTGACATATAATAATAGTAATAAGACGTATTGCGCGATACATATTAATATTAATTAGATGTATTGCGCGACACATAATAATATTAACACGATGTATTGCGAGACACATAATAATATTAATAAGAGATATTGCGCGACACATAATAATATTAATGAGGTATTGCGCGACACATAATAATATTAATGAGGTATTGCGCGACACATAATAACATTAATGAGGTATTGCGCGACACATAATATTAATTTGAGGTAGTGTGCGACAAATATTAATATTAATAAGAGATACAACGTGAGTATAATGAAATACATATGTCGTTGAACAGAGTTACCCCACGTATTGTAATGAAATAATTTCAACACATAATAAAGAACAGAGGTTGCAATATTAGCATAATGAAATACATGTATCGTGAAAAAAGTTGCGACATGAGAGTTGAAACCCTTGGAAAGACACTGCTTTAGCAGGGTGTCGAATGCTGCATGTCAGCCTTGAAATTGTAGGCAAGTCAATTTTGAGACATCAAGAGAAAATGCGCTTGATTTATACTTGTACAGTCTAAATGGTTGTATTATATCACTTGGCAACACCATGAGCACAGTGGCATAATAATAAAATAAGTAGATGCGTACCTAGGAGGTCAAGCAAAACAATACAGACTGATGTAGGTTACGTCTGCTGTAATATCTTATGCGTCACAGGAATCTTTGAGTATTGTACAGTCTTTAAGGCAAACATTCAATTTGACAACCAAAAAAAAATGTTTAAATTTCAGTATAAAAAGTACTAAAACTATTTGTGTAGGAAATTATCTGAACCTTTGAATTTCTGTTAAAGATAATATTAAACTAAGAAAATTTTAAAACATTTCTGTGTTATCCGTTTTATATTTTGTGTGAAGGAAATGCTCAATAAATCTATGGTGGATTTGTGACTTGATGCTGGTTGGTGCAGAAACATAGGTTGCATAAATATAATATATAAAAATGAAAACTCAAATACAAATAAATCAAATAAGTACATACAAAAGAGTCTACAAATGTGTTTATGGGTTTATTACAATTTTATATATATACACAATGTATAAACAATCGCACCGCTTGTTACTAACACATACACACTATAAACAAGCTGAATACAATGACCTTCCAGCATGCTTATACTTCTAATGACTCCGTTTATTTTTAGCGCGGATGAATATCATTAGTTTTCTTGGGTGATTTTAACAAAATACAAACCGAGATTTAGTAAAATCATTTTTTATCCGTTAAAGGTATCTTCATTACCAAAACTTCCCATTAAGAGTGAGCAACTAAAATAATTCTTTTTAAAGAATCCCATAAGAGATTAACTATTTTTAATAAAAATAAATTACAAGGCTGTGGCGGAAGGTTAACAATTTGCACGACCGATGTTTCCGGCGAGTAGACAAATTCATAAAAAAAATAACTTCCTTTTTCGTTTCAAATGGATGTAGTACCGGTTATGATTGTATATGGAAGACTATGTCAGTGCTTATTAAGGTTAGAATAATTTTTATTGTTAAAATGAGGTACCAATCGATGAAATATAACAATTCTTGCAGTAAAGTGTATCTAAAATGTCTGTCTGTTGCTGGTATAAAAAGAAACTAATAAGTTAAATTTTGTTACCCTCATGTCACACTTATGGGTCAACTAGAGAATCACCCTTATATATAATATATAATGCGCGAAAGCGGCGGAAGCCGAAAACGCCCCCTACATTAGCAAGCAAGCATATATATATATATATAAATCTTTAAAAGAATTTCATTCACTTTTCGTGTCAATCTTGGTCATCCCCATTTTATATAAAGTTCATTTTGTAATGTAAATCTCGTCTATGTTATCGTTATATGTTAGTGGGGAACTACTCTGGCTGAGGACTCTAATGAGCTGCTGGGAGGGTCATCTTTCATAGTCGTTTTGTCCTATATTTTAATTAATTAATTAATTTATGGGAGATCGACAGCTACAGACAAATTAGCTGACATGCCTTGAGTTGGCAACGTTATCTTTCCCTTTGACTAATTAAGACCTATATAACATTCACATATTTCCGGCTCAGAAAAAACAGCCAACTCTTCTCGGTCACACTAATATATTAACCAAAATGTGGTTTTAAGATAAAAAAAAACAAAGACGATTTAATGATAACAATGAAAAAGAACTGTCATGGGGAAAGGAAGTTAGACGCCAAAATCATTTTTTTTTCAACCATCCGGCAAGATCGCTGATCACGCAAAGCACAGTCGGTATCATGCTAGAGTTAAGCCCAAATATTTTCTTTTTAATGCTAGTGAAGGGACGTAATTTATACACAACAAGCAAAGCCCTCGCTATACTTCTCTATAGTGACTTATAATTCAAAGCTATACTGAGACTTTTATTAATAAATCTCTATTGTCAATTATACAAGCCTAAGACTTATGTTGTTAAGTTTTGTGCATTGGGGTGTATGCATAGTCTCTACTATTGTAATGTTTTGAGTTAATGATTGGTAAAGAATGGTATTTCTTAAATATTTAAAGTTTAGTATGGTAATACTTGTAATTTTTGTATTGTAGAATTTGAAGTGCACTGAGGTACATGTATTGAGTACATGCCTGAGATAATAAGAACAATGGGACTATTTTTGAGAATCACGTGCTCTACATGACATGAGTTATGTAGCATGGCAATATTTCAAGCTTGCAGATTTTTTTCACGTAACCCTCGGACAACAAGTGAAAAGATTACGAACTTTCAAAATGGATAAATGCGAATGTAGAAAGAGACAGTAGACAGTTCAGAATTTGCTTTACCATCATAACTTTGTGGGGGACTGCAATATGGCAACAAAGAAAGACACACAATGAAATAAATCCGATTTCCTCCCTTCTCCTAGTCTCTCCAACTGTTTCTTCTGGTGTTTCAACCTACTTGTTTCTTCTGCTGTTGAAAACAAACTATGTTCTCCCCAAAGAACAAACTCACAACTCAGATTGTCTGCTTATCTCATATTGAAAATAAATTCTCAACTCAACTGTTCCTTCCTCAAAAGCAAAATCCCCACTGCAAAATTTCCATTATTTTCTTTCAATGGCAAATTCTCAACTATAACTGCAAATTCTCAATTGTCTTTCTTCCCTAAAAAAATTAAATTATGAACTGTCTCTTTCTTATAGGTAAAATCTCAACTCTTTCTTTTATCAAAAGCAACGCAGAAAACAAAAATGGCCCAGCTTCACTTATAATAGTTTCTTGACAATAGTTAATTGAATTTCCACTCAAAGCTGCAGAACATGGCCTTTTATTTTGTATATAAAGCTTATTTTATGCTATTGTGTAATTATAATTACCACCAATATTAATTTGTGCTTCCTGTCAAAAGAGTTATAATAGGAGTTCATCCTAATTATGGACTTTATACTTGCAAAAATCAAGAAATCTGAAATGTGAATCTAAGTTGTCTTTACTTAGACGTGCATTATTTATGTATAGTATGAACATGATGTGAAGTGGGTAGATATAGATATAAACTTTTGGACATTTTGTAACAAGCATATATTGCTCATTTGCTTTATAAAATTACTGTTTGTACAGTATAATATAGTAAGGTGTCATTACTATATTTATTCCTACACTAAGATAATTAGAAATACAATTAGCTATAAATCGGAAAATGGCGAATTGCTCTGTTTTAAATTTTTGGACGTATCGTTTGTTTATTGTTAAAAGTATTTACATTTAATTTTTTTTATTTCTAAGAGTTTAAATCTTTTTATGTTTGATTATTGTAATAAGTATTATTGTACAATAAATAATACATTTTTTGTTCATAAAAATAAAATTTGGCCATCAAAACTGCTGTGTAAATAAATTTTAAATAAATAAATATATATATATTAAAATAAAATTTAAAAAAAGCATACCATATTCGAAACACTTCTTCTTTGTAAGGAATGTGGTTTTAAAAAAATTTCAAAACTGTTCAAAAATTTCCGCTTGGAAATACACAGGTCATCAATGCCTGCTCCCTTTTTCGCTGACTTTCTAGTCTTTAAAATTTGCAGTTTCTTCTTCACCAAAAATAATTTGAGGCAAAATGATTCAAAATGTCACTTTTTAAAAGACAAGTTACTGTAGTATTTTCATCATCTTTTATCTTTATACTTAATCTACATTAAAATAAGTATAAATACAAATACAGTGTATTCTAGCATTAATGACTTTGAACAAAATTTTATCTTACACAAAGTTCTACGTAAGTTGAATATTGATTTCAACCCAAATTTAATTTTGCATAAAGTGTTAAATAATTGAATCTTGTTTTCAACTGTGCATTTTTGTTCACGTCTACAGCACACGAAACGAGGCAAATTTATTATATATTTAAGCAACACTGACTTTCAACCCAACTGTAGTTTTGCACAAAATATTAAATAATTGAATCTTGATTTCAATAGTTGGTTTCATTGTGAGATGACAAGTACACTAATTAAAGATATTGTGTACAAGGAAACTAATGCAGTTAGCACATATGTGAGATACATTCAATACATCTATTTTACTTATTAATAAAACTTTATTTGCTTTTTTCACGATTTAATGTGCTTATGATGAACATTGCTTGCAAAATATAATGCTTATTAAATATATATTCAAGCATTAAAGACTTTTAACTCGAATTTATTTCTGCACAGAATGTTAAACATTCGAATCTTCACTTCAACATATTTATTTTTGTTTCATTATATTTTGTCAGTACCCTAATTAAAGACTGTGTACATAATGCATTTAGCACGAGATAAATTCAATGTACACAGCATCATTACACAAATTACGTCAAAGCCTTTTTTTTAAATAAGCACGTCGTATACAGATTATTCTAGTCTGATTTTATCGAATTTAACAAAATTATTGGAAAAGCAAACAGAAACCCAAAATGTAATTATAAATCGAAGCTTTGTCAAAAAAAAAAAAAAAAAAAAAGAAAGAAAAGGAAGAAGACGAGAAAAACTGTATTGTGTTTATCACAAGTGAGAAAACGTACCAATTCACATTTAGAAATACGCACTTTATTCGTCCACTGATTTCCCACCACATGTGAGATTCTTATAAGGGCGCGACGCTTCTTTTCTCTATTAAAATATTCTGCGGAATCCGCATTCCATAGACATTCCTTCTTCTAGTACATCTCAATTATCTTGCTCATATCCCCCTCTGTAACTGTCGCCATTTTCTTCTTTATATCTGTTTTTGCGCTCAGCGTTGCACGATTTGATGGAGCTTTACTATTGCTATGACATTTTGACGTCATTACGAATGTCGTAGGAAAATAGAACAGTCAAGACAGTCACGTAAGACATGTCATAGGGATGTTTACGTAAGACATTTTGTCAGCACACGATAAGACATGTCATAGGGATGTTTACGTAAGACATTTTGTCAGCACACGGTAAGACATGTCATAGGGATGTTTACGTAAGACATTTTGTCAGCACACGGTAAGACATGTCATAGGGATGTTTACGTAAGACATTTTGTCAGCACACGGTAAGACATGTCATAGGGATGTTTACGTAAGACATTTTGTCAGCACACGATAAGACATGTCTCAATTAACAGCCGTATAAGACAGGTGCCTTACCGTGTGCGGAGGCCTTTAGTAAATATATCACCTTTACGCTATTCAATATTGAAGTTGGTAAATACATGTTAGTAAATATATCACTTTTACGGTAATAAATATTGTTCAGCTAGAACGCTATGACGCTCTTTGTATTTGGTTATTCATGTCAGAAGTGTAATTCAGCAATGCTAAGTTCACTCCGTTCTGATAACAGGTAAATCTATAGTATTGTCTAGGGCAGGGGTGGGCAAACTTTTTGTGTGTAGGGCCACATTGACAAATGTAAAGTTATTGGGGGGCCGCATATATATATTATACACACTTTGTTTACAGCAACCTAACACAATAAGTAATTATGAATTATTTATAGGTTATTGAACAGTATAAAACTATAAATAACCAATTATTGCAATTTTATTTTACTTATACATTTATACATTATATTTTACAATATGGACTAACACTTTTACTAATTTGTTAAGATTTTATATTTTTTTATTATAATAAATTTTTAAAATTATCTATCAGTGGCTTTAATTTAGACACAAACTGACTACATTGTCATTACAATTATTGATTTCTAATGAGATGTATGTAACTGCTTGCAATTTTTAACAATATTCTTTAAATCTGGAGCAAGTTTACTTGTTGAAATTCGCATGACAGCATGCAAGTTGCAGTCCGACAATAAAGACCTATTCTTAGATTTGTTGATCTTCAAGCAAGAAAATGCTTGTTCGCAAATGTATGTTGATCCAAACAATGATAAAAGTTTTGCTGCAAAATTTTTCAAGTTGGGAAATGATTCTTCTGATAAAGATCCATAGAAATCCAGCAAACCATCTGACTTGAATTTCTCTTTCAGGTCATGATCTGCTTGTAAGTCAAGAAGCTCTAACTGTATGTCCTCCGGGGCTGTATCAGCTTCTGCACCAAAAGGGGAACTGAGAATATTAAACTGTGGCTCTAAGTTCTAGAAATCTTTAAATCTCCTTCCAAATTCATCAGTCAGTGCATTTAATTGGGCTTTATACTTTTCAGTCATTTCACCAGAAATGGTTTCTTGTTTCAGCAAAGGGAAGTGACAAAACTTTTTTTCACTTGCTTGTCTGGAGAACAGTGAGAGTTTTGCCCGAAATTATTTTACATGTACATAGAGTTCATGTGCAAACACACAATTGCCCTGAAGTTTGACATTCAGTTCATTTAACTTTTTCATAATTTCAATGACAAACATAAAGTCTAACTTCCACTCTTTATTGACAATGTTAGTATTAAAGTCACATTCAATGCCCTTCATCTCTAGGAACATCACTATTTCTTCTCTGAGGTCCCACACTCCCTCAACACCTTGCCGAGACTCAGCCATCGAACACTGGTGTGGTACAGCACATCGGAATGTTCAGTTTCCAAATCGTCAAGTAATGCCTTGAACTGTCTGTGATTAAGTCCTCTTGATCTGATGAGGTTGAATTGGGACAACTGGGTCAATAACATGCTTGATATTCAAAACAGTTTTACACAGATTTTCTTGATGGATCACACAGTGAAGTGGTAATAATGTGTGGTCAGGATATTCTGCTTTAATCTTATCACTTATCAACTTTACCAGACCTACATTTTTTTCAGTCAAAGCACGAGCTCCGTCATTTGTAACACTTGCCATCTTGTTCCAAACCAGCCCAGTTCTTTTAATATAGTTATTAACAGCATTGAATATATTATGGCTTGTGGTTGTGTCTTTGAGTGACTCAACATTTAGTAACTCTTCAGTGAGTTTGAAAGAAGTGTTTATTCCACGTATAAATATCAAAAATTGGGTAGTATCATGTACATCGGTACATCCAATGCAAGAGAGTACCACAAAAATTGTTTATTTTTGCATCTTGAAGTTTATGCATCAGATTGTTACTTATCTTGTCAACACGTCTGACCACAGTTCTCCTTGATAAAGTAATGTTGTCAAATTTGTTTTTTTGTTTGTTCTGGACACATAATGTTTGCTGCATCTAGCAAACATTCCTTGATGAACTCGCCATCAGAAAATGGCTTGTTGTGTTTTACAATTCTGTGTGACAGCACCAGACTAGCTTCTGTTGCAGCATCTTGAATTGAAGACTGTTTAGTGAAAACAGTTTGTTGTTTCTCCAAATTTTTCACCAGCTCCATGCATTTCCTTTTCCTCTCTTCGGTTGTTAAATTGTATCCGAAATTGGAATCTTTTGTTTGGTAGTGTCTTTTTAAATTATGTGGGTAGGGACTGTCCATCTGGACTTGTTTACATTTGTTTGCTTCAACACAATGTCCTAACCTCCTTGACAGCAGTTACCACACTGGTTCCTGTTTACATTTGTCCACCTCAATATCGCGCGTCCTAATCGTCCTTGATGGGTTTACCCCTTCCCCTCTCTATCTCTAGCCAGAAAGTGACTGTAGCAGACTTCCTTGATTGCAATTAGAGTTTAACAGTTTGACTGGGTATGGTCCTTTCTTTCGTCAGTACAGCGTGCGAGTAGTTAAATGTTAGCCGGAATCAATTAGTGACGATTTTGTCCGTCAAGCGTGACTGCGCTAACAGTAACAGTTTGACACTGCAAGGCCCTTTTAAAAAAAATTTCTAAATGCCCCGCGGGCCGTAGTTTGCCCACCCTTAGTCTAGGGTCCTGATCCCTACGCTCATAAGAAGGAAGAAGAGGTTTTGGGATGAAATACATGTAAACTATTCTGAAGCAACCTATTGCTGTTTTCTAGGAATTAAGACACGGATAGAGATTAGGCGCTCGGGCCTAGGGTTACGGGCTAAGTGCGTGGGTAAACTTTGTGATTTCCGTGAACAATCACATGCGTCTTTGTCTAAAGTGTCTTACACAGAGAGGTACAGGCAACTCTTCAAGGTCCTGAACCCTAATAGCTCCCTGACGTAGTAAAAATCTTGTACTGACCTGAGCGTTGACACGATGACCTAGTTAACGAACAAGACATGAATGACTCATGAGCTTGATTAAATATTGCTCATCGCCTGCTTGTTTGATTACTTCCGCAGGAAGCAAATGTGCATACAATCTCGAGACTCGCTCTAACATTTAGCTGGGGTGTCGTATACTGCTTGGAGTGACTCGTATTTATGCAATTAGATCAAATCCAATCCTGCCTGCACACTAACTTATCTACGGGGGCCGATACAAACAGTAAGACTTATTGATTATGGGGCGACGGCCTGATATTTTTATTTGACTCGCCAGCCCCCAACAGAATGCCTATAAAGAAATTTATTTAACAGTATAACACCATGACGCTAACACTACAAGAGACACTACACTACAATTATGATGCGATTCACATTTATATTTAACAGCTACATTAATAAAGATGGGTAAGAATTATAAAACGATTAACAATAAAACTTTAATTAAAAGAGAAATAAATTTTTAAAAAGCATAAAGATTGTTAACACATGTTTTTCAGTGATCACTATAGTTTTTCTTCAATAATCGGATTTGTTTTAAATCAACTCTAACCGAATTGTTCATAACCATCATTTCTTTTTATAGGAAGATTCTAGGAAGACAAGGGCCGCAATTCCTCGTTTCGTATTAACTCAACTTTCGTGTCATCTATTGAAGCTTTAGCCATGCCCACAACCGGTGTGTGTCAACGCCCTTGGACTGCAAGCCTCAAACCACACAGTGTACCTCTCTGTACCTCTCAATTCTCTGTTATACGTCCAAGTCCTTGAAAAATTGACCAGCCCTAAGTCCCTTCTTCAGACGTAGATTTATCCTATTTACTTTTACCGATCTACGACTGCAATTCGTCATTTCAATACTATAAATGCAATATAAAAATACAATATAAACTCATTCATTCGCCTTCGGTCACAGTCACTCATTTACCTTCAAAAAGGGCCTTCTAATCACTAGCCGTAGGGGACACTACCTTTTCTTCTAGCTTCTGGTATGTGTAATGGTCAATAGCACCAAAGGTATTTATACAATCGAAACATCCACTAATCCCTCTTTAAAATATTTTTAAAACTTTAATCATGCCTACGCAGCTCATTTGACCGCCTGGCACAAGATCAGCCAATTCTCAAGCTGCGTTCAGACTCCCGTAATAATTGTTTCTATTTTACGGCACGCAAGCACGCACAACCTCTATCCCTCTTCCCGATCTCTTCCCGGAAGTTTGCACTTCCGACTAAGGAGGCATTCACACTAACACTTTAATTTTACCGTTACTTCAATTCAGAATTGTCACTAAAAAAAAATGAAAACTCCTTTCATGACATGGGGGTCATGCCGTAGACAAGGAAAAAGATTTATAACTTTGCTGGAAGAAGAGCGCACACTTCCGGCTAATCAAAGACCGCAGTTTGGTATGGTTATTACCAGAGACAGAGAAGGTGCGAACGAGTCTGTGTCACCAGTTTGACACAGTGTTCCTGCAACAAGTCCACACACTATTTTACTAAGGGGACTCAATCAACAAGAAGATTACAAGTACGATCTCTCAACATGCTTAGTTGTTTTACACAGAAAAAGCAGCTATATGAATCACGAGGGCGCTTGAGATACAGGGTAAACACAACCAAAACAGATAATTTAACTTTAGAGTAAGTGGTATGTGCGTGTGTGTGTGTGTGTGTGTGTGTGTGTGTGTGTGTGTGTGTGTGTGTGTGTGTGTGTGTGTGTGTGTGTGTGTGTGATGAACTGTCAAGAACAAACATGCGTTAATGATAACAAAAGGATATACTTCTATATAGCCCATGTCCCAATATATAAAGCTTACAAAACACATGAAATTGGCCTCATTAAAAAGATTAATTACATTTGAATAAAATGTTTTAAACAAATAAAGAAGCACACGTCACCAAACTTTTATCACAATGCGTACAAAATTACGAAATAAAAAGTAAATGATGTTTAGATTCATCAAAGTATGTTTGAGTAATTGCTAAGAATGCGCCAAACACACATACGTACACACGTGCATTCACACATACACACGCAAACACGTAAAGCAGAATACTAAAGCTCACATGCTCGGTGACAAAGAACAACAACAGGCTGCAATTTTAATTAACACTCCGGATGAAAATGGCAACAGCGACTGATGAGAATTAAGAAAAGGTGTATTTTGAAGGCGTACGAATACCTTAAGAGTCTTGAGCAAAATGCATTGTTTTACTTACTGGCACCATAAGACATAAGGAAATGTGCACACGGTACTTAAAGTGGTGTCCAAAATATGTTGCACGTGATACGCAAGATCTCGAGTGTTTTGACTTTTGACTTTTTACTTTTGACTTTTGACTCGTATCTTTTCGAAAGACGCACAGCATAAACATTAATTGACGAACAAAAGAACAGAAACAAGTACAGTTTATTACAAGTAGTTTTACTAATTCCAGCAACAAAAGTACTTACATTTATACATCATTTACATAACATTCATAATGACCAGTTTTAAAGCACATAATATGCACATAAAAATATATTGCAGAAAGACGTATTGTTTTGTGTGCATTAATGTTCATGATGATAATGATGGTGATGACGATGATGAAAATGAAGACCTCTATTCTCTTCTACATATTGTCGCATACCTGCACACACACCCTCCTTCACGTACCCCCTTCCCACCCACACACCTTGAGAAAATACAAATTTTTTCTAAAAATTATTACACCGATGATAGCTAGTGTGAGCGTGAGTTCCTGAGCATATGAATGAGAATGTTTAAACAATATTTAAAAACGTCTCCCCCCAAAAAAAAAAAAACAAGCAAAAAAAAAAACCCAATAATTTAAAAAATACAAAAGTATCTACGCACTGGTTACGCGCAGTGATCGGAGTTTGAACCCTACCACCCCCGGTTAAGGAAATTGGAGCCTTTTTAAACTAAAAATCAACTGATCAACTCGAGATTACTGGCTGTCACGATTGTAAACGATTAGATAAGTGACATGAATTGCTAATAAGAATTCCTACATTTATTTAAATGGCATGCATTTTGGTATAAGCATCATATTGTGTGTGTGGGTATATGTGTTACAATGCCATGAATAAATCCATAAAATGAAAGTATCTTTTGTGAGCAGCTGGTCAGAAAACAAAGCAAAAAGTAACAGAGCAAATTGTCTAAGAAAAATGAATGAATAAAATCGCGATAAATATTTCCGCACCCTTATTCCACCCCTCACCCCCAACTACCTTGTCATAACGTATTAAACCTTTCCCTATTTTGCGCGAGATACTTGAAGAGGGCAGCCCTTTATTAACAGGGACACCGAGGGGCGTGAAATCACCTTCACAACAGTCGTTTTCATATGAAGGGGCAGAAAGGCGATATTCACTGAATGACTACTTTGCAGTCTGTTCTTGTGTGCAAAACAACAATGTATTCAATAGTGAAATTTGCTTCAACGCGGTGACTAGCACCAGTTCACATGTCTGTGTTTCTGCACCAATCGTAAAGTAGGCGGAAGTAATTCACCAATGAAAATGCATTAACGAGGTCAAGGTTAAAGTCCCTTTATGGTAATTATGTCGTATTCGTCGTGCTGTATGGTTGGTTGGGGCAAAATCCATAACGACTGTAGCGGAACCACAGCCTTGCTTGCGTATATTTTAGTGATTTCGTCTATCACTGGCCGTTAAGCCGCATACGTGTATTCGGTAACACAGTGGATTAGTGTTAGAGTGGTTAGTTGGTTATTTATGAGAAGCACTTCCAGCCTGGGCTGATTTCGAGAGCAGGTTTAGAGATATAGTTAGGTTTAGCTTTATAAATAAATTGAACTGAAACGCCAAGGTTGTAAGTGTGGTGCACATTCGATTAGTTCAGACATGGGACTGCTGTTAATCTTAACTGGCGAGAACTTTAACACCTTAACTGGTGAGAACTTTAACACCTTAACTGGTGAGAACTTTAACACCCTAACTGGCGAGAACTTTAACACCTTAACTGGCGAGAACTTTAACACCTTAAATGGCGAGAACTTTAACACCTTAACTGGTGAGAACTTTAACACCTTAACTGGCGAGAACTTTAACACCTTAAATGGTGAGAACTTTAACTGGTCAGAAGAGAAGATCTACTATTTGTCTGTTCTGATTGCTGATAAAGCACTTTGTTTCATCATTAGCATTCCTTACATTTATATATTGCGTGGACATGATAAAGACTCCGTGCAACCTATGCTATGATCAACTATTATTAAAATGCTATTCTCGTAACACATGTGTAGGTCTATACAAGCATAAACACACACAAACACACGTGAGCGCGCATAAACAAAAATCATGCGCGCACAGGCAAACTAACATTGAATTTTATAAGAAACACGTTTCAATAAATAACTGGGAATAAATGAACGGACGAACAAGGAGGAAAAAGTATTATAATTATATTTAAGATTTTTTTTCACTCGCTTGCTCACTCTTACCGAACAATTTGTACTATAATGCACAACAGGGTAAAACAGGTTAAATAATGATACAAAACATATTACGTAATTAATTAATTAATTAAAATTAAAATAATTAAATAAGTAGTTTTTGACATCAATGAAAAGATGTTTTTAATATGATTAAATAATGATGTAGACACAGAAAACAGTGTTGCTTAGAAACGATTAAATGAATGCATCAGAATGTCGATGTAATCTCTCTATCATTGCTCATCCTTTAAATTTTTTTTTATTAATTTTATCACTTAAATGAGCTTGCCTCCTCATTAAGCAAAAGAAATATTTTTAAAACAATGCAGTGAGCAACATGTTGACAAGTTGACCAAAGACTAAAATATGACTTTCCAGTTATTACAGATTATCACATTATATTTCATCACAAAGCAACATTTCCAAACCCAATCTGATCACCAAAAGGACTACCGGAAGAAGTTCATCCCCCCAAAGGGTGTAAAGCCAATCACCGTTATGTTCACAATTCAACTCCATCGACCAATAGGTGACAGTGTTTTGGAACATGTTCGTCGTGCACCTTTCGAACGAAATTGACGTAGATGACATAGTGACTGCCCACTGCCTCTGGGACTTTTATCCCCCCAAATTTTCTGTCTGTCCTCGACGCACAAGGGGAACAGCCCCCGTGGAGTCATCTTGCACACAAAGGAATAGTCCTTCCTTTACAAAGTTTCTAAAAAATGTACAGGAGAAAACCTCACACAGATACTCTCCCATAAAAGAAATTCACAGGCTTCGACCTCAACAGAAAGAGTGAAAAAAAGCCCTCTACACAATTACAGAATCCACACAGGGTGTCAAATGTAGAGAAGAGAAAAATACAATCCAGTTGCCCGCTACACAACGGAGAACGCTTCCGGGGTGTCTTCTGCACAGGACGTCTGGGCGTTCCCTTACACATTTCCGTAAGTAGCTTCCGAGTTGCTTATCTCCCTTTTATACGTCTTCATCTTGGTAACTCCCGGCTCCGTGTTCTGGTAGACAGATTCCGTGTCCTGGTTGGCTCTCGTCTCAGCATTGTCGTAATTGTGGACGTCCGACTTGCCGAGGCTCGGGTGGTCGTATCTGAAAACCGAATCCCGCGGGGTGGTCATGTTTTGGTAGTTGCCATGGCTGTGGTCGTGGACACTCTCCTGCAGAGCGTCACTGGCAAGGTTGCTACATTTTCCTGGCATAATTACAGGAGTGGTCATGAGATTAAGTATGAAAATAAAACAGTCACACACTCACACACATACTACACACACACTCCCCCAAACCACCACCGTGTGTGGGTATGTGTGAAGACAAATGTTATTTTCTTAATTTTATTCTTTTAATGTGTTTGAATGGAAGAGTTTATTTGTTCTTCAGATTTGATTTCTTTTAGAGAGTACCTATTTGTCTTCCATGTATTTTCAGTGAAAATATATTTGACTTCAATTTTTTCAATGAGAATTTTGTTGGATTTCAATGCGTTTAAACGAAGTTCTATTTGACTTCCATGTTTTTCAAGGATTATCTATTTGACTTCATTGCATTGCAATGACTGAATGAGCATCTATTTGACTTCAATATACTACAGTGAAGTTCTGCTTGTTTCAATGCATTTAAGTGCAAACGTATTTGACTTTAATATATTAATTTTTTGAGGAAGGATTATTTTACTACAGTGTCAATAAATGAAGGACTATTAGATCTCCATGAATTTCATTGGGTATCTGATTGACTTCAGAGTATTTCAGTGAAGTTCTACTAGACGCTAATGAATTTTAGTGAGCATTAATTTTGGCTTTAATATATTTCGGTGAAGATTTTTTTAATTCAATATATATATTGGTGAATAGCTGTTTTTGTCTCAGTATATTTCAATGAAGTTCTATAATGAGTATTTATTTAGCTTCAACATATTTCGGTTAAGGACTATTTGATTTCAGTGTAGGTCTATGAAGGACTATAATACTTCAGTTTATTTCAGTGGACCTACATTTGACTTCAGTCTATTTCGGTTTAGTTATACTTGACGCCAGTGTATTTTAGTGAACATATGTTTGACTTCAACATATTTCAGTGAAGGACAGTTTGACTTCAGTGTATTTCAGTGAGTATTTATATGATTGTTAATATGCATTTAGGGTTTTAATCTGCTATGCGTCTGTCTGTCTGTCTACTAAACAATCAATCTTTCCCATCGTTTTTCAGTTAGTATAAGACGAACATATACTTAACTAGAAAAGAACGAATGTATGGCACAAATATTTCAAATTTCAAAGCAGATGCCATGGAGACAGGACTAGGTGAGAAAACAGTAAGCTGATACAAATGTCCTATTTTTGTAATTTATACAATGTCTGTTGGTGTATACCAATCAAATAGATGCATAAAAGTATCTTTCTTTGTTTTCGTTATTTTAATACTTTAAGAGAAAATGCTTCTGTTTAAAACCAACTGCAACATTTTTGGTTGGTCTATCCTCTAAGTCAATTTTAATGTTCGAAATTTCCGGGATTGTGAATGGTTATAAATGATAATGATCTGGAAAGCCATAGCTCGGAGTGGTGTGCTTATTCGACTGAAAAGCGTGCACCTTACCGCCTAATGCATTATTCATTTTAGTTTAATGTGGTATCATATTGTATAATAACGTACTGTTACAGTTCGGAGTAATAGGGATACGGGGGGGGGGGGGGAAGGGTGTTGTAACATTCATGCAGTTTAAAAGCCTAGTTTTGCATTTTATACGCCGACTGTCGTACTGTTCTTACAATTTACTAAATTAACTTTATATTTTAGCTTAACGTCTCAAATGTGTGTTATAAAATGTATGAAGTATAAAATATATCTTTCTGGAGTTTCTTGTTGTACTTTTGGCAAGTGTTTGTGTGTATTTTTGTTGTACATGTACTTTTGGCAAGGTTCGGGTTAGTTCAGACACAAAAATGTAGGCAAGTTGATATCGCATTAACATAAAAATATCAATTAAATTTAAAACTGCATTAACACAAGATAATATGATTTAAATGAAGTAGATTCAAGTCCTATAATCTTGTCTTTATAAATCATTCGGTTTGGTTGTAATACTCAAAGCAATTATGCTATTTCCATTGGTTAATTTTAGTGCATATTTTTACTTCATTAAATGTTATTCTCCTGTCTCGAGACCAATAACAATGGTCGACGTCACTAGCAACAGTCATTTGCATATTGTAGTAATGTGGCCGATTTGTATTGAGGTAAATCTTGCTGTAAGTTCAGTAATGAAATTGCACAAGAGTAATCAGTGAGCTTCACAGAGAAATAAACATGACAGCTGAAGAAAACGTATTCAGCTAAATAGGTTCAGTCTGACGTAAAAAAACATGTTTAGTCTTAGGTAAAACGTTCTAAATTGATTATTTGTTCTGTGACGTCAGATATTGGGGTGGGAAAACCACTCTTGTTTTATCTTAATAAATTTTATATTTTAAACCACCACCGGCTTCGAATTTACCAGAGACAATTACGATGGTATTCATCTCCCCTCCCGCCCCTACCCCCCGAACCAATTTATTTGCAAAAATTTATAACGTTTGTTTAATTATATTAAGGTTATAAACAATGGAACATAATAGTCTAAAATCTGTTTTACTTGAAAACTCTTAATTCATGCGAAGTGTTTGTTTGCAGAATATACAGAGCGTACACACTACTTAGATCCTAGTCTAAACCTGGGCGGATAGGTCTATTAATAGTTTCCTTTTAAAATTAAATTTACCTTTGTTTGACGACGTTCCTTTATTCCTCCAATACCGCATGCAACTTAAAAAAAAACAACAACAAAATTTATTTCACAGATTGCTTAACGATGGTTTCTTGCTTGTCTTTGTATGGCATACACAGTAATTTCCAAGAGAATTCATAGAAAGGACAAAGCAAATTCATAAAACATCTAAGTATATGGTTATCGTACAACTTGCATGCACTCACGAACATTTATGCGACTGAAATACAACAACGTTTTTCCACGGGAAAAAAAAGTCAGTAACACAATTCTACATCCTCACACAGATTGATGACTCGTCTGTTTAATGCACTTACCAAAGTGTTGCGACAACGCTCACAGCGATGATGATCCCCGCACCAATAACGGCACCGACAATAGGTCCAGCTAAATCTTTCTTCTTGCCTGGAAGTGTAAATAAAATTTTTGCTAGTTTGTTTTTCTGCTACTGACATTCCATTATGTTCCACAGGGAGCGGTCCGTAAGTATTATGTGCTAGATATGTGATGTGCGTAAATTTATTCTTTCTATAATTTCAAGAACAAAACTTTTAACCCTTTTCAGCTGAAGGTAAACTGGTTAAGGCTGACGTCATCACGCCACTATGCATCTAGACAGAAAGAGTTACTTTATCCTATACTGCTCGATGTTCATTTGTAACAGGTAGGAAGCATTTAAAACACTCAATAATGGTCTATCTGCTTCTCAATATAGGTGTGTATACCACTTAATATAGGCATGTCTGCTCCTCAATATAAGTGTGTATAGCACTTAATATAGGCGTGTCTACTTCTCCCTTGGTGCTAGTCTACCTATCTAAAACTATGGCACACATTCTCTAAGGCACATAAGAATGAAAAAGAAAAAGGAGAATGCATGTATCCCCCCCCCCCCGAAACCACACCAGACTGAGTCACTCTTCCTTTTTCTTCATACTCTCCCCTTCTTTTTTCATGACGAGAGATGCTATCTCTCCCTCTCATGACGAATGTCTCCATATGTAATAATGTTCGAGGAAACAGATAGCGTACCTTCATCTGTGAAAATGTGTACCACTACAGACAGTGGCTGACTTAACGCTGCCTATATCCAGATTCTTTGGACAAGCTTAGGAAACATTAATTTATTATTTTCTGTGTAATCACTCATTGCTTGTATGTAATTGTTATTAATGACTCCCGATGACGACTATGTAGCCAAAACTCTTGAAGTCGATTGTGAGTTGCGTTTCTCTTTGTCGTAACGTATAAGTTATCCATGAATGATTTTGCTGATCAGGCACTCTCAGTGTTGGTGATCGTAAGATTTATTTAACAGATATTTGTTTTATAGCAAGGCTCTATGACTACCGTAAAGAAATACATTAAGCGACAGATGAACTTATTTCAGGATTTCAAACAGGAGTTTGTTTCAGAGAACGTTAAGCACAATATTATCGCCCCTTGCTAGAGATGACCCTGTTAGATGCTGGCATTAGTTAAGCTAATGTTAATCGTTGTCAGTTGGCATATCAGCTAGATAATTAATTGAATTGCTTCACCCCAGGGGGAGTAGAAAAATATTTTAATGTAAAATTTCTTGTTTTCATTTTGTAAGCGTTAGAGCATTTCTCGAGACTGAAATTACACTGAAAACTGAATTTGAAGAACTGTGTGAATGAGAGAAATATTGACTCACATACCCTTTTTCTTGGTAAAGATGCAAAAGTTAAAGGGCATTTTAATTTTATAAAAAAAATAATGATGATTATGGGCATGCAGGTACTTTTCACAAACTGTAAATGTTCGCTCTAAACTCTTGTACTAATGTTAGAGTGGCAATGTTCGCTCTAAACTCTTGTACTAATGTTAGAGTGGCAATGTTCGCTCTAAACTCTTGTACTAATGTTAGAGTGGCAATGTTCGCTCTAAACTCTTGTACTAATTTTAGAGTGGCAATGCTCGCTCTAGACTATTATACTACCGTTATAGTGGCAATGTTTGCTCTAAACTCTTGTACTAATGATATAGTGGCAATATGAGTTAGGATTAAAAATAGAAAGGTGCGAACTCTGGAATTTGTTTTGATGTAAAAGTAAGCACATTTTACCATTCTCTTCTTAAAGAAGGTTACTTTGAATATAACTAATATGCTTTACTTATTTTAACATAATGGAAACTGTTTACTTGTGTAACAGGCCAGAGGTCTCTTCTATAGTAAAATTCTAAAATCTCTCTCTCTTCTCCCCCCCCCCCACTTCCTCCCGAATACACCCATATTTAATCTCTACCCTAACGTGATCTCTTTCTAATTTTTCTACCACATTTTAAACAAGCTGATTAAAATTAAAATTAATAAAAAATAATTTGTATTACTAAAACATACTTTGACACAATATCCCTTCATATCCATCTGCACATTCAGTTTCACACATCCCGTTGTCATGACGACAGGGATACTCATCTTTGCAGTTCCCGCACTTCAGTGTACAGTTGCTGCCGTAAGTACCCGGGGTACATTCTGAACAGACAAGGGTGAAAATGAAACACAACTAAGTGATATAAGAAAAACAACTGCTAATTAAAATTGTATCATGGCCGGTTGTTAAATGTAACTAGGTCAAGTCTTACTGCACATCTTGTCGCTGTGGCACAACGCTGACATGGTTGTGTCACATCAGTTGTGTTATATTAATTGTGTCACATCAGTAGTGTTATATTAGTTGTGTCACATCAGTCGTGTTATATCAAAATATATCATTCATCAATGGCAAAGCATTTTATGTGGTTTCCTTTATGCATGTGTTTGTGCGTGTTAAGTGTATATAATATGTATGTACTAACTAGTTTATTAAATTATTTAACGTCAGTCATCTTATAATGACGGAAAATTATTTCCAATAGGTTCAATAGTTTCATAATTATAGGTTCTGTCGCTACGAAATGAACATAAGAATTTAGACGTTATTAAAAGAATAAATTTAGGAAAATTATTGTTTTATTAGCTTTTTTTAATAAACGACCCAAACTGTCGCTATCGAAACTGTCGAAATTTACCGTTCACACCCATATTCTGAGTGAGCTGTTGTGTGATATCCCCGCGACAACTATTGCCGTCGTGGAGGTTATTATTATTGATGCGGATAAGGGCACGCAACTCTCTATCATGTTATCGATATAAGTATTTAATATTCTAATTTTATACTCAATGTGACGATTTTCATTTGGTTTTATGAGTTCTTATTAGAATATATCCTCAACTAAGCACGCACTGCGCCATTCAGTGAGCATTGTTTACAATATATATCAACATATTAACTAAAGGGAAGCAATTCCATTTCATTATATTATTGAAACTTAACAAAAATAAGGGACATAATCAGAACTGAGACATGGTGATGATTATTACTGTTTTCGACCCGCCCTTCTCAACCTTTTTACACTGGAGAAACCCTTCAATAATTTTCAGGTCTCAGGCCCCTTAGTAAAAAATATTTTTCAAACACAATTTCTTTCAAATACAAACCCCAAAACGACCTCTCGCGGAACCCAGGTTGAGAAAACTTGCTTTAAAGAAAAATAAAAGAACCTGATAAAAATTAAAACAAATAAGAATTGTTCGAACATTTTTCTAGTTTTAAAATTACAGAACAAGCAAGCAAGTGCATGTGTGCAGGCAATGATCTGCTGGCCACTGTTTACAGTCAACTCGTTTGCGAACATTTTTAAAAGACGGCTGAAGACAAAGTCTTTGTCTACCCCTATAGCCTACAATATGGTCATGCCTGACATATGGGCCTAGAATTCCTACTTGTCAACCAGTCAGTAGATAGAGACGAAGGGGGAAAGAAGTTTCTCGATGCTAAACCTGTATTAAATCTCAAGCATAGGAATCAAAAGAAAATTTCTCTGTATTATTTTCATTTGGTATCAAGAGGTAGGGATTGTTTTTCCACTTTGCTGGTCAGTGTAGGGTCTTTTTGAAAAACAGCAACATAGAGAGAACATGTATTCTGGAGAAAAGAATATAGACAAAGAAGCAATTGGGTTTAGTAGAAAAGTGCCGTAGACAGAGTTGAGATTGTGGCTAGTAGAAATATATCACACAGAAAGAGAAAGAGAGTTAAGAGAGAGATGCAATTGGACGTTGTAGAAATATGTCGCCTCCTCCCAAACCTCACACACACACAGAAAGAGAGTTAGAGAGAGATGAAACTGGACGTTGTAGAAATATGTGTCACAGAAAGAGAAAGATAGTCAGAGAGAGATGCAATTGGACAACAAATAGAAATATGTCACCTCCACCAAACACACACACACACACACACACACACACACACACACACACACACACACACACACAGAAAGAGAGTAAGAGAGAGATGAAACTGGACGTTGTAGAAATATGTTAATGAAAGAGTTGAAAAGACAAGACCGCTACAAGGATAACTCTTTGAGGTCAACCCTGATGATATCAACCATCCTACTTTAAGCCCGACTTGGAACAGCTAGGTTCGAACGCCATAAGACAAAACCAAAGCCATGGGTGAAAAATCTCTCTATCTACACATAATCTCAAGTGGAAGGATCTGTATAATTTTAACAAGCATTAATAATTTAAGTACACGGTCAACCTTGGCCCGGCGCGGGAGGGATTATCGCCCCTTTGACGAGTAAAGCATGTAAGGGACAAAACACGGGTCATTAAATGACATTGAAATCATTAACTCCCCTGTTCATCCCGTCAATAAAATTTTACAAATCGAACACGGCAAATTCCTCATACTGTACAAATATGTATAATCCTCTCCTACATTTTTCTTTCCATTTCAGAAGAACTGCATCACTTAACTGAATTTTACCTTGAGTATTAATATGCATTATATTTAAAATTTTAACTGCAGTCATCGGTTATTAAATTAAGAACCTCGCAATTATGCATGCACAAACAAATACAAACTTGCACACATACACATTCACACGTATACACATTAATTAAAAGTGTGTATGTACAAACACACGTGCACACATAAAATAATGCACAGAGATGAACTCATTCTCTCTCTCTCACACACACATACACACATGCATGAAAGCACACAAGGCGCACAATAAATAAACGCACAAGTGTTCGCGCACACAACAGTAAGAAGACAAAAATCTTACTTTCATTGCAGTAAGGCGAGGTCCATCCGCTTTGGCACGGTTCGTGACAGTATCCTGTTGTTTTGTCACAAGACCCGTCACCACCGCAATGGCCACACAGCTGACCGCACGCGGACCCCCATTGGCCAGGCAGGCACTCTGTAGATCACACAATTAAAAAGCTTGAGCATCTGTCTCGAGTTTTTATCCATGCTCACACGAAAGTTTGTGCGCCATTACTGGAGAAGTGAAGATAGGAATGTGGTGTGTGTTCTATAGATAGATAATTTTTTTTTATATCTCTGCTTTTGAAAGGTGGACATAATTTAAATTGAATTTAAGTGACAGGTGAGAACGCGTGTATAAGTGTTATGTATATGCATGTATACATGTCTATTTATATTTTAACAGATTGTGCGTTTGTTAGTGTGTGTATCTGCACTAAAACATTCCAACCTTACTAATAAACGTAAACAAAATTAAGCATATATTTGTAAATCTTCTGTCCGAAAACAAAATTGAGAGACGAAAATAAATAGGAGATTTCTGTATTATAAGCAATCAAAAGACACCGTACAAACAGAAGAAAGAAGAAATGTGAAACAGGACAGCAAAGATCGACTCCCATTCGCTCGAAACATAATTTATTACATTCGGCTAAATCGGATGATGATGAAATCACCATGAAAGTATTCTTAGAGTAAAAAGAAATATTCAGACAATTTATCTAAGACTGTTATAAATAGAAAAAAATTAGGCAAACTTGGCAAGTATCGAAAGTATTGTTATGTTCCGTCTATTTTTCCATTGTTTAATTCAAGTTTACTACTGTACAATGTGCTTCACATTATTTTGGGGTGGGTGGGATGGAGCCATTTACTGTTGAGTTGTGAGATCAGGTGTTATCTTATCCTAAGTTCTGATAGCGTTATGATTTGTGTATCAAGGTCAGCATTTTATTATGTCCTAAGTTTTGGAAACATTATGATTTGTGTATCAAGGTCAGCATTTTATTATGTCCTAAGTTTTGGAAACATTATGATTTGTGTATCAAGGTCAACATTTTATTATGTCCTAAGTTTTGATAGCGTTATGATTTGCATCTAGGTCAACATTTCATTATGTCCTAAGTTCTAATTGCGTTTGGTTTGCGTATCTAGGTCAACATTTCATTATGTCCTAAGTTCTAATTGCGTTTGGTTTGCGTATCTAGGTCAACATTTCATTATGTCCTAAGTTCTAATTGCGTTTGGTTTGCGTATCTAGGTCAACATTTCATTATGTCCTAAGTTCTGATAGCGTGTGGTTTATGTATCTAGTTCAAGACTTTATTATGTCCTACGTTCTTATAACGTTTAGTTGGTGTATCTTGTTCAGCGTGTCAGCAGGCTTCCTATAAAGGTTTCATATGTGTTTTGTGAAAATTTTCATTTTGAGAAACTTAAAAGAAAACAACAATTTCTAATACATTTGAAATGGAGATGTTTTAGATGTATTAAAAAAAAAAAAGCAAATATACTGGACAAGATTTCCAATGACATGAACAAACAATGTTGGCTACAAACTGAGTTTGTTGCATTAAATATGCATTTAACATTTATAATCCACACACAGAGACACGAATACACTCATACATAATCAAATCAGACATACAGAACACATGCACACAAATACACTCATACATAATCAAATCATAATACAAAACACAAGCACACGAATATACTCATACAAAACACAAGAACATTATAATCATAGAAGTTAGTTGATTTTGTTACATTTTGCTTTTTTGGGTAGTAATAACAAATGAAAATCTAAAATAACAATATTCATTTATCAAAATATTTAAACATAAGATTACGTATAATCTATAATTCGCTTCATTTTTAAAAGAAACATGAAAATAAGTTGATAGATAATTTGGCACAAATATATAATTACACACACACACACACATATATATATATATATATATATGTATTTGTAATTAAGAATATAAATGTGCTTATATTTATATGTATACATGTGTTTATAATTACGTTTTGCCAGCGCGCGCGTGAGTGTGAATGAAACGAAAGTGTTAGCATAAAATAGGAATGGCTTGTGAATTATATTTTTAATTTTCTTAAATACGTTTTTTTCTTTTGTCCAGCTGACCTTTACACAAAGGCATTTTCCAGTTGTCCGTACATCGAGCACAATCTCCACTTATTGCATTACAGCGGGGAGAACCTTCGCAATTGCCGCAGGTTTCTGAACAGTTTTGCCCGAAGTGTCCTTGATCACAAACTAAATTGCAGAGATAATAATAATAATAGCAGCAGTAATGATGGTGATGATGGTGACACTGAAGTTGATGATGAAGAAGAAATTGAAGTCAAATGGAATAATTTAATAATGATTTTTAATGTGATGATTGTTAAAATGGTCACACCAAATATAAATAAAAATAATACCCACCCACCCCCGCCGTTAAAGTTCCTTGCCTTGAACTTTCTAAGCCATAGCCAACATTCTTCTTGTAATTTCATAATTTCATTTAGCCACAGTTAACATCCTTGTCGTAAGTTCCCGTAGCCACAGTCAACATCCTTGTCGAAATTTGTCTTTGCCAAAGCCAACATTCTTGTCGTAATTTCCCTTAGCCACAGTCAAAATTCTTTGTCGTAATTTTCCTTAGCCACAGTCAAAATCCTTTGACTTAATTTCCCTTAGCCACAATCAACATTATTGTCTTAATTTCCCTTAGCTACTGTCAACATCATTGTCGTAATTTCCTTTAGCCATGGTCAAAATTCTTTTAGTTTCCCGTAGCCACAGTCTACATCATTCCTTTATTTCCTTTGCTATTGTCAAATTTCATTGTCTTAATTTTCCTTAGCCACAGTCAAAATTCTTTGTCTTAATTTTCCTTAGCCACTGTCAACATCCTTGCCGTAATTTCATTTAGCCACAGTCAAAATTCTTTGTCTTAATTCCCCATAGCCATTGTCAAATTTCATTGTTTTAATTTCCCTTAGCCACAGTCAAAATTCTTTGTCTTAATTTCCCTTAGCCACAGTCAAAATTCCTTTTTCCGAGTTGGCTAAGCCACTGTCCAAGTTCCATTCTTGGCATTATCAAACCAGTATGTCAAAATTCTTTGTCTTGACCTCTTTATAGCCACCGTTAAAATGTATTTCATGACTTCCCTAATCTACTGTCAAAATTCATCTTCTTAGTCTCCCTACTCCACTGTCAAAGTTCTATTCTTGGCCCCACTAATTCATTGTCAAATTTCTTGGTCTCACTAATTCACTGTCAAAGTTCTAATTTTGACTTCTCTTAATCACGTTTAGATTTCCTGGTCTCTGATTCACTGTCAAAGCTCTTCATCTCCATAATTCGCTGTCATAGTTCCATTCTTGACTTCCCTAATTCACTGTCAAAGTTTTATTTATGACTTCTTTCAGTCACTGTTAAAGATATAATTTTGACTTCTTTCAGTCACTGTCAAAGTTCTATTCTTGACTTCTCTCGGTCGTTGTCAAAGTTAGAGTCTTGACTTCTCTAATTCACTGTTAAATTCCATTCTTGACTTCTCTTTCATTGTCATTCTCCTCTTGACTTCTCTAAGTCAATGTCGAAGTCCCACCTTTGACCTCCCAAATCCTTTGTCAGAGTTATGTTTTGACCGTAGTATGAATTACTCACCACAAATAAAATCCTGTTTGTACAGATTAATAATGCCGTTAGAATACAACAAAATTTTAAGAAATATTTTAAAAACAATATTCATATATTAATTAGAGAACTATGCTTCTGTGTGAAAAACAAGACCCCACCCCCTACAAATATATATATATATATATATATATATATATATATATATATATATATAATTCGCACTACGATGACAACCTGTTAATCTCTTTTATCTTGCGTATGCTACGTTGATAAAAGTATTGTAAATGCTTTCTGCGGTCATAATGCTTTCTTATTTTTTTTAAGTCGACTGACAGCTGTGCTCTGCTGTTTTTCTCGAGTGTCATGTTTTGTTACAAAACTTTAGAAAGAGCTTTGCTCGCCGGCAACATATCATCGTTGGATGTCGCACTTGGCCAGTCCAACATTCTTAGTGAAGTCAGGAATAACGTATAATAACGTATACTTCAGATAACAAAACAACTGCCTAACTAGAGCCCCTTGGAAAGGCGGGCGTGTTCAGTCATGTAAACCTTTCCTTAGCTGCCCCCTTCCAAATACCCCCCCCCCCTTTAAAACAAACATTAAATTTGATAAGTTTAAAGGATCTGCACACTGCTGTGCATTGTTTCGGTAAGACGTATTTTGTCCTATGTTAAAAGTACAAGTACAAGGATATCTACTCACAGATCTAAGACCATACGTGCATTATTTGTCATAGGGAAGCTTTCTTTTGCCCCATGTGATAAATGCACACAGGCACGCATATTGATATGTGTAAACACGTACACACTGAAACTGCTCACAACATTACTTTTACGAAACTTCCAAATATTAATAATCAAAATAATAATAGTAAGTAAAGCGTTTGATCATTTGAGCTGGCATGTCTTACTTTTATTTTATTTTTTACTTTCCATGGAAAGTAATAATAAAGTTTTACTACTCTGCACTGCTATGAAATGTTTCTTTATTTTCCGTTTGGTTCTAACTCCACCCGCAAAATCAAGATGTGCTCAGGTTTCTGACATCCGTACTCTGTTTTCTCACGTATTTTTCTATTCAGTGATCCAAATGAAGAAATCACCAACAACTTTGAAGACTGTTCTTTGTTCACTTTTGATTCGTTGAATACAGGTAACGCTCGTTCAAGCTCTTTTTATCAAAGTTCCCAATATCTCCTACAGATAATATACCCTAGAATGGCCTAGATTATTTCGGCCGGGGAAACAGTTGCTCTGGCTGTTGTCCATTATTAGGTGAAGTCTAGTTTCATGAATGTTTGATCTGCTTGCTGAGCCAAGTGGATTGACCATGGCACCCACCCACCCCATTTATCCAACTATATGCAAAGTGTCCTCTAATGTTCAACCCTTTTATTTATTTGTCAAATCATTTTTATTCTTTTAACAAAATGAACATATTTTATAAAGTGATTTAACAATCTTCAAAAATGGAAACTGGAAATGTCCAGAATGAGAATGAGGGTGGGAGAGTGTGACAGTGTACATGAGTGAGTAAATGACAGTGTATATGAGTGAGTAAATGACAGTGTATATGAGTGAGTAAATGACTGTATATAAGTACATGATAGTGTAAATGAGTGAGTAAATGACAGTGTATATGAGTACTTGGCAGTGTATATGAATACTTGACAGTGTACATGAGTGAGTAAATGGCAGTGTACATGAGTGAGTAAATGACAGTGTATATGAGTGAGTAAATGACAGTGTATATGAGCGAGTAAATGACAGTGTATACGAGTACTTGACAGTGTATATGAGTGAGTAAATGACAGTGTATATGAGTACTTGGCAGTGTATATGAATACTTGACAGTGTACATGAGTGAGTAAATGGCAGTGTACATGAGTGAGTAAATGACAGTGTATATGAGTGAGTAAATGACAGTGTATATGAGTGAGTAAATGACAATGTATATGAGTGAGTAAAAGACAGTGTACATGAATGAGTAAATAATATTGTATATTAGTGAGTAAATGATAGTGTCAACTAGTGATACTGTTTGAGGGTGAAGGTGAGTGAGGGCGTAAGAACAGACTGTGGATATTATTGAAAAATGTTTTGTGATATTACATGATGTGCACATCGGCAGCTTGTATCCTGGATCACATACAATGCAATTCCCTGTCACAACATTGCAGGCTGCGCCCCCTTTGCATTTGCCACATGATGACATGCAATTCACACCGTAAGTGCCGCTATTGCATGCTGGAAAAAAAAGAACAATGCATTTCACAAAGTAACAAATGAAAGACTCGGCTTAGTATAAAACACAACAAGTACTATCATCACACAAATATGCTTGGCTACATGTACATTATCGTCCACTTGCAATGCATTTTCCTTCATAAATTATAAACACAGGGACAGACGCCATTTAAAGGTGTGAGGTGCTTCGACATATAAATGGACCACATGATGGTAGGGGCCACAGAATATAGTAAGAGGACATAAGCCCCTCCAGAGCCACACAGGGCATACAAGATTCCATGCGAGGTTCTGGAGCGAGAGGAAACCAGTTATTGTTAATCGAACTCTTTTAAATTCGTTGTACGTACCAATATCCGGCACATATGTCTATCTATATTTAATCGTAATCTCTTTTTTTTGTTGTTGTGGCAATATCCGGCACATGCGTCCCAGCTATAGTGAATTGTGTAGTTATAAGGAATCCATGTGCCCTAAGTACATGCGATTGTGTCGTCTATTATCCGGAAGGACTACTCAAGATAAATCACGCCTTATTATATTGATTTCCGGAACGTGTATTGGGAATTTGATTGGGGTAGGCCAAATAGCACAAATACACTAGAAACTGGTTAATGATACTGAAAAGTGACGAGCATTCTGTTCGTATTACATTTGGTCAGCATAATCAATATTACAAGAACCCTTCTATATTTAACTTCTTCAGGAAGACTGTCGACAAATGCAAGATGAAGATTTCTGAAATACATGAAATTTGAAATAAATAAACACATAACTTTAACAAGATACACAATAAATGTCCACATTAAAGACCTGGTAATGGGTAACATTAAAGACGACGTAATAGGTAACATTAAAGACGACGTAATAGGTAACATTAAAGACGACGTAATAGGTGACATTAAAGACGACGTAATAGGTAACATTAAAGACGACGTAATAGGTAACATTAAAGACGACGTAATAGGTAACATTAAAGACGACGTAATAGGTAACATTAAAGACGACGTAATAGGTGACATTAAAGACGACGTAATAGGTAACATTAAAGACGACGTAATAGGTAACATTAAAGACGACGTAATAGGTAATTTTAAAGACGACGTAATAGGTGACAAGACTAATCAACACTTGTGATGCATATAAATTTCATTACATGAAAATAGCAAGAAAAATAAAACTAGATATATTGAGAAAAAATGATTAATTCAGTACAAATAGCATGCAAAGGTGTAAATTTGTCATTGCATTAAATGAAAGAAAATATAGAATTTTAATTCACTGTTTATACATCATGGAATGGGTTCAAGTCACGAATAAAAATTGATTGCTCGTAAGAGTGAAGAAAATTATTATTAACGATATGAAGGAATTCACCTCGCATCACAAATGAGAAGTCGGGAACAAAGAGGCGACAGTGGATACACTGCTTGCGTCATCTTCCTGTATGACCAACACAATCGGGTGGGGAGAGTAAGAGTGTAACGCTAGCCAACATAGATTTTATAACAAGATCCTACCAACAGCAAAGTGTCATTTTGAAAACCATTCAAGACAGACAGGATACACATAAAATACCATAGGCAATACCAGAAACAGAAGTAACAAATCTGAAACGAAAACAAGGATACTAAAGTAACCATGCAGAGCTTGCACGAAAAAAACATACCACAAAAGAAATAACAATACTAAAACAGAAATAAAGATACCAACCAAACGTAACCAGAGATTGAAAGAGAAACACAACAAAAACAGAAATAACAATACCAAAACGGAAATAAAAATACCAAATAAAAAAGTTAATAAAAATACCAATACAAAAGTAACTAGAGACTGAAGAAAACATTTCGAAATTTAAAATAAGAATACCAAAACGAAAATTAAAAGAGAAAAACTTCCGAAACGGAAAAACAATAAGAAAACAGAAATAAAACTAACAGAAAGCATATAACAATATCAAACCACAAAACAATACCAAAGCGGAAATAAGCACACAAAATGCACGAACACAGAGAAATAAGTGCAATACAGGAACATAAGAACACCCAAACTAGTAAGAAATATCCACAGAAAATGAAAGAAAAGAGTACCAATACAACATAAATGACAATACCAAAGCAAAAATACCAATACCAAAACGGAAATAACAATACCTAACTACAAATAAGCAGATAATGCAAGAAAAAGAGCATAAAATACAGAAATAACAATAGAAAAGGAAATAATCACAGAAAATTGAACAAGAAATAACAATTTCATAGCAGAAATAACCAAAGAGAATGCGAAAGCAGTAGCAATGCCAAAACACAAGAACTAGTATTAATACGAACAGGCAGAAAGAACCAAGGAGAATGCAAAAAGCAATAACAATTCCAAAACAGAAATAACCAGAAACAACACGAGAAAAAGCAATAACAATACCAAAGAGAATGCACAACAAATGACATTGTATTGATGACCACAAGTAGAAGCATTAAACAAACAACAACAGCAAAAGAGCAATGCAACAATGTCAGTTAACACCATTCAGTGTTTGTAGACGTAAAATTTAAATAACTTTCACATCTTACTCGTATTGCAATATGGCATCAACTGGTGTCCAGCTGCACAGTTGCCCGTGCAAATTCCATTTACCGGTTCGCAGCCCGTCTCGCAGTAGTTGCACTCCTTAGAACAGTTGATGCCGAACATCTTCGGAGAACACGCTGTTGAAGCAAAGTTTGAGGAGTCAAGAATACGACAGGCATTGGTGTCAGGAACACGATGTTAAAAAATATTTGAGAGAGAAATGACCACGACAAATGTTGGTGTGTGTTCGGATGAAGGCTTACTACCTGCTTGCAAAACATCTTTTTTTTTACTTCTCTCTCTCTTATTACCTCTGTTTCTGCCCATCTTTTTTTACTTCTCTCTCTCTCTTATTATCTTCGATTCTGCCTATCTTTTTTTATTTTTTACTCATCTCTCTCTCATTACCTCTGTTTCTGTCCATCTTTTTTTACTCATCTCTCTCTTATTACCTCTGTTTCTGCCCATCATTTTTTTGTTGTCCCCCTAACTCTCTGTCGTTTGTTTTGTCTGTCCCTCTTTCTCTACCTCTGTCCCTCCATCTTTCTATCTTATGTCTGAATGTAAGTCTCTATTACTATTTTCTACTGTTGTCTTTTATATGCCTCTCGTTGGTCTCCAACTCTTTCTGTTTTTCTGTCCTATGTTATTCTGTATATTGATATGTGTGTGTCTCCTTTGTTTTTCTAAATATCTGTTTCTTTTTTCTCCATATGTCCTTTCCCCTTCTTTTCTGAGTCTTTTTGTCTTATGTCTCAGTATGTCTCGTTTATTCTTTTCTGTCTGTCTCTCTTCTCCTTGTCTCCATATGTCCCTCCGATTTTAATGTATCTGTTCTATGTCTGTTTGCATCAATTCACATCACTCCTCGGCAGAGAGGAGCGAGCAGACGAAAGAAGAAAACAGCAGAACGTACAAATATGGAAAGCGATTGACCACGTCTAGAAGCAAAGAAGAGAAAAGAAAAATCATCTAACTCAAAGAAGTACGCCAAATAATAAATTAATAGAATGAAAATCTAGCAAAGTTAAAACTGATGAGCGTTGCGAGTACCTGTATTTAACAAATCTGATAGCACAAATTATCAATAAGGCAAGACAATGCAGCGCAAAAGCAGAAAATCTCTCACAGAAAATAGAGTCCAATGAGAGAAAATCTATTGAGGAAACAGACGGCCCATGGAGAAAAACCTGAAATGTGAGCTCTAAGTAGCAGACACCGGTTACAATGCCGTAGTCAAAACCCCGAACTTCGTAATCCAGACTTGCACACACACCAACTAATAACACACTATACAATCAGTAGTACTGACGTCTGTCTATACTAACTAAATAACTACATCAGCTACAATCCCTTTGCAATGGTCAGAAACCGGCTATGAAGACTTGACCAGACATAATTATAAAATCGCCATTCATCATCAAATACTTTTCAAAACATTCATCAGCTCTTGCTCAGCCTAGAGCTTGTGGACAAAGTAACGAAGTTTGGATATGAACATTAACCAGAAACCAACCAATCAACCAATCCCCTTCCCTGTGTCAGTCTCTCTTCTTTCGCTGATCAACTCTCTCTCTCTCTCTCTCTCTCTCTCTCTCTCTCTCTCTCTCATCATACATACCTGTCCATAATCTCACCTGTTAGACAATGGGGTGGAAGATAGCCAGCCACGCAACCATTAATACAGTTGCCATTGAACACGTCACATGATCCTCCAGCACAGTGGCCACAAGGGGCACACTGAGGTTCATATGTGTTAGGTGGACACGCTTGAAAATAAGTTTTAAAAAAGAAAAGAAGTTTAAGTAAATAATAATTTTTGCAATGATATTTTGAATACTACACTAGACATTGCTAGACGGTTAGATAAAATTAATATATACCGTACTTAGACTGTTATTAATTAGAGAGTATACGATAAATACTTGACAATATGCTCGAACAATCATGCACTCATTCGATAAAATAAACAAATGACACATAAATAAGCACATAAGAACACTTAAACAAGAATACAACGTCCAAAATACATTACAACAAACGCTGAAACAAACACATAAAGGAACTCAAACAAGATGACAACGAACATTCAAACAAACACACTTTACTCGCAAAGAAACTCACAACGAACACTCAAACAAAAACTTCAATAAACACTCAAACAAGAATGCAACAAGCACTCAAACAAACACACACTGAACACTCATCAAGCACTCATTTCACTCTCAAAGAAACACACAATGAACACTCAAACAAGAATATAACAAACACTCAAACACACAATGAACACTCAAACAAACACACAATGAACACTCAAACAAACACTCAATGAACACTCAAACAAACACTCAAACAAGAATATAACACTCGAACAATAATAAACAAACATTCAAACAAACACACAATGAACACTTAAACAAACACAACAAACACTCAAACAAGAATACTACAAATAATGTTACAAAAATACAACGAACACTCATACAATGAACGCTCAAACCAGAATACAACAAACACTCAATCAACAGTACAACAAACACTCAAATAACACAACGAACATTCAAGCAAGAATTCACGAAATGCTCAAGCAAGAGTACGATGAACACCCCAACAAAATACCAACCTTAAAATATTACAACCAATACTCAAATAGGAATATAACCAACACTCCAGCAAAAATGAAATTAACAATCAAACGGGAATATAACCAATACTCCAGCAAGAATGAAACCAACAATCAAATAGGAATATAACCAATACTCCAGCAAAAATGAAATTAACAATCAAACGGGAATATAACCAATACTCCAGCAAGAATGAAACCAACAATCAAATAGGAATATAACCAATACTCCAGCAAAAATGAAATTAACAATCAAACGGGAATATAACCAATACTCCAGCAAGAATTAGTCTATTTCTTTAATAAAATTTGTTAAATTTTAAAACTATTCACTCTTCATATTGAGTAAGGAAGGGGCATATATAGGTAGCAGGTGGGGGCAAGCCAGATGACGTAATGACGTACTGAAAGTCGGTCGCATATATGCTTTAGAATAGTTCCTGCTTTCGGGATGGGAGGTGTGTGGGCGGCTAGAAGACAGATTGACGGACAAGATAGAGCAGTGGAATCTGTTATTCTAAGACAAGTAACGCTTGAGAGGGGAGATAACCTATAGGTAGAACTTTCAAGGTCTGACGTAGTCACTCTCGACTGCAAGACCAAGACCCTGTCGGTGACTGATTGATTGGCTGAGTGGAAGAATCTTATCTGTGTATAATTAAGATAATTATTCAGATAGAGATTGACAGTTGATTAATCAGGAACTTGGAACGTTGCCACACACTATAAGACTTTGATCCAATTCGTGTTGGTGACAGCAAGAGTTCATGTGATAGTGTTCGCATACTATTGCTAATATTGTTGATACTTAGGAAACAATGACTGATGATGACCGTATGTGTTAAGTTATTTTTCTGATAATATAAAGTAACCATACCATATGCCATATGTTTGTAGTCATCGTTAAACTCTTAGACATATTTCTAACTATTATTAAAATGAGCTATGTATGGTCTTTATATGTATGACAACAAGCATTTTTAAGTACAGTCTTGTAACTGTCATTATATATATATATTAATTACAGTATGAACGATCTGTATAAAGAATAAGAGAATAACAGTATAGTATAGTTATGTTTTACATAAGTGATTATCATTCTGTACATCATTTTAAAGTATTTAATTTTCTAACAATGAACAATATAGAAAATAGCAATATAGTCCATTAAATAAGTGATTATTATTCATATTATAAATATATATAATTTTCAGTAGCTTTACCTACTAGTAGAGTAGTTTCTTTTACATTTTTCTATATATATTTGCATGTTTCTTCACGAATGTCTGAAGTGTTTATGTGTGTTTATTTTTTTAACTGCTTTATTTATTTAGTATTGTAAATCAAAAGCTTTTAAAGTTAACAAGTAAGGGCCAGTGTTATATTAATTCAATAGTTGGACTGACTTCTCACCATAGCAACATAACACGTGACGTAACGACTTGAGAACAACAATCCTCTTGCATTGTCCGACGCATTGTCTTGCGTTAAACGCGTAGTTTGAAACATTGAAAGAAGATTAAATATTGCAGAGCATAAAGTGCACAAACAGCGGACAAACAAAAAAATATTCTTTTTTTTTTTCACATTTACCAAAGATCACAAATTACGAAAAAAGTAGATTACAAAACTGCTTCTTATTACACAATTTTAGACGTTGTCAGAAGCCGTAAAATTTAAAATTACACAGAAAAAAAACTGTGACCCACTTTCTATCATATTTATAATAACTGTAAACAGCACTTGTTCTCACTGCATTTATTCCGGCGTGAGTTGGAATTGGGGCTGAGCCACACTTGTTGTTTTATGACGTTTGACAGACATGTGACCAATCATATTATTTGTGACACTTACTTGATCCTAGGCCGCTAGTGTAATGGGGAATGGCTGTAGCATACACTAACAACATTCATTGTTGCATTAACTTGTATATGTAAAATATGTAAACACTACTACTGCTACAACTACCACCACCACCAATGATGGTGATGATAAAATACACTTCTTTCTTTATTCACTTTTACTTAACGTGAATCAAAGTCATTCTTTATCGAAGACATTAAAATCAATCGATGTAAGACTTTAAAAATTCATGCACTTGACACCCACCCCCACCCCCACACACACTCACAATGTCAAACTCCCATTTTTCACCCTTTCTTCATGCATGGCAAGATACCCTTATACTAAAATTAAATTAAATAATTCAAAAGTAAAAATGACACCCCACCCCACCCGCCAATTCCGCTTTGCTGTAAGAGAAAACACCGGTGTGTATATGACAGAATATATATCTAAAATCACTCTAGCTATTGCAAACAGTCTAACCATAGTGCAGTAAGAATATATATGAATGCATTTGCGAGATGTTAAGAAATGAGTCAGCCAATGTTTCTCGTCTATCATTTATTTTATTGTATTAATTTATTAACTGTCTCGCCAGCAGAGATATTTTTAGGTCTACGTCTGTCGGCTACGCGGCGGTGGATAGGTAAACACAAGTGGGATTCGCTCTCTACTACTTTTGTGTTTAAAGATTAGACTATTTTAAATATTTTTTTTTTAAATGACACTTTGACAGAAGGAGTATTAGTCATAGCAGTAGGAAAAACAACAAAACTAACAGTTATAATAAATGCACACAGATTAATAATCATGAAACAATTTCTTTATTTGTTGCAGTTTTAAGTGGTCGCGACAGTTTAAAAAAATCACACAGAGCGTGTGGTGGGTCGGTCCATTGCGTCCGCCACAGATGAAGAATGTGCCAGTCACGATATATTTTATGACATACTGACTACCAAGTAACCCTTGTCAAGTGATTGCCATAAATAATTTATAAGATATAAGATAATAGTTGGATCCATGTCTCTAAACATATCTCTAAGGACATTTTAAGAACTTTACTGTTTCGATAACTCAGATCGCGGCCCATGTGCGCGTGGACAGTTTAAGAAAAAAGAGCAGAGGTAAGGACAGCAACTCATTAACATTGAGCGTGTATCCTTGTCACAACAACTGCTACACTAGCACACACGTCAAGCTGCGAGAGTATGTTCAAGACAAAATGGCGAGCCTCGCTAGTCACACTTTGACACACATCCGAGTAGTGACGTCACTAGTCCCAGGACCGACACACGTCCTGACTTTGACCCGAGTAGTGACGTCACTAGTCACAGGACCGGTACACGTCCTGACTTTGAACCCACATTCTAATGACGTCAGTAGGAATGAAACACACAAACAGGCGCACAATGTGTCTGTGCACGCACTAGGAAGTCTCTGGGTATTTTTTCAGTTTATTTAATAATGATTAGGTGTGCATAAATCTCTATGTATGTATGTATGCAAGTCTGTATGTCTCTATGACTGACAGTTTGTCTGAGTAAGTGTGTGCGCAACTCTGTGTAGACCCATCTGTGTGCGCATATATCTGTAAATATCTGTGTGATTGTGAGAATAACGACAGACCTGGACACTGCGAGTCTAAATAAGTCTGTATGATGCTTATAGATACCTATATGATGTTTGTAGATGCCTGTATTATGTTTGTAGATACCGATATGATGTTTGTAGATATCTGTATTTACGTTTGTAGGTACCTGTATTATGTTTGGAGATATCTATATTATGTTTGTAGACATTTGTATTATGTTTGTAGATACATGTATTTACGTTTGTAGTTTCCTGTATTATGTTTGTAGATATCTGTAATATATTTGTAAACACTTATATCATGTTAGCAAAAGCCTATATTGAAGTCTGCAAGTATATACATTAAATCTGTATACGTCTATATTATGCCTATGACTGTCTATTTTATATCTGTACATGTCTATAGAATATGTGTATATCTATATTATGTAACTACATGTCTATGTAATCGTATATATTTTGACATTACATATATATATATTAAGTTTGTAAGTATTTATTTTGTGTCTGTATAAGGAGACGTTTCGTTAAAAATTTGTTTGCCTATATACATTTGCGTTGTTGTCTATGTATATCTCTCTATGTGTGTGTTTGTTTAACTGAATACATGTATATACCATCTCGCCCTCTTTTTTACATCCTTGTATATATACATGCATTTGCATGATTGACTTGGTATATCCACGTTTATATGTGTCTGTCGGTACTGTGTTTGTAAGATTAGTATGCATATTTATCAGTGATATGTATTGTGTTAACATTGACTTGTCTGTGCTTGTATATGCACGTATAATGTGTGTGTGTGTGTGTGTGTGTGTGTGTATGTGTATGTGTGTGTGTGTGTGTGTGCGTGCGTGCGTGCGTGCAAGCGTGTAGGCATATCTATATACGTCTACATATCTGCGCATGTTTAAAGTGTGACATAAACTAGTAAAAGTTAAACCTATTTATATGTGAGAATGATCAAGTATGAATATGTTTGATTTATGTGTACGAGTGCCGATGTACGTCTACAAAAAGTAAGCCTAAGTGTTTATTCATACAGGTGTATTTGTTTACTGTCTCAACTACTTGTGGACGATGAACATATCTTTGATATGTATATATGTTTGTAAACACGTGTCTACTTTGTATGTATATCTAATTATACATATGTGTGTGTGTGTGTGTGTGTGTGTGTGTGTGTGTGTGTGTGTGTGTGTGTGTGTGTGTGTGTGTGTGTGTGTGTGTGGATTGTGTCTTATTTGTCGATATATATCCACGTTTAAAATGTGCTTACTTGTGCATCAACCCTTGTCAATTTTGTTTGCGTCATTCGGCCTTTCCACATACGACATGCATATCGTGTAAAACTTGAGCAAAAGAGTTACCCATCTTACCGGCTTTAGTAGTAGTAACAACCGACGGAACGGTCGAGGCACAGTGGACAACTCCCGGTACCAACAACAACAGAAGAAACACAAACATATTACGCGAGGCGAAGGGGAACAGCGACGACTGCAGAAGAACAAAACTCATTTTCAGAAGACAGCGTACACATCTTCCACGCGCAGATTTCGTGTTCACTTAAACTCCGACGCCTTTCCGAACAGACGTCCCAGTCAGATCCGTGTTTACCAAGAGAGTGAATAGTGGATCCTCTCTCTGTCGTCACAGTTTACAAAGGAAACTGCCTTCGGCGAAGATAGACTGTTTCACTTCCTTGTACAAGCACAACCCTCGTTTACAGAGGCTTTCTATTTACGGCACCTAATCATCAACACCTTCTATACACTCTTGGACGGCTTTCTATACATAAAGAAAAAAAAGTGATGAACTAACTCAGTTACATTTTGTTTGTCCCTCCCTAAGCTACTCAAATTCTTTGTAAATTCTTCGCATCTTTGATGTGACACCTGAGTGGTGTGGTTGTAGCTGGGGGAGGGGAGGGGGAGTTCTCCTTATTCAAATAGCACGCGCAACAAAAGAAGTGAAGTTTTACTGTAGCCAGGGTAATTGTGTACACTTACTGAAGCAGAACTAATCATGCAGATTCATTCCAACTGGTGTTTGCATGTGTGTGTGCTTTCTTTCTGTGTTCGAAGGTAGAGGGAAGTGTGTGATAAATCTCTCAATGTTGTTATCTCTCTACAATGTTGTTAATGGAACACAGCTCTGAACAGTTGACAAGTCTAAAACCATTGCAAATCAATCATTTCACAAACACTCTTCGATCAGAGCTAAGTTTTATCTCCGTAACGTGTTAAAGTAGCTCTTATTTTATCTATCTATCTATCTATCTATCTATCTATCTATCTATCTATCTATCTATCTATCTATCTATCTATCTATCTATCTATCTATCTATCTATCTATCTATCTATCCATCCATCTATCTATCTATAGTGGAGTAAATTTGCCCTTCCTAATTCTAAACTTAGAAAACAATTCAGGTTCAGGTGGAGAATATGATAGAAACTGCTGGTGCAATCCAAACCAGTTCCAACTGGATGAGTAGTTATTCTGACTAATAGTCTCACACTTGTTCATAACAAATTCAACCAATAGGGATGGACTGAAAGTTACTTTATTGAAGAAAGTCTATATTCTAATCACTTTGAATTTGAACACAACTTGAGTCCGGTCATAAAGGCGATTATTATCTTATGGTAAATTCACTGACTGATGAGGAAAGAATGGACTTAGAATATTTGTACATGTTTGCTATTGATCTATGATTTGAATTAGAGAATGCTTATGTAATTAAACCATAATTTCTATGTTCATTAATTTGACTCCATTGTACATTATACTTATGAATTTTGGACGATGCTATATTTCTTATGCTCTGTGTGTATCAGGCAATTAAAATTGTTGCATGGTTTGCAAGTTAAGAATGCTTGTAAGAGAGGATTGAGTTTTAGAGATGAAATATGCTTGAAATATAATAATTTGACTTTTAAAGAGAAAACATGCCTTTTCATTTTTTTGTCACTTCATGCTACAGTGACTACTGTACTAAGGTTGGTGTGTGAATCCTGCGTTGCGGTCAAATTATCATCCAATCATGTTGCTATAAGTTGATTCCTGTGAATTTCATTCGAGAACCAATACAGCAAAGATGGTGGTTTGAGTTGTGTCTCAAGAATTCACAAAGATTGATTTGAATGTCCCACCTGTGGTGTGTTGAGTACCACACATGAAGATTCTGAAACATTCTTCTTGATGTGTTTGATAGCACATACAAATTTCTAGACCATTCTCTCTGGTGTGCTTGGAGAACACATCAAAGATTTTGGAACAGTTGTGTGACATGCCTAGAAGAGGGGCACATGGGACTGTCACCTGGATAAGAAAGACAGACTTGTCACAAACTGCTGATTGTGATCACATGTCGGCGACAGCCACCATCTTTGCAATGGTTATAAACATTGACTTTAATTATTTCTTTTTTGTGATTATATGACATCCATTAATTTGAATATATATATATATGATAAACTTAATAATTGTCCAGTTTTAATCAAAAATTGTTCTGAATTAATGTAAATATCAATTCTGTTTTGATTATGTTCATGTGTTGTATATTTGATTGTTTATTTATTTATTTTAAAATTTATTGACCTTCTTGCACATATTGATAACCATATGTTGGAGAGAAAGTGGGTGGATGGGGGCTCTTATAGATTAAAAGACAGATTTGTCTTCTCCTTTCGTAAGACGTTTTCCACTTACGGAAATATTGTGTGTCACAAAACGGGATGGCTCGTTACAAGCCGACCCGAGCTAAAGTTAGAGATGCAAGGGGTGAAGTCTATTTTTGGCCTGCTCCGGTGCACCTCCAAGAAAAGCCCGTGACGTGTGCCAGTACTACGTCGCGTCAAGTTGTTACATAGACACACATGACATACACCATTGATGTTTGGGTGGGGCCCAATTTATTAATGTCATGCCAAGGAACGTTTTATTGGCGGTGTGTGTTGTGAGTGTGTATCATAAATGTGAATAAATGGACGAACAGACGAACGGTGCAAAACAATAGTACAAATTCTTTCGTCCCTCTCAAAAACTATGAATAACAAGAGAGTTGAAAGATGTTTAAATCAGGTTATTTATTCCCGATTTAAAAAGGGGCACTACTCTTTCGCACAGTGATTAATCATTCATTCAACTTTCCAATGTCATACACTCTGTGGGGAATAAGGGGAGATGAAAATGATGAAATTCAAAATATAAAATATAAAATATAAAATAATTACACAATTCTTATGCGGCAAATGGGGCCGCTTTAACAATAGTTCACATGTAAAATAAGCATTACTTTTTACATTAAAGTTCTTATTTTGCAAACGATATAATAGTGTTCATTTTCTTCGAGTCCTAGAGTTAAGTATGTGCGCGTTAGCCGTGCTAATTATTACTCACTATTAATGTCAGAGTTCCAAGGAGATGACGTAATCTCACACGTCACTAATAAGCGGCACTTCAAAGTGAAGATAGGACGCAATTGAGGCGTCGCATTACAGGTGAAGATTCTGCAGAATCTAGGCACCACTTTCAGATTATCACTGGGGAGAAATCTGAAATTTAGCTGACTGTTGTCAGCCTCGATAATTATCGTTGTACCGGTTGTCGTGGAAACGGACACCCCAACGACGTTTAGCATTATCGGGTGGAGTCGTCCAGTGGGATGTGTCGTCGCATTACATTGAGTGTAGAAATCCGGATATCTGTAAGATTGATCTCGGTGCTAGCCTTCTCAATTACGGGATAGACTGCCAAACGAACTCAGACAGGGGGGTACAAAATTGGTCCCTCGTGTCGTTAACTGCATACAACCAGCGTCGCATGCATCGGGTTTTTCTGGACAGTGAACTTTCCACTTTGCCAAAAATTATACTGAGTAATTTTGCCTCGTCACTCAATATATGGCATCAGACGGATGGAAAACGGATGGAAAGAGATTATTGCAGCTTTCCTTTATGAAATCTCTGTACATGAGATAATTCATACGTGAAGTTAGACTGGCTTCAGACGAATCGACGTTTTCAACATTGAGAGTAAAATCTTCATTTTGTCTCTTATATAGCTTTCACTGAAGGTTTCCAAAACTTCCAGAAGCTATGTCCTGTGACATGATTTTTGCCTTGGATATATAGTGGTAATCGTGATGCACGCTTTTCTGTGGTCAATTCTAATGCGCACTGGCCATTTCTCTCGTCAACAACATGTGACCGTAGTGCGCAGTTGTCCCAATTTATTTAATATACATATTCTTCATAAACTAATATATATATTCAATATGATAATTGACACACACTGCGTCACGAACGTCTGTCTACTAAAGAGATCTTAGGTGACCGTTACTGGAAGTTTACATGCTACATACGAAAAATAACAAAACTCGGGTTACTTCAACTAGTTTTGTTAGCGGTTTTTTAAAATGAAATAAAATATAATTTCTGTCCCTCATTTCCTGTGACATTGTGTGACGGTAAATGTTTGTCTTTAATGCTGTGGAAGAGAGGAAACATTTACAGCGCCCGCATATCCGCCAAGTGAGAGATACGCGTGGTGTCTTCTGGAGAATTATTAATAACACTTGTAATTAGTTATGGGTGATTTTTAAATAAAAATATTAATCGTGACTAATCACTAAAGTGGCGTAGGCGTCACAAGTTGCAAGGCTGATTTGGTATTAAGCGGAACCATTATGTTTATCGGTATGTACACTGGAGTGTGTGTGTATGTACACTGGAGTGTGTGTCATCAGGGACAATGTTCACCAATACAACAACCAGTTTCTAATGGTCATCAACAAAATGGTCATTTCCTAATAATTTCGACATCAAAGTGATCGATTTCTAAATTTACCAATACAACAACCAATTTCTCATATCCTCATATTCTTAAATGAACATGAATTAAGTATGACGTATATCCTCATATTCCTCTTTATTAAATGAAGATAAATTTTGACATATATCTTCACATTCCTCTTTACTAAATGAAGATAACAAAATTGTGAGGTACATCCTCATATTCTTGCTTACAAAATGAACATATGTATATTACTCGTACAAGATAAAAAGATATACTCCCTTAAATATATACCCCAGCAATTTAATCAAGAAGGGTGTAATCTCTTTCCAATGGTATCTCAGTAGGAATAAGCAAGTATTGTTATTTCCTGGATATTGTTAAAAGAACCCGTATTTTGCGAATCGGTACAACGGTATTGCTGTCAGTATGTGTACAGCAACAAATGTATAGCAATTTTGTCACTTCTGTTTAATTTCACTGTGCCAATCTTGTCTATAGCAATCTTGTCATATCTGCTATAATTGTACTGCTCAAATCTTATGTACATCAATCTTGAGTATTCCGATCTTGTCTATAGTAGTCGTCACACCTGTGCAAATCTTATCTACATCAACATTGACTATTCCATTCTTTCTATAGTAATCAGATTATCTCTGCTTTAACATGGCCAGAAATAACTTCTTACTTAAGGGTCACATTAATTTCGCTTTACTTTCGTCATCTCATGTTGCGATGGTGACGCTTCGTTAGAATGCGATGATGATACGCGAAACTTCTATCTCTTTCCTCATAAAGACCGATCCAGCTTTTTCCTGATCAGAAGGAAAGCTAAATGTAGTCTGTGTCTAGCCAGGGGCAGCGTTATTCAACACTTTATACTCTTTGTTTTTACATTAGCAGCTATAGCCAGCACTTTATACTCTTTGTTTTTACATTAGCAGCTATAGCCAGCACTTTATACTCTTTGTGTTTACATTAGCAGCTATAGCCATCACTTTATACTCTTTGTGTTAATTAACAGCCATAGCCATCACTTTATACTCTTTGTGTTTACATTAACAGCTACAGCCATCACTTTATACTCTTTGTGTACATATTAATAAATAAAAGGAAGCGAATGAGTATTCATACGTATGTGGTGAGGGAGAAAGATAGAGAGAAGGGAGAATAGAGAAAGAAAAGGAGGCAGATAGAGAGTTAAAAATTGAGAGAGAGGGAGGAACGAGAGAGCGAAAGGGAGAGAGAAACCAAAAGAAGATGGAAAGAGAGACCGGGGAGATAAGTGTACTTTTTTTACAACTGAAAAAAGTAATTTTATTCTCAATACACATACATGAACAACTTAAACAATTACATCACTAAATTGTTAATAAACATCGATCTGTACGAATTTTTAAAGTATATAAATGTACAGTTTGTCAATACACATACATGAACAACTTAAACAATTACATCACTAAATTGTCAAAAAACATCGACCTGTATGCATTTTAAAGATATATAGATGTACAGTTTGTCAATACACATACAAGAACAACTTAAACAATTACATCACTTAATTGTCAAAAAACATCGACCTGTATGCATTTTAAAGATATATAGATGCTTGGCTCCACTGAATTCAAGTGCTCATGTGGTCAACAATATTTAATATTCATTCCTGTATCAAATCTATTTGAAAATGATCAATAATAAGTAAACAAATTATAGGAGTATGATACAAATTAGACAAAAAAAGTCCTGTATTTATTCGACCTTCTTAGTATAACAATAATAATAATAATAACAAAACAACAGCAATATCAACAACAACAATAAGAAATAAAATAATAATAAAGATATATAAATCACTTAACATTATAAAAGCTTCAACGCTTTGCAAATACTATAACTAAAGGGCAGAAGAACACTTTGTTTTTGTAAGCACATACTATAACTAAAAGGCAAAAGAACATTTTGTTTTTGTAAGCACATACTATAACTAAAAGGCAGAAGAACGCTGATTTTGTAAGCACACACGGAAGCTTTAGACGATTTAAATACCAATGAAAATAGATAAAATGACAATATATAAGAAATTACTAAATTATAGAAAACACATTCACAAAAGTAATTTACAAATGTGCAGTTTGAACGAATAATGATCCAAGAATGTCAGTGCTATTTTTGCTGATAAAAAAATGTTTTTCTAATTCTTTCTGTATATAAATTCTGATGAAACTCGGAATGTCAACCAAGCAGTGCAGTAGCGTAACTTCGAATGCTGTTCCTTCACACTCCCCTGCAAAAAATCTAATATATCACCCCATTTTCCACACGCGCACGCACGCACGCACGCACGCACACACACACACACTCTCTCTCACACACACTCTCTCTCTCTCTGCTCCTGACACAGTCACGAATCATCTTGCTGTGTACCATGGGAATATTAAACAATTGCAAATTTTGAAATTTTAAGAACAATTTTTTTTTATATATGGAAGAAATATTGTGCCACTTCTGTTGAAAGGCCTCTAAAAGCAGTGCGGGGCTGCTGGGGCAGTAGCTACGCCACTAAATCAGCGACAACATTAACATAATTTAAAAGAATAAAATTTAAAAAAGTGTTTTATGTCAACAATGGTGATGTCAGAGAGGTTGTGGGAAAAATTTCTGAAGTGTTTCCGCCCAAATGCAGGTCAAATGTGTCATGCATAATTTAAGGATACCCTTGCCGCCTCTCCCTCTCCCTCCCTCGTGAAGCAATAGTAAAATTTATTATATATTTAAACTGAACTAATACAATGTGTGCATCTTTGAAATTTGTTCATTTAACAAAGTTGAACTAAATATTGTTAGTAGATTTGTAACTTTTGAATACAGTAAAGATGAACAAATACGGGTAATAGATTTGTTGTACATATACTAATGTTGAACTAATACTGTTTGAGGATATGTACCTTGTACATATAAACTAATACTGTTAGTGGAGTTGTAAGTTGTGCATATAGTAAAGTTGAAATAATACTGTTTGTAGATATGTAACGTGTTTCGATAGTAAAGATGGTCTAAACGCAGTGAGTAGAGTTGAATCATATTCAGCTAGTGAAGATGGAAGCAACAGTCTGTGCACTTGTAATGTGTTTAGAAGATAAACAGAATACAGAATTTATACTTGTTCAAATGTTCCTTTTATAACTAAACCTTTAGAAAGTATTTAGAACCACGTTAAGTTCATCAGCTCTGTTGCTGACGTCAGCTCTTTAATGTTCATGCTCCATTGCCAGTTCGATGCAAGAGAAATTCCTGGTTCGTTATTTCGAATTGTCTTCTACACGACTTCGCTGGTTGATTTTATAGTTTATGCGAACACGACAAAGCTTGTTGATTTTATAGTTTATGTGAACACGACAAAGCTTGTTGATTTTATAGTTTATGTGAACACGACAAAGTTTGTTGATTTTATAGTTTATGTGAACACGACAAAGCTTGTTGATTTTATAGTTTATGCGAACACGACAAAGCTTGTTGATTTTATAGTTTATGTGAACACGACAAAGCTTGTTGCCTTACTGCTTACTCAAACCCTATAAACTATAAAGTATTTTAGGATGCAATGCAGCTGCGATTTAGGGGACGCTACTCTAGAGAATCTTACAATTATATGTAGTTCAGATTTCACTGGAGTTACCTTTACAATTTGTGACGACACGCAGGAAAGTTGTCAAAATAATGAGAGATAGATCAGATGTACTGCAAGGAAAAGTTCGGTAATTCATACCACAAGTCATTGCTACTTAATTCAAGCGAGGCAAATCTGACAAAACTAGGACGAGAATATGTAAACAGGCGACAGAAATCAGGAGCGGCATCAAACAAGGAAACCGTAAGTGCAGCACGTTCAGCCCGTCCTGTTAGTATATCCTTTTACCCTCAGATCGCTACGCATATAACCCTCGAACATACACAACCTCCTCCTCCTCTCAACCTTCCGGTCGGACCCCTTGGTTCACCTTGGCGTACAACATGTTGATAATAAACAAACGGAGACAATACCCAGTCCTTAACTTATCCAGCGCTCACAATCTGGACCATCACTGGCTAATTTGATACCACCCAGCTTAATTTACCGGAAAATACTGGACAAGAGGGTCGGAAACAGATGTGCACCTGACTTGACAGCATGCTGACGTCATTGATGGAGGTGGGGGGCTAAAGTAATCACTACTGCTCCCGATAATGACAACACTAATCGAGACAGCAAAGATTAACATTCTACCTCAACACAGTATCCTGTCAACCTACCTTTCCCAAAGTTAACCTCACAAGAGAGTCAACCTTCTTTTCTGAAATGGATAAGCATCCGTTTACAAAACTGCAGTGGAAATTGTCTCTCCCTAACCAAAAATAGAGGCGAATTAGAAGAAAACATTAAAGATAATTTACCTTCACTGATTGCATTATAGGAATTAGGCCAGCAAAAAGAACCCTTAAAATTAAATGGCTACAATTATCCTTTCAGTCAAAAATTAAATGGCTACAATTATCCTTTCAGTCAAAAAATAAAATGGCTACAATTATCCTTTCAGTTAAAAATATAGTGCAAATTATGTGGAGTGGCCGTTTATTTAAACAATAAATAAATATAGAGCCCGTAATAGTAAAGATCCCCAGTACAGTATTAGAATTGATATCAGCAAAAGTTGACTTTACTACAACACCCACAAACTACAGACCCATATGACACAATATTTACAGCCCCCATCCAGACTGGTAGGATCCATAGGATGACTCCCATGACCTGTTATAAACATTAAACAATCCCAATACCATTGTGTGTGGTGACTTTAATGCCCACAACCCAGTAAGAGGTCGTAGTATCAATTTGTTCAAACAAATAGTTAAATTAGCATAGAAAAATTATTAGAGGAAACAAACTTGACCACATGCAGGCATGGCACACAATGCAGACCGGCAAATTACAGATGACGAACTATTAGGCTCAAACCATCACCAAATAATGATAACTCTCCTGAATGCATTGATGCCAGAAACAGAAAATAACAATTTACACTACCAAATTAACACAAAATGACGGACTTGGAAAAATACAGATTATATACACATAACCCTCCTCCAATTGCCAATCTTACTGTTGAAATACAGAAACACTAACTAAATTTTATTCTAGACAGTGCTTTACGGGTCACTCCATACCCAAAGAAAATAATAAAACTCGAATAAGAACCACATGGTAATGTCGTAAACTATTTAAAACTGATAGACCAACGCATAAATAGAAACACTCTGATACAAGAAGACAAGACTAAATACAACTTAATAACAGCTATAGCAAAACGGACAATTCAAGGAACTGAACAAAAGAGAAGAATTTTGTAAAACATAAATATCCAAACTAGTGTTCAAGCGGGAAGGGACAAAATTAAATGTCTCAAAAATATTAAAAGAAGTTAATTGCTCTGATGTTTAATACAACAAAAGATATAAAAACTTTTCAAAAAACACAGTTCTTATGTAAATTTAGACCCACGTTTTATTACCTATAAAATCACTAAAGGAGTTAAAAATAAGGATTCCATTTTGAGACAACATAACACGCTACTAGATAATGGTTACCCGTCAAATGCGCGAACGACAAATGCGCGCCGACAAAACCGTGATGGACAAAAGCGCGCCGACAAAATCGCGATAAACATCGCCAAGTAAAGAATGGCAGGAAGTGTTAAATAAAAATATTAAGATTTGATATATGCTTCATTCTTTTCATTGCCTTTGTGTGAGGATTATTTGCACGCAGTATCTCTTAATATTGATCTTTAAATAAAATTATTAAGATTTGATATATGCTTCATTCTTTTCATTGCCTTTCTGTGAGGATTATTTGCATGCAGTATCTCTTAACATTGCTTTGTGTATCGTAATATTGATATCTACGTATGTTATTATTACATTCTTGTACGATTTAACATGCATCATCGCGATTTTGTCGTCGCGCATTTGTCCATCGCGGTTTTGTCGGCGCGCAATTGTCCATCGCGGTTTTGTCGGCGCGCAATTGTCGTTCGCGCATTTGTCGGTGAACCCTAGATAATGATACATGTATCACAAGAACTAGATTACTGTTAGCTTTGAAAAATAAAACAGGAGACGGTGCCCAAGGGTAGATAATTTATGAGATGATAAAGAAAGCATACGCTGCAAACAACTATTGTCTACTTTGTAAGTGCATACACACAACAGGCGAATTGCCAAGGGACTGGAAAAGAAAAGAGGCATGCTAATCCCATCCATTAGCCAGGTAAATGCCGCAGTAGCTCTAACAGCAACAGCTACAGGTCATAAGACTCACCTCATCACTCGGTAAACCTATGAAAGTTTCATTAAGAAGTACCTAATGCATTATTTGATAGAGGATCATATTACCTCAGTAAATGGTAGAGTTATTAGAAAAAACGTTCCAGGTAATTAAATCTTTGCAGTAGAAATGGAAAATGACAGCAGAATAACTACCCAGAAAATGACAGCAGAATAACTACCCAGAAAATGACGTCTCTCAAGACAGTGTGATCTGCCAACTGCTGTCTATGATAATGGTTTCCAACTTAAATAAGGTTGTAGATGATGACTGTACTCTTGGATAAGATGATACATCACTCTGGGGAATCGTTAACCACCAGCAAATAGCAGAGAAAATAGTTCTTAAAGGCGTCCCCACCACCAGATCCAATCACGTCTTAACAGATAACACAGTGATTTAATATAAATGGTCTTGAAAGAGCAGGTCATTGTCTTTCAGAGAAGACTATGTGCCAAACGTAATTATCTAAAATTAAACTGATGGAATATGCCATTACGAGTAAATTCCTAGATGTTACATTTCAAGACAATCACCATTGGAGAGAGTATATCAATGAATGAGTTTAGTAGCATATAAAGATATCAACCTAAAAAAATGTCAGTCAGAGTCAAACTAAAAACTATGCTTTGTCTGCACTATGTCTTTGTTATGTCCAGAACATTATAGTCCAGATCACTAAAAGTTGCATCCTGCTTAATATCTCCATCACCAGCACTACAGCCGAGAGCGGTCAGAAACCAGTGCATTCAATTATAATTATCAAAGAGAGGGTTTTCAAACTATCTCAGACTATGCGGAACGTGCATGTTCTTTTCCTATTTTAAGGTGGTGTGGATAATTATGGGTTATTGAACCTATGTAGCTGGCGCACATCTGTAATAACATCTATTCTCACTTTAATTATTAGTAAGTATTTTACAAAGGAATAAATCACATTGACTTGTGATCTACTCAAAATTCAATGGTATCCAGTAATGTATCAAGACTATTCTGTATCGGAAAAGAGTTCATGGTTAGTGCTAAGCAGTCTTTCATTTCTCACATAATACTAAAGTTCCTTAACATGAATATTATTTTATTCATCGTCATAAGAGCTATAGGTTTACACGCCTCCTATAGCCTATCGTCATATTATCGTCTGACAGTGTATTAATTATACGTTATAACAGGCAACAATCTGTTTACTTATAACACACTCGTACTTGGAACACCAGTATGCACTTTCCATTTATTTTTCAAGCAGTTCTTCTAGTCAGTTTTGCGTCACATTTGACGTCACATATGCTATTACGTCAAACATTGCGAAACAGGATCACGACGGAAACGGGCTGACCCATACAGCAACTGACATGAGACGATTGTAGATCTGTTGGAGCAGTGTATAGGTAAACATTTATTTTTGTTTCTCATGCCGTTTTCTAATAACTAAGAAACAAGCCTTTACAGTTCTAAAAGTTTCAAAACTACAAAACATTATTGTTTCCTTCTTCCGAAATAACTGTTTTACTTGAATATAATGTTCTGTTACTATATAGCGATTATTATTAGATTTATCTTTTATTTAACATGGCGTCTGAACGAAAATAGCAGACGTGATATCAATTGAAGATTTTAACACTTTCCCCATACATTTTAATGCAGATTTGTCTAATTTGGGGACTGATTAATGCAGATTGTGCTACATATTTTTTTTAATTATTATTATTATCATCATAAAAAGAGGGTGATATACACTTCACTTTGGATGCGAAATGTGTTTATTTTGTGCAGATGAAGGACGCAACGACCAGCAGTCCAAAGTATCAGGTCAGATTAACAACAGCGCAGTATGTCTGTTCTGCGACTTATAGAGAAATTATCGGATCGTGCATGTTTATTGATTCTGGCGAGCTTCAGCTTTCTCATGCTTCTGATAATCTTCCTGTATTATAACCAACCGCCCGACATGTCTAACCATTTGTTTGAAAAGAAACCAAACGTTTCAGAAGCTACCCAGAGTGTCACGATTTTCAAACCAGGTATGTGAGACTGTGACTTCAGTGAGATGCTGAGAGTACAAGACAGTGACAACATAACTATATGTACCTATGGTACCAAAGTCGACCTCTTCATGCACAGACATGTCCAAGCAATTACTATGTGGGAGTTTGAACATATCAAGGAGATCCAATTCCTCTTTGAGAAAGATGAGCGGCAAACACTTAACAGAACGCTTCATGGCCGAAAGAGCAACCCCACCAGTTCTCGCAAAGTATTTACCCGTGACACCTCTTCATCCGCAGGAGACCAGGCACTCAGCATGTTGGATCTAGGTTGCAACATCGGTGTTTACACACTGTCAGTTGCTAAAATGGGTTATCTGGTGTTAGCCGTGGACGCCATGCAAGAGAGTCTGCAGCTGCTCGCTACCTCCTTCCGCATGAACCACCTCGCCGACCGCGTAACGCTGCTCCACAACGCTCTGTCTGACGTGCAGGTCACTTCCGTCAACATTAAGCCTGACGACAGAAGTAAAGAAATCACGAACGACACTCAGAGGGCGACAGTGTTGGCCATTTGCCTGGAAGACCTCATCCAGCACGTGCGAACTGGCCGGGTGCTCATCAAAATGGGCATCGAAACATTATAGGCAAAGGCCCTGCATTGTACTACTCTGTTCTTTGCGATGATTGATGTGCCATACATTCTGAAATGGCACACCACAAACATAACTTCAATAATTCATACATCATCGACTTTTTCACTAGCATAGGATATTGACCTTATGCCAATCCATATGGAAATGCATCCCTGACACTAGTTCCATATTCGACCTGGTCAGGAATCGTCTTTTGTATGCAGAAGCAGTGATTTCTAAGCTAGCCGATTTGTGTATGAATTAGACCTTTTCATTTTATAGATAATGCACACTAGTAAGGTCAAAACTCTAAATAATTTATAAATGTACCGATTACTTAAAATGGATTTTCCTTGTACTTCATACTGTTGTGGTGACGAAAGATCAACCAACATCAGTGATTTTAAGTACGTCTTATCCTAACATGTCAATATTCGTGCTTTTTAATCATGATACGTGCAATCGATTTTCACTACCATCGATTTTTGCATAAATATCAACCTCCATTTTTTGGGAAAGAGTTAAACGATCCAAAACGTATTATTGTTATGTATAGTTTTTTCTTGCATAGCGAAAAGCAATTACGTCAATAATACAGAAACAATTCATTCGTCTGTGGTTAGCCATGTTGCCTTGGATATGTTATTTCAAATTCGTTTGGAAATATGCGAAGCTTGTTGACCGTATTTGTTTTAATTAAATTCATTATAAAATTATTTTCTATGCAGTTGTATGAAACATTTTATTTAACTTACTTGAAATGTTTTCCTTTCATTTAAATATTGAATTTTATAGTATAGTAGACTTACTTGTTGTAACTTTGCCATTTCTTAAATATTAGACGGGCTCATCACTTGATATTTCATCAGCACTAAGTGTGCTTTATACTCTACCTAGGTGTATCGCAGTTCAATTACCAGTAGTGAGTGCAGGCATACTTTGAAGTAGGCTTTTCATCGAACAGTTTGGTGCACTGAGCTTACTGAGTACGTTTATTTCCTAGGTGTATCAATGTGCTCTTACCAGCACAGAGTGTAAGCCTATTTCATATTAGCTAGTCGTATTAGACTAGAGTGCCTTTATTAACTGTTAATGTAAGCCTATTTCATATTAACGTGGTATCACTGTTTAATGTCTAATTACTTTTATTTTTGTTATTGGTGGAAGAAATAAAGCACTCAGCTATTCAAACTTCGTTATTCCTTTACTTATAATGATCAATACTTCAGTGCTAATTTTCTGATAAAATAAGGTCTGTCACTTGCGTTGACAAATTAATAGTTTTTTCGTCATCTGATCCGGCCATTCTGATTGAGAGCAAATTGTAAAGATCCGTCATCAACAGTATAACCATTCATATATTTAACAACAATAAAATAATTTTGTCTTGCCATAGCTTCGCCCGGGGTTGGAGCTTATTGCATATCCTCCCTAAACCAACCACAGAACTATATTAGTAATTTTTACATTGAAAAATACAATCTTAAATGATGTACATCATTTTAGGAAATTAGAGAGTAATGTTGCTAGTGTAATAGTCTTTTCTTACATATCATAATACCAAACTACTAAAATGAGACTTAAGATTATACTTTCTTTTTCTTGTATGAAAAGGATCATCACTTCATTGACAGTTCCGGGACTGTACAACCAGAGCAGAATATCATGTGCAAATGTACCATTCTGACGTGATTTCTTTTGTACATAGTTGTCTGTTCAATTAATAGTATGTTTAGAATGTTACGATTTGAAAGAAAGCATTCGATACATGATACAATATTAATGATCTTTTCCCATCATTAATGTACAATGATGTCTGAGTTCACGATAGGAATGCAATTATGAACCTTACTGCTACTGGGCATATCGTTAATATGCAATTTAGGTCATACATTTTAGACACGTGACTTCATCACAGAACTCGTAGATTGAAGCCCTGTCACTCTGAGAATTAGATTTTAACATTTAAACACCTATCAGGAAAGCAGCACAACAGTTAAAGAAAATCTATCTATCTATACAGAATTTTTGTCACTTCATTGTGGTTTTTGGTAAATTCTGTTCCAGCCAGAAACTAACTTCCAGATAGTATATTTTCTGCTGTTTCATCGATGTTTCTGCAGGATATAATCCACTAGGCCTCTAACTTCTCCTTCAATAACAGTCTCATTTTCAGAGAAACTAAGATCCGTGTACGTCTGCTTGGGGTGTAAGGCTTTATGTATTGTCAGCAGCCCTGAAAATGAAAAAAAAGTCCCACTAGCCTTTGGCTAGTAACTTAAAAATTTTACTAGCCAAACTAAAAATTTTACTAGCCAAACTAAAATGTTTCCTAGCCAATTTAATTTTTTTCTAGACAATCAAAATAGCCTAACATAAAAAAAATACTGTTTTGTTCAGGTAATCTGGGTGGTCATGTGGTTATTAGCTATAATATCGTGTCAATTTTATTAATAAAAGTAGTAGCTAGATATTATTAAGATAATTGGGGGGGGGTTTGAGAGAGAGAGAGAAAGAGAGCGAATGATGTCAGTGTTATACAAATCAATGTGTGATTTCCTCTATGATATTTCAGTTTGAATTTTTTTTAATTTTCTGAAGGTCTTTTACAATGAAAGCTCAATTTTGTATTGTTTTACAGTGATGTTTTTATTTTTACTTTCAACTTAATCTGATAAAGTTATAAATAATCAATCATCATCATCATCATCATCATCATCATCTGCTGGGATCAGAACATCCGGCCACTCAGTGTATTGTAACTTTCTAGGCCTGCCAGATGAATTTGTCCACTTGGCAGCAGAACTCTCAGGCTGAAAGTGTACAGAAACAGTTAGCGCACCACGGAAGCTTGATCTTGAAACAGAGATAAGAAATGACGCCATTATTAAACACTTAACACGTGTAGATTTTGGACACACACATACACCGCCGTGTACGTGTGACACCTTGATTGACGGAGTGAATATGCATGAGAAGATAGAGGCAGATTCTATCAGTTGTGTACCATTAAGGTGTGTTGAAACTTCTAGCAACACATTGACTGATTTTACTGATGGGACCAATACACATGAGAAGATAGGGACGAATTCTATCAGTTGTGTACCGTTAAAGGGCAGTGACACGTTGACTAAGTCTACTGACCGAACTGTTAGTTTAAGAGAGAGTCACTACGAAGACTGATATCGGTAGATCTCGATCTCCGGTAAATGACGTGAGTCATGACGTAATTTTGAAACACAAGATTATTGTGTTATACGAGGTTTCGAGTGCTAATACATTGATAGCCAGGGAAACAGAAGTATTTGATCCAGATGACAGCATAGGTAGCAATACAGACGGAGACAATGTGCCTATGATAAATTCATTTACTTCAGATGACATGACAGTTGTCAGAACTGAGACAGAATTCTTTTCCAAACGTGACATGGAAGAAGATAGAGTCAAAAACTGTACAGGGACGAAATCTAGTATTTCTGGTGTACTTGCTAGAGACAGTCGATGACAATGCAGGTATACTGGTGAGTATGCACGATGACAATGCAGGTATACTGGTGAGTATGCACGATGCTGTTGTCAGAGACAGGGCAGAACTGCTGTCTGCAGATAAATCACTTAAAGGACTTAGTGACGAACTAGAAGCCACGGTACATGGACTACCCTTATTGACTCACTTGTTGAGATAAAGGAATGTCATGAGTACTACCAAAAACAATAGAGAGAAGAAGAAAGGAAGGAAAATTTACAAACCCATAGTTGTACACAAAAAAGTTCATTTTAGCGCACTCGCAGTTGGCGACTAAAGTTTTTTTTTTAGTCGCCAATTTTTTTTTCACTAGCCATGGCGACTAAATTAGTCGCCATTTTCAGGCCTGATTGTCAGTAGTTTTCATGTCCAGATAATTTATTTCATTCGTTATCCAATCTATGACAACTCAAATATAGCCGATTGATGGAATTGCATACGCATTAAGGGCTTGTATTTTATTAGCTCCCTTTAGCTGGGACTTGTAAACTAGTCTAACCGTTTTCCATACTCTCTCTGAAGTCTGGACTTCACTCTGCATATTGTCTTGATGCTGTAGTATCCCCAGGTATTAATATCTCTTGTCCATTGAAACATCGTTGATCTTTCCGATGTCGAATTGTAGGTCATCTGTTGTTTAGACTTTGCCTTTCTGGACGATAATTCTGCCACATTTCTCAGGGCCGAACTTTATGTGAATGTCCTCACTGCAGATCTAAACAGTATTGATCAGCAAAGTGACGTCACGTTCCTCTTACTGTATGGCTTGAGATCGTACAGTAAATGGCTGATAGCATTTTCTGATTTCATTTTGTCTCCTAACCCTGTTTTCTGGATGACTTGACTGAGAGGATTTAGGACAATGCAGAACAGCAGTGGTGATAACATCACCTGGATAGTGTTTTAGAGGTCATGCATCTTTTTTCTATGTTCTCTTTCTGTTGGTTGACTTTGATAATAAGAGGCCATTATTTAATTGCATATTTTTTATGTTGTAGTATCCCCAGGTATTTATATCCCCTTTCCATTGAAACAACGTTGACTTTTCCGATGTCGTATTGCAGCCCTCTGTTGTTTTGACTTTGCCTTTCTAGACGATAATTCTCCCACATTTATCAAGGCCGAATGTCGTGTTAATGTCATCATTGCAGATCTTGACAGTATTGATCAGCGAGGTGATGTCACGTTCATTTTTACTGTAAAGCTTGAGATCAAGTACAGTAAATGGTTGATAACCTGTCCAGCTTTCATTTTGTATCCTAATCCTGATTTTTGTGTCATTTGACTGAGAAAATCTAGGGCAATGCAGAACAGCAGTGGTGATAGGGAATCACCTTGGAAATATCCACAGTTTATTTTTGTCTGCATTTTCTAGGTTGTTGCATGTGAGGGTGTTTTTCCAGTTTTTCATTGATTCCTGAATTAGGTTCTGTATTGATGGCGCTATTTTGTACAATTTTCATGTTTCAATTACCATGAATGTGGAACTGAGTCATAGGCCTATTGATAGTAATCCATCTTCTTGATGTCTTTCTCACTGATTGTGGCATTGCATTGTTTGGTGTTTCTTTATGATCATTTCTCAGTTTATTAGTCCATTATGGGTATTTGGGTTGCTCCAAATGTTTTCCCAGAAGGTCTTAGTATCCTGAATGTTTGGCATTTGTTGTTCTGTTCTGTGTATGAATACTTACACGTAAATATGTATGCATGAATCCCTACCTGTAAATCATTCGCGCATAATGCACGTGTATACAACTTTTAAGAAAAAAAAATTTCATGCGTACATATTACACAAGGAGAAAACATCGAAGCATACGCTACGTTTAAAGTCCAAACACATTCATTTGGATCGAAAATAAAAATAAATCATGATTTTAAATGAGAGAAAAAGAGAAACCCGATGCCTCCCATGACCAGGCGAGCACAAACAAAACAAAGATCATATGGAGAAATTAAATTCTCGCAATCTGTGAAGTGGCAGGTGCAAGGTCTTAAGGAAAGGAACCGCGATTTAAATTTCTCAAAAAAAAAAATCTATTTCAATATTACCACAAGTCATTAAAAATAATCCTTGCACAAAATACATTAAAATATTCTGTTGTTCTTTTTTGTTTCGATTACAATGATCAGCTTAAAATGTTGTATAAAATTTAAAAAATATAAGTAATTATGTCAATAACATTTTTCAGTGTTGTACGTATCTTTCATAAGCTAGAAAACCAAATGTAACTCTGGTGACCTTGCGAAAAGGTGAAAATAAAAATGATTCGCGACCTTCTGAGCCAGGACTTCTCATCTCACTCCTTGCAGCCTAGAAGCAAGCCAGTGTCACAAATGATGTGACTGGACGATCGTTTAACAGTCACTCAGTCAGTCACACTAACCTTAACTCGACCCTCACTCTAGCTACGCCATACCCGGATTTGTTTAAAATAGATAGGAAGCCATGTAAGCATGAGGTCAGATGGAAACACGTGCAACTTTAGTAAAATAACGATGGAGTGAACACCGACTGAGCCTGACAATATAACAAAATTCAGAATAAAGTGGGTTACAATGAACAAAAAGTCATGTCTACGGATACTGAATATCTACATTGTTCTATACACTGCATTAAACACTGCACATATACACTGTATTACTCACGATACATACACACTGTATTACTCACGATACACTGTATTACTCACGATACATATACACTGTATTACTCAAGATACATACACACTGTATTACTCACGATACATATACATCTGTAATATACATTGTACTACACATAATCGCTAAACTACACACTACACACGTACATTGTACTACCCACTGCTCTACAACTGCACACATACACTGTACTACGCACTGCCCTACACAGTACACATATACATTGCACTACATACTGTACACACTGTACTACACTCTGCACTTTCATACAGCACAGCATACTGCACATACAAACTGCACTACATAATGTACAATACAAATTGCACGTGAAAGAAAAAGAGCAAACACGATGACCATTTTGATTTATTGTTGAACGTTGCAATACTACACTTCACTTCCATGCAGCACATGTAGAAGAACAACGGGTACTTTGACCAAAGTAGGTATTAGGTAAGTTTCAATACTACATCTGCACACTTCAGCCCGTGTAGACGAAACACAAGATTGTGTTCGCATAGGTTTCCATACGCCACTCTACCGTACACACTCTAATCGTTGCTCGTGCACAAGTAAAATCAAAGGCAAAGATACATGACTTACATCATCATTGATACCTCTCTTATGCAAACCCGAGACTATATAGGCTTAATTTTGTTTTATGAACTTTTTACACTTGATCTTCTTTGTACAGTCCATGATATCGAAAACACTTCGAACTAAAAGACGCCATTTATCTGGTTGTCAAAGTATGAAGATTTAGATATTGAAGACCAATGACTTGTGAATTTAGGGTTGGATTAAAAGAAAATATCCGAAGTTATTGTGTCAATCATATATCGACCTTTGGCTGACTTAAAAGTCAATAAAAATAGCTACACATGTACAGTGACTTGACACCCGAACTCGCTTGGTGACTCGAGCTTTAAATATAAAATTAAAACCTAATACGCGATGCCCCTGTCACCTATTTTCCATTGATACACGCTCTAATACGCGATGCCCCTGTCACCTATTTTCCATTGATACACGCTCTAATACGCGATGCCCCTGTCAACTATTTTCCATTGATACACGCTCTAATACGCGATGCCCCTGTCACCTATTTTCCATTGATACACGCTCTAATACGCGATGCCCCTGTCAACTATTTTCCATTGATACACGCTCTAATACGCGATGCCCCTGTCAACTATTTTCCATTGATACACGCTCTAATACGCGATGCTCCTGTCACCTATTTTCCATTGATACACGCTCTAATACGCGATGCCCCTGCAGGCTCTATTGTGCTATCGAAATCATGTTTCCTAGACTGAAAACATTTACTTGCTCCTTGTTCCCTCCTGAGCTACCCACTGAGTCTCTCTCTACCTTTACTACTGCTGTCACTTGAGTGAATGATTTACTTTTGCATGATTTGTTGCTTGTGGTGCATGTATCGGTTGTGTATCTGCTGGCTTGCAGATTTCACATTCTTCTCCCTAGAGGTTTTTGTTTTCCATGAGCACTCTCATACGTTTGCACTCTTAACCCACTCTGCCAACACTACTGCTTCCCACTCTTTAGTGAACGCTATCAACGATGGTGCACAGTTGATACTTAACAAAATGATGTTTTGTTTACGCATGGTTTATTCTGTCTATCTTTTGTAATTCTAGCTATCATGTCAATAAATAGTTTAATGTCAGCAGCTTGCGCGAACATTTCCGATTGTTGGCGTGAAAACTGTCTGAAACGGTTTATGTGTGTCTCACTAGAAATAAGGAAGAAAACTAACAATTCTCAGTTGTCATAAGTCAGACTTCAATGGAGATACCAGGTGAAATTGTGAAACAATGGTTAAACGATTGACGCGAATTAGCTACTAATGTTGGCTTAGATGACGATGTTAGAACATACATTCAGGAATAAATGGCAGAACAGAAAGTACTGTACTTAGAAAAGAGAGAGAGAGAGAGAGAGAGAGAGAGAGAGAGAGAGAGAGAGAGAGAGAGAGAGAGAGAGAGAGAGAAAATAGAAAAAACAAAAAAGAGGAGAGGGAAAAAGAGAGACAGAAGAAAAAAGAGAGAATAAACAAAACGAGGAGAAAGAAACGAGAGAGAAAGAGAGAAAGAGAAACAAAAAGAGGTGAGAGAAAAAAGAAAGAAGAGAGAGAACAAAAAGAGAGAGAAAAACAAAGAGAAAGAGAAGAAAGGAAAGTATCGAGATGGGGGAAAAGAAAAGAGAAAGAGATGAGAGAGAGAGAGAAGGAAAGAGGGGAAAGAACTGCGTTAGAACGGTTAAAAAATAGGTTACATGATGAGAGAGAGATAGCTATTAGACAATAGGACACATCCACAGGTGAAAACTATGGCATGATAGAGAGATAGCTATTAGACAATAGGACACATCCACAGGTGAAAACTATGGCATCGCTGACAAGCACCGAATCGCAAAGTCAACACTATTTTCCATACATTTAAAAAAAAAATCAACAACAGAGAGCCTAGAGGATTATTTTCGTAATTTCGAAAAAAAAATCGCTTCAATTACAGGCATTTCAATGTGATGTTGGTTCAAGTCTACAGTAGCACTAAACAATATCTGTTACACAGGGGCAAAATTCAAAATCGCCAAAATCCAAACAACTACAATTAAGCTATACACTATCTAACAATGTATTGTGAGCATATTCAGTGTTTTACAGCTAACGAATACAGGTAAAATTTGTTTACTTAACTAATCACCAGGTCAGTAAAGTTCATGTGCATTGTCGCGGGTCGCCATTGTTGTTGTTGCTGGTTGCTGCTGGCCCCTCTCTCCTCCTCGGTGGGTAGGAGGGGGGGTCAGACCAGTTGCCGCGATTTGCCGGGATCACACCGAATGGCCAGATGACAATAACCACTCTCACACTCAGACACCAACGAATAATCTTGTGGGGGATGGGTTAACTTTACTCTGAGATGTGGGGTAAAATGTGAAAGCCGACGTGTGTGTGTGTGTGTGAGCAGGCGTGTGAATGCCGTGTGAGGGATGCACGGAACGCACAAACAAACAACCGCACCAATACACACTTTCGGCACAGAGAAAGGAAGCCCAACTCTTGAAAAAGAGTTTACAAAGATTTTAAGAAAAAATGGGCTTAACTTTCAGACAGTGTTAGTCATTCATTCTGAGACGTCCATACTCGAAATTCGTGGGGGGGGGGGAACATGAGTGATGAAAATGAAAGAAAAGTATATGATGAATAAACAAAAATAAATAAACAATAAAATAAAGTAAAGCAATAAACGGTGATGACCGTTTTCACTACTGCCAAAATTGTGGCACACTCTTTGGGCATAGCCCCAATACAAAGCACAACTGGTGGTAATGACCGCAAAAAAAAATCTAACTCTAGAGAGTAAATGTCTTACAAATAGTAATGTCAAGAAATGCTAATTTAGAACCGCGGCGATAACCACAAAAATTATCCAATAAATAATTAATTATTAAAGTCAAAATTAAATGTTTGTAAAAATTGGTTCAATAATAATGTTTATATTATAACTATCCTACCTAAGTAATGCACGTCTAAAAAGTTTTCCTACTTACTAGTGCTTGAAATAAATGTTGAATTGTCAACGCAGGCAAACACAGAAAGTTACAGTTAATAACATCTAAGAATAAACACACTTGATGACGAAAACACGGTTCACTGAGAGTGAAGTGCAGACACTTACAATACTTGTCCCACGTTGCTGGAACACCCGGTTCTATGCTGAAGAATACGGATGGCTGTCTTCGACGAGAGTACAAAATGGAGCTCACGGACACCTGTCTTCTGCGACGGTTCCAAAATCTGTCATGGAGGGCTGTCTACGGTGACAGTTCCGAAAACATGAGTGGCGTGGAATATTCTCATCTCGACGCAGTCCTGATCCCTTCAGTACCTGTGGTCCCTGATGGACAGCTTCGGCTCAAATCTCGAATCCAACATAGAGTAATGCAGACAAGCTTTACAGGTTGCCATGAACGAATTGAGTGTGGCAAAACACATGTCCAACTCTATACTGTACGTGGAGAATATTCAATTCTTTCCTCCTGGTCATAACGAAGATGGAAAGATTGCCCAAACTCGATGTAGGCAATAATAAGAGGCCTCACAATGCTCTGTAGTCCAGACGATGCACACTCAAGTAAAATAGTTCCCGTTAGTTCTTTTATACACAATCAGTTCTCATTCTCTCACAGGTAAAATTCGTGCGTGTATCCCTACTCTACTGACGCTAAGAAGGTGCATTATTCTGCGGTACAAAACTCCTCAAATATAATCCCTAATGAAATTTGTAATAAGAAATACTAATAAAATCTAAACACATTTTCTACATATTGTAAACATAATTATCAAACATCTAGCACTAATAATTAACTAAATGTATTTTTATAAAGATGTTAAAAACATGAACTTAGCAAACTTGCTGGCAGTGTATGCAAACAAAATAAACAGACGTCCTGACAGTAATTGGAAATGAACTCGCTGTCAGTACACTTATTTAACCCGTCAACCTGCTCGCAGACGACCCCTTCACCCCTGGGAACGTTCGTTGGGTCGCGCATGGGGCAAGTGGGGACAATCAAGGGTAAAAAATAAATTTTCATGATTACTCCCCCTTTTTTTTGTGACGTGCATCAACAATCAGCATAAACATCGAATCAACATTTAAAAAAAAAAAATCAGTATTCAGACCAGCAATGCAAAACACGAAAAATGCAAAATAAACCAGAGAATGGAAACATTGCTAACAGTACCACACAAGATCACTGTCAACGCAGTTTACGTCACAGACTCAAGAACTACGTGTATATGTGTGCTATTTCTGGCAAGTCTAATCTAGTCTGGTCACTAAGGTCAACAATACGTTACTTAGATCTAATCCTAGAAACGAGCTTTCCCAGTTATTTGACAGATATTTTCGATAAAAGAAGTGTCTATTAATTTTTCAGGATTATAGTATCTTTATAACACATTTTTCAGGATTATATTATCTGTATAACACACTTTTCAGGATTATAGTATCTCTATAACACACTTTTCAGGATTATATTATCTGTATAACACACTCTTCAGGATTATATTATCTATATAACACACTTTTCAGGATTACATTATCTCTATAACACACTTTTCAGGATTACATTATCTCTATAACACACTTTTCAGGATTACATTATCTCTATAACACACTTTTCAGGATTACATTATCTCTATAACACACTTTTCAGAAGCGGACCGGTGACGATAGAGAGATCACCACCGGACCACCGCTACTCAATGTTAATCATTGTACTATATATAACTTGATACTTCCAATTAACACTGACTAGACATGACCGACCCCTACTCAATGTTAATCATTGTACTATAACTTGATACTTCGAATTAACACTGACTTGACATGACCCCGACATTCTGTGGTAGACGTGCACGTTTCAATGGCACTCCTTTTATGCCCGACTTCTAATTGTTATACCCCCCCACACACACACACACACACATACACTATCACATATGTGGACCCTTTCTTGTGAATATATATATAACGAGGAAGAGTAGATAAACAATAATAAGAAATATAAATGTATTTAATAATATAAATGTATCTACACCCACTACACAACATATAGTATTTAATCAAATAAAAAAAATGGACACACACAACATATACACATACGCACGTATATAAACAAGAAATTTAATGGTAGTAATCTACTTTGCTGACCCGGTTTAAGAAATACAGATCAGTCTTCAACAACCCATTACCCATTAATTAATACACACACACACACACACACACACACACACACACACACACACACACACACACACACATAGATAGATAGATAGATAGATAGATAGATAGATAGATAGATAGATAGATAGATAGATAGATATTGTCTTTGGTTTCTTGAAAGTTCATTCAATACTTGCTGAATACTCTTTGGTAATATCACTATCACTATCAATACAGACACCACATATATTACTTCACAACGTAGGAGAGAAGGACGAAAGATGATTAAAATGTTTACATTACCTGAGCCGTAAAGACTTGTCTTTTATTTTTCCCCCCTTTCCCCGAAAGTAAGATAAAAATGACATCGGTAAGAGGTGGTCATTCGAGCTCCCACTCGCAGCATGTCCTCAGATAACTGGGTCACAGGGTTAGAGTTCAAACCCCAAACAAATGCCACCGAAGGAGGGCAACCACAGTCATTGACTTGGACTACTGATCTCTTTGTAAGAATCCAGTCTGCCTTACATTATCCACACTTTCCATAAAATAATTTATCAGAAGATTGTTCTAATAATTATATACTTTAGTACTCAGGTCTTTCCGCTTGCGATGATTAATTCTACATTATTTTAATATTGTAAATGCTTGTCTTGCAAATTATATATATTATACACAAAAATAGTTATAATTATTAGGCGTAGTGTTCTTTACAAAATTTACAAAAATCTCCATAACCATGATGTTGCCGTTTAACCTGCAGAGTATGTCGTCTGCTTTAAACATAGCTACATTAGGGCTAAAGACCAAGTGAAATGTAATCTAGGTCAAACATGTTTGTGAACTAGATTTGCCCCGTTACTAAGATACACAATCCCCAAGCCCTTGGGTAAAAAGCTATCGGAGTGAATAGAAGGACAGAACGCCCAGTTCCACTTAGGTGAAACCCTGACAATTGATATTCCTTTTAGGCATGTAGCCATTGATCTAACTGGAGGATTTGTACCTCATCAGGTCGAGGCCACAAATGGATTCTCACCATTACCATCATTCATTATATGCTAAGCAATACCCTGAGGTGGTCGCTCTTATTTCCATTAGTGCCGTATCAGTAGCAAATGCGCTGATCACCATTTCCTCAGAATTTCCAGAAGAAATCTTGTCCGATATGGAAACTCAATTCACGAGAAAGTTAATGAAAGAGATTAATCACCCAATGAGAGTAAAGTAGTTTAAAATTACACCTTACCACCCTATGTGTAATGGTTTAGTAACAAATATGAAGGCTACTCTTACCAAGTCCTGGAGAAAACTGTGCATGGAAAGACCACGTGATTGAGTTATGTATTTGCCATCACTTTTGTTTGCATTGCACGAACTACCACAAGATTCGACCCAATTTTTACCTTTTGAACTCTTATACAGTAGAACCATTTTGGGACCCATATTTATATTATGAGAATATTGGACAGAGAGTGGGCAAGCAGAATTGGTAAAATGTATCAATGTATGATCAAACTAATAAGCAATATACCATGTTTAACATTTAGTTTTAACAATTTCAATTACAAAATTAAAAACTGGAAGATCAAACATACAACTTATTTATATTAAAATTGGGATAAAAAAAAAATCATTCATTTGTGACAAGGTGAGCCAATTATTTGATTACAAATTTTAAATTTTTATATACAAATTGCAAAGTTTTGTTACCATAATGTTGATTTATTCTGTAACTATTTTTAATACCATACTTTCTTTGGAATAAAATATAGAAATAAATAGTTTACAGAATTATTTGTGCATAAATGTGTTTGTAAATCATGGACCCAAGATTTACGTATATAAATACGTTGTCACTGCAATGCTTGTATCAGCAGTTATATTATTGCTTCGGATAAAGAAAACAAATAACAGTCAATAATTAAATACTTTTGTGGATGAAACAAGTTTAATGTTTATAAGAAGATTTATTATTATTGCCATTGCTAAACTATCTACTTGAAAGTGCTCGCTACAGTTTGCGTATGTGCTGTCGGATGAAAGTTTTCTTTTTTCAGCTTTGTATCCAATTTATGATCTTTGGGAAATGTAAAAAAAGAAAATGAATCTGCTCATGCAGATTGTTGTTCCCACTCATGACGTCACATGCTATGTTGCTATGGTGAGAAGTCAGTCTCGCAAATGAACGAGAGCTCTGATTTCTTTCAGAAATATTGACTTTCAATAACAAAATAAATGCATTTATACAATTCTCTGAAAGTTTAAATTTTGCAGTGTTGATTCTAAGAATATGAATTACTCATTTCATACGGATTTATTCTTATCCATAGCTGACCTAGATTGCATTTCATTTGGTCTTTAATAACAAGAATAAAAATGCACTACATTTTAAAGTGTAAGTATTGCTTTCTTAAAACGTTTATCAATCAGTTTTATATTAAACCCTGTAACCAATTAAAAAGAAACAATCAAATAGTCATCACTTAAGCAATAATTAAAATGTTAAAAGAAACCAGCTATTCTGGCCGTCTTTGTTGGGCAGCTCGTAAAGTATATATTAATTCACAAAGTGCATTTATCGTTCATTAACAATAAAAACGACTAGTTGTTATTTTATCGAAATAATAATTTTTGTTTTAAAAGTTTATGAAAATATGTTTGGAAGCAATACTAATCATTTAACATATAAAAGTTTAAGCAATTATATTATATAAATTAAAAAATATGGTAAAGGGCAAAAGATATTTGTCTGTCTATCTATTCATCTGTCTGTCTATCTTTCTACCCATCTATCTAGTTATCTATCTATTTATCTATCTATTATCTATCTATCTATCTATCTTCATATTTGTGAGTGTGTATTTTGGGATTTAAATGTGAGTATGTTTGTGTATGTTTCAGTATGGGCGTGGACATTATTTTTTTTTTATTATTAGAATGGGCTGCATGTCAAAGTTACTTCTTGAACTTGTCTAGAATGTCGTCGACATACATGAAAAGAAAAAACAGAATGAGAAGTCTGGTAACCCAGATCGATACAGCTGTTTAAATTTCTGCAAATAAGCATTTTTTTCAAAGCCCGATACTGCCCGCGTGCACGGTATGAATGTTTGCTTGTACGAAAGGGACATGCAGCTTTGTAAAGAAAATGCTTGAGCAGTGAGTTAATAAAAGTCACGTGATGTCACGTGATCCAGATGCAGAGCGATTGCTGGAAAGATTGGTCCCGCCTCAAAAGCAAGAGCGTACTAATAAAACGTATTAGCATTCATATATAGCATCCTTCAGCTTACTCGCACAAGTGTCTGACATCGAGTTAAGTACTTGACATTGGAAAGTAAACAATCCACTACCGCCACCACCACTACCTCCACCACAGCAAACACGAAACAAAGGACATATTTTGTGAGGAGTCATCTACAGAATATAACTGCGACCTTTTCCACGCAAGGTATTCAAATATACGAGGAACGATTGAATGCAAATGTTGTTGCTCTAAAATGTTGAGTAGACAGATAAGAATATGAGGCAAACATTTGCGTTCATATCATAATTAAAAATTTGTCTTATTCAATTTTATACTGATTTAGTAGAATAGTGTTTATGTGGATTTGTATTGTATTTCATGGGTGAAATGTTCGGCCGATGTTTTGACGGCAGCATTGGTTGATTGCCTGCTAGCTTGGGTTAAACCCTGCATTTTATCGATCATTCATCGCTAAAATTAATTTAACTGATCCACCCGGTCAGGGGAGACAGAAAGGCAAGAACAATATCGAGATTTTAAGACGTGACCTGGAAGGGTTAATGGGTATATTGTTTGACTCGCTACCTGTCGGTAGAAGACTGACGGAAAAATTAATTAACTTGACGGCTGGCAGCCAGAATATTAGTGGGTAGATTGTTTGACTCGCTACCTGTCGGTAGAAGACTGACTGAAAAATTAATTAACTTGACGGCTGGCAGCCGGAATATTAGTGGACATGAGCGTGACGGTGGACACAATTGACCTAACAGCTGTGACTAAGTAATTAGTACATATAGTAATTGGCTCGATTGTTGTCACCAGAGGATTAGTTTATAAAGTGCTTAATATGAAGACTATGACCATAGAATTAGTGGATATAATAAATGCATTGACACCGGTCAGTAGTGGATTAGGAATAAATCACAAGATTATTATGAATAGAGTAAATGACTTAATGCATATCACCAGAAGATTGTTGGGCAGAATTGCGAATTTGATGCGTTTCAACTTAGGATTAATTAGTGGGAAGAATAACATATTTGACGCAAGTCAGCAGAGGATTAGTGGGTAGAAGAACGAATTTGTCGCGTGTCAACAGAGGATTAGTGGGTAGAAGAACGAATTTGTCGCGTGTCAACAGAGGATTAGTGGGTAGAAGAACGAATTTGTCGCGTGTCAACAGAGGATTAGTGGGTAGAAGAACGAATTTGTCGCGTGTCAACAGAGGATTAGTGAATATAGGTGGTTCTCAGGTTACGAACAAGTCGCGTTCTCAAAATCGTCTTTAAGTCAAGTTTGTATGCAAGTCGGAATCTTCTTTGGGGCGGAAATTTAAGGTGATCCCTTATGCGAGCTTTGTCTTTCAAAATGGTGCCGATTGTTGACCGACTGTAGCCTAACGTCTTTCAGTTGTCTGTCGACTTCTGTTAGAACACTTTATCGTGTCAACAGTTTCTCTTTGACGCTTCACCGACGCTTGCGTCAGATTTTCGTTTAGGAGCCGTTGTTATTCCCGGCCAGTGATTCCAGCTAATACAAAATTTAATTGTTGTTAATGTGGGGAACGCTTCCGGCTTCCGCCGCTTTCGCGTAAAAAATTTAAACAAAGTAACCTTGACTTTATAATTTGGTTCGTATCTGTGGAATGCCGTTAAGGTGTCCATGCGTAACCCGGGGACCACCCGTATTGTAAATTATTTGACAGCCGTGACCAGTGGATAATGGACAGAGTAAATGACTTGATAAAAGTCACCGGAAAATTATTGATAGAATAAAATGACTTGACCGCTGTCACCAGAAGATTAGTAGATAGACAGGTGATCAAATCTATTTATAGATAATATGGATAACATTATAGTAAATGACTTGATGCTCGTGGCTATAGAATTAGGAATCGGGTAAAAGCGGAATGATGTTGTATCCCGAGGATTGTTTTAGAGTAAATGACTTGACGGCTGTCAGCCGATTAATGGATAAAGTAATTCACATGATGCCAGTCACCAGAAGATTAGTAGATTTGATGGTTGTCACCAGGTAATTAGATACAAGAGTAAAAGACTTGCATGCTGTCTACCGATATTGTTTCTAGAGTAAACAATGGCAGCTACCACTAGAAAACATAGTAAGTGACCCGTCTCTTATTAGACAGATAGACTATTAGTGAATATAGTAATTGGCTTGATGACTGTCCCAGAGTACCTGTTGTCAGAGTAATTAAAATGGCATCTGCCATCAGATAACTAGTGGATGGAATGGCAGCTGATCTAATGAAGTTAGAAATAGTGTGACACAAATTAGCTGACACTAGACTACTAGAGGATTAGTGTTGATGACTTATAGGATCTTGTAACGCTGACGCCAATTAGTTAATGAATACTATTATTATTAATAATTAATTAACCATCAAAAACTAAGTGATAAGAACCAATTTATTTTATGAATGATCCTCTCTCACACTTGGCAGATATACCGGCGCTGTAAACATTTTCTCTTTTCCACAGAAGAAAACAATATTTACAGTTACACAATGCTTCCATGAGTAGGAAAACTTCTTACTAAAGGAGAAGACAAATCCATCTTTAATATATATTTAGCGACACCCCCCCTCCACCCATTTTCTTCTCCAACATAAGATCATCAATATGTATAAGAAGGTAAATAAATTTAACAATAAATTTATTAAATCAACAATCAAATATATATATGACAAATACAATGAAATATATTACTTGATATCAATATTTCCACGAACCCACTTTTGGATAATTTTATGTTTACATAATCCTATATCTTATAAATACAATTCAATAACAATTTGACAATACAAATCACAGGATAGTCTTATCAGAGAACAAAAATAGAGTTATTAGTGATAAGCTTTACATAACTTTGTTTAACTGCTTTCTCAACAAACCTTCCATTCACTTTTGCAAGAAAGATACATGTTATTGTCAGCAGTTATTATGTGAGCTATAAGATTGATACATAGTGTAACTTTCTGACCACTGGAAGATTGAAACATACTGTAAATGTCTTATAGTGTTGACACTGGAAGGTTAGTGCGTACTGCAAATTATTTAAAGAGCTAACACTAGATCAGTAGCGTATAGTGTAAATAACTTAAAGGCTGTCACTGGGAGAAAAGTACACAGTGTAAATAACTTAAAGACTGCCGTTGGAGGACAAATACACACTGTAAATAACATAAAGACTGTCACTGGGAGAAAAGTACAAACTGTAAATAACTTAAAGACTACCGTTGGAGGACAAATACACACTGTAAATAACTTAAAGTGCCGTTGGAGGACAAGTACATAGAATAAATAATTTAAATACTATCATTGGAAGACAAATACACAGTGTAAATAACTTAAAAACTGCCAATGGAGGAAAAGTGCACATGTAAAAAGAACTTAATGGCTCTCAGTAGAGGATAAGCACATATTGTAGATAACTTAAAGGCTATCAGTGGGAGGAAAAGTTCATAAACGAGGTGAGATTTGTGTATGAAAGACTATTCCACCCGGCTGTTTAAAGATTCGGTTGAGCGATTTGTAAGTAATGACACGCCAGTAAACTAGTTGGTGTAATCGATTTAACAAAACGTCACTTAGTCAAGTAAGGCGACGGAGTAAGCTACTTGAAAAGAAATAGTAATTTGAAATATTTGCACGACCAGTGCAAAGAATGAGTAGGGGGAAAAGGCTATCAGCGGTTTAATAAGCACAGTCAAAGTTTTTAAACATTTTCACTTGATGCGTTCAATGATCTAAATTTGAGATGGGATTAACAGGAGGATTCAGTGACTTGAAGTATACCCATTCATTTGTATTAGATGGCAGATTTTCAATGATTAGCAAAACTAAAACTGAATGCTAATGTGTAAGATCGCGAATTTGTAGAGACTAGCGAGCACGAGATAAAGGTGTAAGACTTCTCTTGTAGAGAGATATGAGTTCAAACCTTGCCTTGGTCATTGCGGTGATTTTTCATTCTACCTTCTCCCTTGCACGAGCTCGCAGTTGTAAGAGCTTAGAGGACTACGACTGCCGACGATTACAAATCTGTTGAGCAAAGACGCCAATAGAGAACCGTTACTATTTATCTTTCTTCTTTAAAGATCAACACTTCGCAGATTAATCTGTGTAGTCATGGAGGATGTTTGGCGGAGAAGCGAGTTGCATAAATCTGACGGAAGTATTGGTTTACAGACTCATTATCTGGCTAAAAAAACATAGAAAGAAAACTTGCGCTAAGACACTTTAATTCGCACAGGTGTGTATTTTAAGATATGGTACGTGATTCAAAAATGGTTCAAAGGGAGGCAATTTGGTGCGTGTCTTGCTAATGCTGGTTTCATCTTAGGAATGAGGCAAACTGAGGATGCATAATAATGGGTGGGTGGGTGGATAAACTGAAATTATGAAGGGGAAGTAAACTGGTCAGTGCATGTACACTGGAACATATATGATTAAAACGATGTAGACAACATTATGCAAGTTTTTAAAGGGGTGAGGTGAACATATGTTTCGTGTTAAGAAAACCGGTTCTTATTTTTGCAAAGGTGATATTAATTGTGTGGGTAAAGGTATATAATATAGGCAACGAATGCTTAAACATTATGGTAAATTACATTTTGCACCATACAGAGAGATTGTGATTGCAAGTACGAAGATAAGGTAAACAGTTTTTTTTTTTTAAACGAAAGATTTATTTTAGAAATTGTCACCATGTTTACCCATTGTTAGTACAATTAACTGAACAGAAATCACAATGTTTTATGAGCCAATAGGTTGTATTAAGATAAAATTAGCAGTGAACAGAATGGAATGGAGGAAACTGGTTGTCAGGTCATCAGTGTTGCCCCAACGAGCGAGAAGACTAAGGGATAGATAGATAGATGGATAGATAGATAGGTTGCATCGAAAAGGGTTCTTTCATTAAACGCTAACTGTCAATTGTTTTTAATTTTTAAAATTTTTACTTCAAATCAAAAGCAAATGCAGGTAAATATAAAAATAAAAATACACTTAATTAATATGTTTTGTGTCTTTCGTTTTAATATATCTTTCCGTTTCGATATAAACAAACCATTTTAGCATTCTTATGTTTTCTTTATTGATTTCGAGGATTGCCATTTTGCCATATGTGAATCTAATAGAGACTGTCGATAGAGTCTGGTAATAAGCGTGATACGGAAAAGGATGAAGGATGCTATTTTTTGAATAATCTTCACAATAATGTTTCTTTTTACCGGTACGCTCAGAAATTGACCCAATTAGCTTTCCTAGCGCCACGCAGACTGTGACGTTTCATTGACCTGCGAAAGCTGACGTCACAACGTTCCTCTGAGAGCTAAACACTTGTATTTCGTGCAAGACGTGAAGACTACTTGCTAGTTATTATTTTTCTTCCACTTAAATTGAAAGAAATGCTTTGAGGGAAATATTGTGGGACAGTAAATGTTTACTGTTTAAATGAGAAAACGTTTACAGTGCCCGCATATCCGTCAACTGAGAGATGAGTGATGTCTTCCGGAAAATTATTAATAACATAGATTAATATTCTCATCTCTTGTAATTAGTTATGGATGATTATACTACTACTACTACTACTACTACTACTACTAACCAATAACTAGGGTGGCGTTGTGTCACAAGATCCTATAATATTACTTTTTCATTAAAATCTGTAAGTACACAACCACACTGATTTTCAAAGTCTGCTAAATAATTTATATTCTGTGAATTAACATTGCCAAGACCTGAATATTCCATTACGTACGATTATTTATTTTCATTAGTTGACTAAGAATTTCGTGATGTTGAGTATAAATGGCGAAAAGGTGAGTAAACTGCATGTGTGAACAATATAGAAAAGACAGTCTGTGTAATAGACATACTAGCGTGAAGTAGAATTCGAGTGTTTTGATTGATTCGATGTACTAAATTGTTGAGTTACTTGTATTTTTGTAAGTCATCTGTAACCTCAATCATTATCACAAAAAAACTGGGCTTTTTATTGCTTTGACGAAATAGGTAGTAGGTAAAATTGCAAGCGAGTGGCTCATTTGATTTGTGCAAATAATGTTAACTGGAAGTGCATTATGCTGAATGTAGTGGTTTAGAACTGTTTTGCAAACTGGCAAGATTTGCAGGCAGAGTGGGGTGGGATGGGGGTGAGTTTTTTCAAGTGAAACAATTTGTTTCTAAGGTTCTTTATTTGATGAACGGTCTGGAGAGAATAGAATCAGTGGTGATGCGTAGTAAGGCCCTGCTGTTTCAAGAACGATCGACTTGAGCTCAATTTCGCGTTTTTTTTTTTTTTTTTTGAGAAATAACGGTTTTATCCTGAGCTCAATCTCACGTATTTATCTTGAGCTAAAAATTTCCGATATTGTTTTGACAATTAAGAGTTTTATCTTGACCTCAATTTCGCGTATTCTTTCGTGAACTAAATGCTTTATCTTGACCTCAATTTCGCGCAATATTTCGAAAACTAAGACCTTTATCTTGAGCTCAGTGACGCGTATTGGTTCTAAAACGAACGGCTTTATCTTGAGCTCAATTTCGTGTATTGTTTCAATAACGGACTGCTTTATTTTGAGTTCAATTTATCTATTTTATCCTGAGCATAGTTTCGTATAACTCAGGAATTCACAGCGTTCTTTTGTCTTCTTTTATCGCGTGATTTCTTCATTGAAATCCTTATCGTCACCGCTACAGTATTCTCTTTACGTTTTCGCGTCATTCTCTTTCTTTTATTGCTGTTATTTGGTTTAATTTGTCATTATTATACTTTTCATTTTGTCATTATCACAGTCTTTATCACGTCATTCTTTCTAACACGCCCTTTCTGTTATTTTGCACGAATGTCATTAGCTTTACGCCACTTTCTCTATTCAATCGCGATTTTTCTCCTTGTATCTTGTTGTCAGGATTCACATTTGTCTCCCTTGAAAACTTGTGTCATGGCTTATTGACCGAGCAACATACGTGCATACTAACTAAAGGCACGTGCGAGAAAAAAAGAAAAGAAAAATATATTTTATCGGAAAGGTGATCTTTGTCCACATTTTATCTAATGGTCGTACATCAGCATCTGATGAAAAGAAAAATATATTTTATCGGAAAGATGATCTTTGTCCACATTGTATCTAATGGTCGTACGTCACCATCTTGTATTTCAAAAGAAAAACACTGTGTAAAAATCGAAGCGTAAGAAATACTTTTCAAAAAACATTCACGTCACAACAGAGCTATATTGCGAAAATGTCAAACGCATTTCCCCATCACAGAGTGGTCGTATTGATTAGTTTCATTGTGGAACTCCAGCATATATCGGCTTTAAATAAAGGCACCAGCACAGGAAATGTCTCCTAGTGAATGGTTAAAGTACAGATATTACTGTAAAGGCAGATGTGAAGACAATGTCTCCTAGTGAATGGTTAAAGGACATATATTATAGTACAATTCAGATGTGAAGACAATGTCTCCTAATGAATGGTTAAAGGACATATTGTACAATTCAGATGTGAAGACAATATCTCCTAATGAATGGTTAAAGGACATATATTATAGTGCAATTCAGATGTGAAGACAATATCTCCTAATGAATGGTTAAAGGACATATATTATAGTACAATTCAGGTGTGAAGACAATGTCTCCTAATGAATGGTTAAAAGACAGATATTATTGTAAAGGCAGATGTGAAGACAATATATCCTAATGAATGGTTAAAAGACAGATATTATTGTAAAGGCAGATGTGAAGACAATATCTCCTAGTGAATGGTTAAAAGACAGATATTATTGTAAAGGCAGATGTGAAGACAATGTCTCCTAGTGAATGGTTAAAAGACACAAATTATTGTATAAGGAGGATTCAATGGCAATGTCTCCTAGTGAATGGTTAAAGGACAGATACTATTCAGATGTAAAGGTAATAAACCTGATTGAAAGCTTAAAGGGCAATGAATATGGCAGAAATATACATATGCACTCTCTGTTTAAAGCATAACTATATGGGTTTTATGATTCGCTGGCAGACTGGGTTACAGCGGAAGTTGATTATAATTCCAACAAATTTGGAAAGAAGTACTCGCGTGACTGGGAATTGCTGACGTCGGTCTATACGCTTACGTGCACACAGGTACTGTTTGTTTTCTGTGTATCGTAAAATTTAGTCATAGTTACGCTTGAAGAGTTGCAGAACATAATTTTAGTGGAAATTTTAGTTACATAATACTACAGGAGCTTGGTTTTAACTTTCATCTCTACACGTACCTCTATAAGCGAGAGCTGTAAACGTTTTCTCTCTTTCACAACATCAAAGACAAAACATGTAATTATTTTAAATATGAAAGGAAACAAATGACGCAAGTGATTTTGATAGAAAATCAATTTATAACGCATTTGGGGATCTAGATGTGTTTTTTTTTCATGGGGTTATGTAACTATTGCGTTTGCGCAGATTCTCGAACAGACATGAACAAAGGAGGTAATTGTACAAAAGTTTGAGCTATATAAGCGTTGAAAATGCGGAAGAAATCTATTTAAAGTGATCATTCTCATGAGTTCCAATCTGATGACGTTGAGATTATAAATTAAACAATGTCAACATATTAATTCCTTCTATTTTATGTACACGTCTAACATGTTTCTCTGCGCAAATTGACATCCTGGAAAGGTGAATTATATAATACAAGCTATAATACTTACAGATGACAGATTGATAAATGAAACAAAGATCGATTGTTGGGTAGATAGATAGATAGATAGACAGACAGATAGACAGATAGATAGATAGATAGATAGATAGATAGATAGATAGATAGATAGATAGATAGATAGATAGATAGATAGATAGATAGATAGATAGATAGATAGATAGTCAGATAGATACATAGATACATAGATAGACAGACAGACAGACAGATTAGATAGATAGATAGATAGATAGATAGATAGATAGATAGATAGATAGATAGATAGATAGATAGATAGATAGATAGATAGATAGATAGATAGATAGATAGATAGATAGATAGATAGATAGATAGATAGATAGATAGATTAGATATCTGCCTTGGAATATATTGTTATACGTGCCAGGTTTTCATGAAATGAATTAATTTGCTCCTACCTCAAATTTGCTAGTGAACAGTTTTAACTCCTGCGTAGAAACTCACGTAATTGTCTGCTAATCTGCTAACCACTTGTGCGAAACTTTATATTATATTCACGCTCTGTCCTGTACGGCGTCTTGCACTACTTCACAAGACTGACATATCGACCACACACTTGACATTTTTATTTAACAATCAGTCAGTGTTGATCAATGGTGAATCCTTCTATTCACTTTATCCCTACAGGAACAAAGGTTCAATGTTTATCAAAACGTAAAAAGCAATGTTGAAACGAACAAAGTTCAAAGTTTATTTCTTCGTGTAAGCAAATCATAGTATATATAATCACAGCAATATTATTAATGTCACATGTAATAATAAAAAGTCTAATTAAGTATAATAGTTTTATTAGGTGGATCTATCTATCTATCTATCTGTCTGTCTGTCTATCTATATATCTATCTATGTGTGTCTGTCTGTATTTCTATCTATCTATCTGTCTGTCTGTCTGTCTATCTATCTATCTGTATATCTATCTGTATATCTATCTATCTGTCTGTCTGTCTATCTATCTATCTATCTATCCCTTAGCCTTGCCGACCATTGGGGCACAAATGATGACCTTTTCTGATAATATTCCTGTATCGCTCAACTTCACTCCTCTCCACTCTGAGATGTTATCCTCCAATCTTTTCCTCTGTCTTCCTCTCCTTCACCCTCCTTGCACAGAACCTTGCATGATTGTCTTGGCAAGCCTGTTGATCGTGTAACATGCCCAACCCATTTCATTTTGCAAAATTTTTCACAATTGCCAATAGCTCTTCATAGGCCCAATGGCTTGTCTAATTCAATTTCTCACTTCCTCATTCGTGACATGATCTCTATACGAAATGCCAAACAACTTTCGAAAGTATGTCATTTCAGTAGCTTGTATTTTCTTTTTGAGATCCGCTGTGAGGGTCCATGACTCACAATCATATAAGAATACAGATATAATCAAGGAGCAGCAGTGAAGGGTAGGATGAGATAAGATTGGGGTTAAGATTAGTTTGCATTTCTAAAATCTATAAATATCTTAACCCGTAAATCTTATTTCGGCAAAACAGAGGACGACTCACATTCCCGGACCAGAGGTATAAAGGACCCTAGGATTCTGTAATACACAGTCAGAAGTCTGAGAAGGAATGTCTTTGCAAGTCTTAACCACGTATTCTGAGTAAATCTTATTTCGGCAAAACAGCAGAAGACTCACAACATTCTCGGACCAGAGGGGTAAGGGGCCCTAGGATTCTGTGATACACAGTCAGAAGTCTATCCTTTGAGAAAAAATGTCCTTGCATTGTCTCAACCAGATATTCTGAGTACATCGGTGTAGAGAACCAACAATGTTACAGAATTAGAGGCTCACGGGTAAACAGTGCACTGGGGCCCCTAACTATAACAAAATCTGTGTTTAAACATTAAAACAAACATGTAGTTTGAGGTCCCGGGCAACTGCCCAGCGTGCCTAAGCGTTAAGACGGCACTGGTTACAACTTGGAACAGCCACAATTTGACGTAAAAGCCATAAATTTAAAAAAGAATATGAGTAGGCCGAAATTATCTAAAGTAATTGCCTCTTTTCAGTTCATTTACTCTTTCAACATGTCGTTTAGCAGAAAGAGTGCCTTTAACGGAAACTAATGTGTGTGCTAATTACAGTCGTGTTTGATGTTTGACGAGAACTGAGTGTGCGGAAGTAATTCACTTAAAGCAGTCGTGCTAATGAGTTCGATTCTAAGAACGTTTTGGATGACGAATTAAAGAACGTCAATACGTCGATTTTATGTCATATTCAAATCTAAAAACATTCAACTATGCAGTTGGCTCCTGACGAGATGGATAACTGAAATGCACTGAAAGACAAATTATGATCTATAACATCTTCCTCTGCGTCAGCACCTAACTAGTAGCGTTGACTGCTTTCACTGAAGATCTGGAAGGTCCAAGTGGGGTGGTATTGTTCACTTGGAGAGGGCGTGTGCTTCTGATCTTAGAGCAATGTCCTGACAACCCTGCCGAACACCTTAACTTGGCGCTCCCATCTGCACTTCATGATACCGGTCTAGAAACAGACCTCGCCCTCGCTTGTCATCGCCAGCCTGCTGTTGCAGACATAACCCAAAGTTTTGCTCAGTTTTTGATTGTTTTCTAGACCGGGAATGTTATAAAAATACAAATCGTAAACGTCAAAGTAATCTACGGCAATTTAAATGCTCCTCGTTTTATCGATCTTTTTCGAGAGATAACAGAGTTTTTTCCCCTTTGGGATTTATAGCCAGTCATAATATAGCGAACAATCAAACTTGTGCATGTTTTATTTTTTTATATTTGTACTTTCCGGATTACATCATAAACAAATACCCAAAGAGGCATGCATGCAAATACACACACACACACACACACACACACACACACACACACACACACACACACACATACACACACACACACACACACACACACACACACACACACACACACACACAATCAGACATACGCACAGACCACCACGCACACCATTGACAAACACAAGTTTGCTTTACCCAAGCGTAGTAAATATCGCTGCACGATGTTATTATTAATGTAAAAGAATCTTTTTTTAAAAAAATAAATAAATCCAACATGCAAAAGTAACACCAAAATACCGCAGTGTTTATAAATAGCTCAAGTTAATACGAATTTTCTTTTGTTTCTTCAGATGCATACGTTTCACATAATTGCACACGAATGAGAGAGAAATGTCATTCTGGCTTAATTGTCTCGCAAGAAATATTCCCTGCTAGCGCTGACCGGAAGTAATGCTTAAACAAGCCGATAGCCACAGTAACTGCAAAAGTGGCACAATATGAGAACTTTAGAAGAAAGAAAATCCTGATAAATGTCAGACACAAACTTATGCGTTGCAAGTGTACATGCTGTCAGTTTTTTTGTTGTTTTCAAATTAATTCTGATGAGAAACATTTTTGTTCGGAACGCTGAGCACCATGAACACATAACTAACGTTACTCACTATAATTTGGAAAGACCTGCTACGTGCAAACGCTCTTGAGATCTGATGTGTATCTCGGAATTAGTTTGATCACGAGTGAAATGCATTGCAAAATGTAAAATTGAAGCAATCTCTAAAAATAAATAGCCCGGGGGGGGGGGGCAGGAGGGATGTAATGGCATAGCAGCATTCGTAAAGGTCACTCTGCGACAGACGCTTTCACTTGAACTGTAAATCATGCTCGCGCGCGCGCGTACACAATTAGCAATCATGTGCAGAAGTATTTCGCTGCAGTGGTCATATTGTGAACAAATCGTCTTGCGCAAGCTGTTTGAACGGATGAGGATCATAACAGTCCATTCCGTCTGTTTGTTTTCTTCCACAGCACCGACATGAACAACGACGACAACACAACATCGAACGCGATTGAGGCTGCTAACTACACCAGAGAGTCGACAGTGAGTGAAAAAAGCCTGGGTGTTTCTTGGGGTCACGTGGTATTGGGCGTAGTGCTGTATGCGATTGTTGCGGTCACTGTGGTGGGCAACGGGTTGGTCCTCATTGCCGTGGTGCGCGACAGACGTCTGCAAACTGTCTTCAATATCTTCATCACCAACCTGGCAATAACGGACATTTCTGTTGGGCTCGTGGCGATGAATTTCTATGCACTGTTTAACATTTTGGAAACATGGCCGTTTGGAGAGGTAAAGAGAAAGGAATCAGTACATTGCCCTTTCCCATTTGATTTAAATAATTCATAGACTTCTGTCCTTCAAAATCTGTCTTAACTCACTCACTCACTCACGCACGCACGCATGCACGAACACACTTTTGCTCATTTACTCACTATCACACACTATTTCACACTCTCACACCAACACCATTTCACACTCTCTCACGCACTCTCCCACGCGCACACATTAATCAGACTCATGCTCATTCAAATTCACATACTCATTGATACACTCAGTCATGCACACACGCATGAACACACTCTATCTCACTCATTCACTCACTATCACTCACAGTATTTCACATTCTCTCACGCGCGTACAGTCACTCGCACTCACGCACACTCAAAATCACAGACACACGCATATTCACTGATACATTCACTCACTCATTCACTCACAAAAAATAATTATAATTTCCTTCATAATTACCTGTCTTGCATTTAACATTATCAATCACATACGTTTGCGTGTTTTTTTTTCTTTTGGCGGATGGGAGAGTGCTTGATTTTGAACTAAGTTATACTTTATTTGTTTCTCTGTCTGTTTCTCTGTCTGCATAATGACCAAAGACTACGGCTTCAGAATTACCAACAAATAAACAAATCACAACCAACCAATAAACCAATAAACAAATAAACTGTAACAAATTAGTAGCCTCCCAGAACTGACCGTGCCAATAAGTCTAAAGCTAGTGTGTTGGCTGTGTTTGTTCCGACATTTTATTTATAAACTCCTGTCCTGGTGAGCATGTACTATTTTGTGTTATCTTGTTATAATGAGCTTATGGCATAGAAATATAGTTAAATGTGGATTTTAAACTATTTTGCTTCTGTGTGTGTGTGTGTGTGTGTGTGTGTGTGTGTGTGTTTGTGTAGCTACTATCTTTGTTTATTTTAAAGTCTTGGACTCTTTCTGTCTGTCTGTGTGTTTATGTTAATAGTAAAATTCTCCTTATTTATGTATTACTAGCGTGTATCATTCCTGCTTTCTGTTTTCTTATTTCCTCTCTCCTTCCTCTTCTTCCTTTCCATTTCTATTCTCTCCTTCGCCAGTGTTTGTTAAAACATCTCTTCCTTATTTTCTCTCATCAGTCTCTTTCTCACTTCTTTACTTATAATGTATAACGTTATTCAATGTTGTTTTCTATTATAAGTTATTGAATGTTGTTTCCTATTATAAGTTATTCAATGTTGTTTCCTATTTATAAGTTATTGAATGTTGTTTCATTTTATCAGTTATTGAATGTTGTTTCATTAATCAGTTATTGAGTGTTGTTTCCTATTTTAATTATCAGTTACTGAATTATGTTCTTACATATTATCAGTTATTTTCAATGTTGATTCTTATTATAAGTTATTCAATGTTTCGTATTATCAGTTATTCAATGTTATTTCCTATTGTCAGTTATTTCATGCTGTTTCTTTTTACCAGTTATTCAATATTATTTCATATTTATATTCAGTGTTGTTTCTATTTATATTTCGTTTAATATTATATTACTTCTTATATAATATTATTTAATGTTTTCTGTTGATAAGGTATCCAGTGTTGTTTTTTATTATTTAAAACCTATTCAGTGTTATTTCTTCTCATGTTATCTACTGTTATTTTGTATTTATATATTATGCAACTTTACTTCATATTTAATCAGTTATACTGCTCTATCATTTCTTAAACTCTTTTTCTATCTAGTTCGTGTATCACCCATCAAGTCTTTTCTTTAGTGAATGTCATATACTATTTTTAAAAGTCCCTTGTCACCATGTATTATTATTTATAAGTATATTTTAATTTATTTTTCTCTTATCTGAAGAGTCAATAATTTTTCTAAACTCAACTCTATTGAGTGAACTTCATTCTGTTTTGAAATAAATACTTGTGAAAAAAATAGACGCGAATCCAGTACTCTATAAGTCTGTATGCGTACTTATTGATTTGTACAAATCGGGAGGGTTGTGGTGTTTGTGTACATATGGATTTTATCTCTCTACAGTTCTTGTGTGGGGTGTGGATATTCTTTGACTTTGGCATGACGTTTGCCTCCATTTTTACTGTCCTGGCCATTTCTGTGGACCGGTTCTGGTCGGTCCAGTGGAGCAACCACTACCGTATCCATAACAACAGACGCAAAGCTTTCATCACGATTGGCGGTATCTGGTGGGTGTGTTAAAATGTTTTTTCTTTTAAAAAATATTTTTACCTTCTGCAATTTTCTTTAATCTAATGAACACCTACCGGACCTTCGTTTAAACTTTGATTGCATCCATTAGACGATCTTAAAGATTATTTTAACTAGAAACAGTTCACTTTGAAAATGGCCAATGAGTTGCGAGTCATTAGTTTCTTGAAATGTTCGTCTTTTTTTTTTAAAGAGAAAAGTGCTTCTTTAAGATATTTCATTGCAATAAAATAGCTTCTGAAGGGTTAATTAACATAAACCTGTAACAGGTATTTATACTGTTAATGAACTGTGCTTGCGATTAGGATGAAATTTTCGTTAAATCACTGATGTGGTAATGATAGACCTATTAGGATGAAATTTTCGTTAAATCACTTATGTGGTAATGATAGACCTATTAGGATGAAATTATCGTTAAATCACTTATGTGGTAATGATAGACCTATTAGTTAGAGAACATTGCGTTTTCATTTTCTAATCCAAATATGTCTCATATTCCTAACTGTGTACTTTAAAAACTTAGCTATTTAATTTTTTCTTATATCCCGACTTCCAGTTCCTATCCATACATCTAGTTCCAATTTCTACTTTCAAAACAAGATCCAGTTACGACAAACATCTCTAGATTTAGTTACGACATACATCTCTAGATCCAGTTACGACATATCTCTAGATTCAGTTACGACATATATTTCTAGATCTAGTTCCGACACATCTCTAGATCCAGTTCCAACATATCTCAAGTTCTGGTTCCTGTTTGTATTTCTAGTTTTCCATTCGCTTATTCTTCAATGATGGCTACTGCATGTTTATTTTCATTTACTTTCCTGTTGCAAGTCTTTTTTAGTCTTACACTTGTAACATTCTCTCTATATCTATTTTAAAATTCCTCCATATTTCTAATTTCATTGCTTTTTCCCATCTTTCCCATCAACTGCTAGCATTTTGTTTCCCCCCATTTACAGTTCTTATTCTCTTCTTGTTCTTCAAGCTCTGTTTCTTTTATTTACTTCTAGAACAAAATATTTTTCTGACATCTAGGCCCATTGATTTCACATTCTTTTAGCTCCAGTTGTACTTCACACACTTCAAAGTATTTCTTTTCCTTACTTCTAGAACAAATTATTTCGCTTACATGGAATCCGCTTGATTTTCTATTCTTTTCACTCCAATAGTGCTTCAAAATTTTAAACGTATTTCTTTCCCTTACATCTAGAACAAATTATTTCCCTTACGTGTGGTCCCCTTGCTTTCCTATTTCGTACTAACTCCAGTTACACGTCAGGCGTCTAGTCCCATTTCTTTCTGCTTCTAGTTGTATTTCCTTTCCATATCTAGGTATGACTAGTTTCCCTATCTAGCTCCATCACAAGCGATTACTTCTTGACTGCATATTTCCCGTCTGTCCTATATGCAAGTCTAGTTAATTTTTTCCCTTACACCAGAACTCTGGTTCTCTCTTGTACTTCTATTTTCGTTCCGGAGTTTGCTTTACTCTCATTACTATTCCATACTTTTAGGTTTAGTGTAAAATAACCAAAACCACTCACAGTAAACACCCATCTTGTGTCATACAATAACCAAAACTACTCACATATACACCCATCTTGTGTCATAAAATAACCAAAACTACTCACATAAACACCCATCTTGTGTCATAGAATAACCAAAAACCACTCACAGTAAACACCCATCCTTTCTTATATAGACGATGAGCTTGCAGATCAAATAATGCGCTTGCAATTAAAAGTTCGGCCATCAAATAGATAAGCATGGTGCTCTTCCATCGATAACATCAGGATGTAAATGAGGGGAGCGCGACAAAGTACATTTCGCTGTGTGACGTCAAGTGATTAGCGCGAGTAATAGTGGGCTCGCTTTTAATTTTGCGCGTAGATGTTAAGGACTGGTAGCTAATTCAAAGAACAGCAATTTGCAGACTGATTTCATGATGTCTCATTTGGCGGGAGGGTCTGTCAGGAAAAAACACGTCATTAGAGACATGTGAGGAAATAGATTTATAACGGCATTGTTGGAATGCGTAAATAGCTTCGCCTTATTTCTGGAGGCAGAAGCGTTTCTTTAATGGTCGCGTTCATGATTTAAAGGCATACAATTGACAGTAAATAAATAATGCGATAGTTTAGGATTAGTAGGTCGGAGGCAGAAACACCCCAAAATCATCAAGTAAAACGTCATCAACATATTTCAAGATAAAAAAAATCCCAAATAATGAGAGCAGGATTTCAATGAAAACTATTTTTCTTTAGTCGATTTTCTGTTTTGCAGGGCGGCAGTGGTGCTCTTGTGGGTACCGCCATTTACCATGGACCGGCTTGAGCACAGTCGACCAGGCGAGTATTTCTGGAATCCTGCCAAAAACAAAGAATTTGTCATACTGGTCGCCAGCGTCGGCTACCACGGCACCACTGCGATAATGATGTGCTGCTACGTCAAGGTGAAGTATCGTGGTAATTTTAGGCCGCGTTCTGTCTTCTTTTTTGGGGGTTGCATTTTTAAAAAAAATTTTTTCTATTACTTGTTGGTCGCTCACTGATGTAAACGCACGCATGCTCAGTTCCTGAGTTTTACCGGTTTTCTGTTATGATAGACCGAATAATGGTCGATGTAGTTGTTTTTGCGTGTTTTCGACAAATCAGAAAGAATGTCGTACGCTTAATGAACAGCTAACACGTAAAAAGAACAATTAGAGTTACTATGGAATAATTGAGAGGAAAAAATACAAAGACAAAATGCTTTCCACTTATCGTAACGTCAGCATTTGTGACGTCGGTAATACAGAATGACATTGATATTGTCGGCATTTTATGACGTCGCTAATACAGAATGAAATTGATGTCGTCGTCATTTTGTGACATCGCTAAAACAGAATGACATTGATGTCCTCAGTATAGACGTCATCCATGCCCATAAACGAGCATATGTTTATAAATTAAAATTATGATGGCCCTCTTCTTTTCCCAAGTCCGAAAGATTTTCGGTCAATTTCTTTGTTAAAATTTAATATTTGAAAGCAAGAGATAACAATAGTGTAAAATTATTTTGAAATGAAAGTTTGTAACTTATTATTTGCAAATATTAATCTTTCTGTTGCTATTATCAAGTAAACGATTTCTGTACTCTCTCCCTTTTGTCAGGTTTTCCTTTTCATACGTCATCGCAATAAGATTAGACCTTTGAAATTAGACAATCTTCGACCTCAAGCGTCAACATTTATTGTGACTGAAAATTCAAGCAGATTGACATTACTAAACGAACATTTGAATGATGTCACGTCCGCTTTCGACAAAAGGGCAGTTCCCAATAAGTTTAATCCTCCAACACAGACGGGAGTCAAGGACCTGGGTGGGCAGTGGGAACAGGAGAACCCGTGCTTGAATTCCACTCCCCACAAAAACAAAGTGCCACAGTCTGCTATGTTACCGTCGCCCTCGTCGTCAAAATCATCCAGTCAAAATACGGAGAGTGGCAACGTCTGGTCTTCCATCTTACCGAGGACTTCCGGTGCGTTTCTTCATCCTGAAGACGCAAAATATATATCGCACAGACTAGGGCTGTCGAGACGAACGCAATACAAGACTTCCGGCAGCAATCCAAGCACGTACAATTCGCTGGCCCCCGACTCCGTTTCATCTTCATCAATGGACGATGGAATAGAATACATTGATCTGGAAAATTTCGTCGGAAATGAAAGGAGGAATCAATCAAGCGAAGCGAGAGCTTCGACGCACTCTAATCAGAAGCAGGGTGAAGGCAACAATTCCACTCCAAGCGAGCGAAGCAGAAAAGACTCAAACAGTTCTCGCAGGATGTACCCCCAGCCAGACTCCTCTCTCCTTGTAGACAAGGACGCCAAATCTTTTAAAAAAGTCCAAGGAATGTGGGTCACTGGCAGCGAAGACCAAGATACCCGGCACACACAGCAAATAACTCCGGTTCTTCGCAAGGTGAATTCCGATTACATGAGCGGTTCCGATGCAAGGTCAGAGGATCCGTCAGCTCAGAGCGCCAGCACCCTGAAGCGCGAGCGGAAAGTGTTTTTCACTCTGACGTGCGTCGTGGTCGGGTACCTGATCTGCTGGCTGCCGTTCCACGTGTGCTTCGACATCGTGGCCATCGACTTCGCTCTCGTGCCGGAGCGGGTTTACGCGGCGACGTACTGGTTGGCGTATTTGAACTCTACCATCAACCCCATTCTATACAACCTGAGCAGTCCGGACTTCCATCGGGCATTTCAAAAGCTCGTGAGACGGAAATGAAGTTGAAACACTCGAATTTTCTGGAATGCGATGTAGGCTGCTTACTGCATCATCTGTGTAGGACGCCTTTGTCAAAATACCTGCAGTCACGCAGACTTTCTGCAAGAATTTATTTTACCCAATTCTGTTATAATTTCACTCTCTCTTGTGTTAAGGAGAAAGCGGGAAGAAGCGAGAACTGTTCTTGAGAATTGGTTATGTTAGAGGTCAGTTCCTTTGAATCAGGGAGAGTGAAGCGAAAAGGGAGATAAATCGCATAAACATTATTGAGGTGTGAAACAAAGCAAAAATTAATATTTAAAAAGGAGATTTGTATCAGTGGTTGATTATTAAGCAATTTATAAAAATGCTTACTATCGGGGCACGGGTCAACATAGTCAAGCCAGGACGTGGGTATATGGTTTTAAAAACAAAACAACTCCGAAATACCTTTCCCAGTAGGTTGAGGCATGAATCCAGATCTCCCTCAGGTGGCGCTGACTCCTGCGGTCGGCCACATTTCTGTCAGATTATTGACTGCGACCTCTAGGTGGCTGTAAGATGAAGATCACACCGGCAGAAGATCTTGGGGTCCAATAGTTTATGGTTTACAAATAATGAACTAGCCAATGGGTAGAGACCAGAAACTTATCTTTTGAAGAAATCACTTTGATTTTGACATAACTCAAGTCTATTCATGAAAAGGTAATCGTTAGCTTAATGTTGTTAACTGATTGATTGAGAGAGAATGGACTTAGGAATATTTGTACACTTTGCTGTTGATATATTATATTTGTAATTTAATGTAAAGATGTATTATGTGAATAGACTATTATTTCTACAATTGTGAATTCTGATACTTGTATGTAATATGTTAAACACATGACAATGTTTCTAGAAGAAACATGAATGTAATTGATTATGTTGTATTTATTATGTTGCATGGATATTATAAAGATAATAAATACTGTTAAGGAATTGTAAGTTGAGAATGAATGTAAGAAAGAATGGAGAATAGAGATGATTAACTTGGAACTCAGCATTGCTCTCTGATATGTTTCAGAAAGGAGCAAGAATTTTTCCCTTTTTCCCTTTCTTCTTTGAACACTTGTTGTGGATTCAAGAATTTCAATTTGAGTTAGGCAGTTGTGTTGATTCACTGTACCCTATGTTGTGTGCATCAGCACGTGTGTCCGACTCCACTGTGGAATTTTCTAGCAAAAGGGAGTCATAGACGTTTGTTAATGTGATTGCCTACTCCAGAATCTAATACAGTGAACATGTATCAATATTAGTCTCAAGGGATCTACAGTGTTGGAACATTCTACAATAGCACAGCAGTGGAAGATTGACTGTTTTATTGCAAACAGTAAATTTGTGACGTTGTTATGAAAGCACTGAAAGGACTGTTGTGGCTTAGTCATTGAACAGGTTATGTACAAACTATTATCGTATCACTCTATAACTCCATTTCTTCTATAATAAGAATAGCCCCCTGATTTATGTTGATACTAATCTGACTGCTGAATCATGTGTTAGATATAAGAATGAAAGTATAATATTGGAATTACTTGAACATTGTTTCATGGAATATTGCTGTCAAATAACTTAATTTATAATCAACAATATCTGCCATATGCATAATCGATTGTTGATTGTTAAAGTTATTAACCTTCTTACACATATTATTACACTGCTAAATAGGAGTAGTTTGTTGCTAGAGTGAGAAATTGCAATGTTACAAATCAGACTGCTAAATAGGAGTAGTTTGTCGCTAGAGTGAGAAATTGCAATGTTACAAATCAGACTGCTAAATAGGAGTAGTTTGTCGCTAGAGTGAGAAATTGCAATGTTACAAATCAGACTGCTAAATAGGAAAATGAAAATATTATACCTGTGCGGTAGAGGGTTAGATATCTACTTTAATTAATAAAATTATCGGTTAATATTCCGACATGGTAGTGCATCTCTCACCAAGCATCCAATATGCCAGTTCGGTGTCCTGCAGTATTTAGCAAAGAACCACTAACCAGAAATTTGGCCAGCTGAAACCCCTTATCCCAAAACTATTGCACTCGGCTTACGTCATTCTAACGCGAGAAAGACGAGAATACGATGTGAACAGCAGACGTATGAAAAATGGCTGAATAGAATTAAATAGATAAAATAAATTATATAAACATGATTTCCTTAGGCTAAATCTAACCGAATTTGATACAGGGTTTCTGTTTGTCGAATTATCGAGGCCATTTTTTTTTTACCAGTTCTGGTCCGGGAAAGTATTTCATTACGTCAGGGCGTTTTTTTTGACACTAAAACGACTCTACTGTATCCGTTGCCAAATCATGCATGCACAGATTGGTCCAAGTGGTCAGTAGATTAAATGTTCAGCTCAGTATTACTTCTTGATCTCCAATGATCTGGATAGGTTATATGTGCCGGCACAGTCATTCGAAGACATCGTTTGTTGGACTATATAGTAGTGTTTATTTAAAATTAATAAAGAAAAAAACTCAGACGGCAGAAACCTTTATACCCGAATTTATCAACTGCTTGCTCCCTTAAATTAAAAGGTAAATTAATTATGAGGAGGCTCATCTTCTCTCTATCATAATGGTGGTCACTGATAATGCCATAGTGTTACTGATAGTGTTATGCTGATGAATGATTTTGTTATGATGACAATTGATAATAATATAGTAACAAATTATATAGTATGATAAAGATTGATAGCGTGAAGTGATGATTCGTTATTATGGTGAAGATGATAAAACAGTAGGGTTACAAGTGATAATGATTTAATGGGAACGATTGATGTTGTTATGGTGGATTGATATTACTGCGACTATAATTGGGAATGTTAAGGAATTATTGATGGTATTTGACAATTGATAATGTTATGGAGAGGGACTGTATTGCTGGAGTTGCTAATGGTAATATTACAGTTATAAACTATGAATATACAATAATGGCAACGAATGAAATACTTATTGGGACGAACGATAAAACGATGGTGATGAAACATAAAGCTGTGGTGATGAATGGTAAAGTTGTAATGATGAAATATAAAGCTGTGGTGATTAACGGTAAAGTTGTGGTGATGAAATATAAAGCTGTGGTGATAAAAGATAAAGTTGTGGTGATGAAATATAAAGCTGTGGTGATAAAAGATAAAGTTGTGGTGATGAAAGATAAAGTTGTAGTGATGAAACATAAAGTTGTGGTGATGAAAGATAAAGTTGTGGTGATGAAAGATAAAGTTGTGGTGATGAAAGATAAAGTTGTGGTGATGAAAGATAAAGTTGTGGTGATGAAACATAAAGTTGTGGTGATGAAACATATAGCGGTGGTAATGAATAATAAAGTTGTAGTAGCGAATTATAAAGTTGTTGTGACGAATTATAAAGTTGAAGTGATGAATGATAGACGTGAGCAAGCAAGTACAGTAGTCACTGCTACTTGAAGCGAAAGAAAAAAAAGGCATTCTCTGAAAAAGTCAAATCATTCTCTGAAAAAGTCAAATAAAGGCAGCACTAAATTTTAGGCGTATTTCATCTCTAAACTCTTTTGTCTCTTACAAACATTCTCATCTTATAAAATTCTGCAACAATTTCGTTAGCACGATACACATCATTAGAAATATAGCATTGATTACAATTCACAAATATAATGTACAACGTAGTCAAATTAATGAACATAGAAACAGTGGTTCAATTAAATAACCATTCTCCAATCCGAATCAAAGATCAAGAGCAAACATGTACAAAATATTCTAAGTCCATTCTTTCTTTATCAGTCAGTTAACTTACCATAAGCTAACGATCGCCTTTATGACCGGACTCAAGTCATGTTCAAATTCAAAGTGATTAGAATATAGACTTTCTTCAACAAAGTAACTTTCGGTTTATCCCCATTGGTTGAGTCTGTTATGAACAGTGTGAAGCTATTAGAAAAAAAAACAAACTACTCATCCACGTGGAACTGTTAGGGTTGCATCAGCAATTTTCTAGTATATTCTCAGTCCAAGCTGTTTACTCCAACTCTGATATTTTCAAAAATATCATCATAATGAGTACCCAAGACAATTTAACAATTTATATGACAATTAAGATTAGAAATGGCGATAGGCAAATTTACTCCGCCACATACCCACCTCATTTTGGAGATGTTAACCTTCGTGTTAACATCTACTTTATTAGGAGAAAATTTCCAACATTACCGGTAAAACTTTCACCATGATACAAAACGAATGACTACCCAAAAGACAAAATTTCTGTCAGTTTTAAGACATATGCATAAATATTCCAAAAAATCTATGTCATTTTTAAGACATACACATCATTAATTCAAGACGTGTTAGAAATTAAGATAATATACATTTACAAGCCTCAAATATCACTGAGCATTAAACTGTCAAATCTATTAATTTCTCTCATTATTAGTTGGAACATGACTCGTTATGTCTCTACACTTAAAGAATACAAATGCATATCATATGCAAAATTATCATAATTAAAACAAGTAAAGACTGCTTATTCCTTGTAAAATAATTATAATCAGGGAACAATGCAAAGTTTCCAGTTTAACTCCATTCTCTCTTACATTCAAGTCTCAACTTACAGTTTTCTGCAACATTATTTATTAGCCCGATACATGCACACAGCATAATAAATATAGTACATTTATATCAGTTTTATATGCGCATTCACTAGAAAAAAAAAGTCGTGTTTAGCATACTCTTAGTGAAAGCATTTGTAGAAATAATAGTCTACTCACATAATACATCTGTAGAAATAATAGTCTACTCATATAATACATCTGTAGAAATAATAGTCTACTCACATAATACATCTGTAGAAATAATAGTCTACTCACATAATACATGTTTAGAAATAATAGTCTACTCACATAATACATCTGTAGAAATAATAGTCTACTCACATAATACATCTGTACATAACACAAGTATATCAATAGCAAAATGCACGAAATATTTCGAAGTCCAATCTCTCTGAATCAGTAAGCTATCTCATCATTAAACTAACGGCCGCCTTTCATGACCGGACTTCTTGCCACTCCAAATTCAAGCGATTAGACAATAGAATTATCTAAAGCAAGAAAACTTTTGATCTCAGCCCAATATCTGGTCTCGTTCTCGTATCTATTAACCATTGGATAATAAAAAAAACTATTCATCCAATTGGAGCTGGTTTGGATTGCATCAGCAATTTCTAGCATATTCTCAATTCATGGGGAAAGAAACGTTCAGCAACTAAGCTACAGGCACAACAATTGAATGTTGCACAGTTCGACTAGCGATAAATTGTACTATTTGACCAGCCATTACTTGTACAATTTGACCAGCCATTACTTGTAAATTTTGACCAGCTATTACTTGTACAATTTGACCAGCCATTGCTTGTACAATTTGACCAGCCATTACTTGTACAATTTGACCAGCTATTAGTTGTACAATTCGACTAACCATTAGTTGTACAATTCCACCAGCCATTACTTGTATAAATAAAAAAAATGAAAATAAAATATAGTTATAGTAAGTGAGGCACACCAATGCCTGGTGTTTGAAAAGAGGAGAAAGTTTACATACTTTTTCCTGAACTCCACTCACACGAGTTTCAACTGTACATGAACAATTACACATGTAGACATATAAACGCATACACACGAAAACATATTAACATATACACACATTTCACAAAGAAACGTATACACACACGTATATATATATACATAATCATGTACAAATCACATTACATAAACACATAAGTAGTCACCAGAAAATCTCACATGCACACACATACATATAAAACACACCCAGACACACAGTTATATATACACATAAACGCGTACGCATAAATACACATACACACAGACTACACAAAAAACCCTCACAGACACACACATATATATAAGAACTCATACATACAAATACATATACACATATAAATACATCACACAAATTCACACATCGAAGCACACGAAGTCCCGCTTCCCCAAACATTCACACCTACACAAACACAAACAAACTGACAAGCAAATGCAGGCATACAAGTATACATACTCACACACAACGGACACACACATATGTGAACTTTAAACAAGCTCACACATACACACTCAAAGCACAAGACAAAATAAACACGAATACAGCAATGTGACGCACACAGCAACACATTGCGCCCACACAAAATGTACGCATTTGTGCGTTAATACAGCGCACATAAACACACACACGTTCTCACAAATACGCACGCGCATTCGCGCAAACACACAAGAACCAGAACGACTATACACACAAACAAATTCTGGTCGAACATACTACATAACTTGAAGACACATACGAGCGTTCAAACGTACGCACTTACAAGCTCACGCCCACACAACCTGCTCACGCGCTCACACTTCATCAGAAGACCCACAACCAACGCTTTGCTCAAAAACCACAACAAACAATCCTTCCCTGTACGACTGCTGCGGCGAAGACCAGAGTTTCACTAATTACACTACCTACGGCGCTATTGGGACAAAATAATAGGCGGCACCAGTCTAATAGTATAACGCCTCGGACGTGGATTCTCTGTTCTTTGCACGCACGTTGTTCTTTCCCTTTACAGGTCGCATGGTGAAACTAGGCCACAGCGTGCTCGTGACGTGCTGGGTTCGCGAAAGACCAGCCTACTAACTAAGAGGCATACCCAGACGTACTGGACTATTTTCTAACTCTCCAAACGAACTGCACGCTGTCGCGTTACGTCTCGTTTTGTTTGTGTGTGTGTCTGTCGCCGAGTGGAGTCCACAAAACGGGGCAGCTGGGGGCAGCGAAATCACTAATTACTTACTGACTTCTGGTGAGGGTTGTATACAGTGGTTTTGTCTTCAGGGAGAAAAAAAACAAACAAAGAAATTAATGCCGAGAGAGAAAGATTGGAGGTAAGATGATTAACATGTCGTTTTGAGGGATCGAAACCCAGATAAGAAAAACAAAGTCACTAGCCTTGTAAATAAGTCTCGTCCACTATAAATTTGTGTTCTCCCGCTGACTGTGTCGGTTTGCCGTGATTTGACTCGCAACTCTATGACGGCAATCTATCTAACGGCAGTCCCATCTGGGTGACACGTAGTGTGTTAGCGACTGCACTTATTAGGTCTGTTGATAACAGTAAATAGACGTTATTGCAACTAGTTATCAGAGTATACTGGCTAAGGCAAACTAGCTATCAAGAGACATGTTTTCCTTCAACAAGTAGACAGCTCACGGGTCCATATTTTATCGTCCTCTCTCTCTCTCATCACGTTATTCTAATGTTCAGACAAGTGAAAAAAACAACAACAAACATTAAATTTTAACTATATTGTTGTATTAAATTAAAAATATTTTGTTTCATTCCTAGGAAAATTTCCTACAGCCATTCCTCACTGATGATAATGCAATAATTATTTTCCTTTGAGTGTGTTTCTCCTCTTTCGCTCCTGTTCATTAATGTTTAGAATCTATCTATCTATCTATCTATCTATCTATCTATCTATCTGTCCTCTCATATTATTTATTATGCATTTCCAGCAAATTTTCACTAGTTAAAAGCCAACTTGCCATGATATATTTGGGTCAGTGTGTATATGGCACATATAATCAGTCGTTTGTTGTAATTATTATTATGACATATATAGTTTTGTTGTATACACTCTACATAGTCTGTTATACAATTTGCAAATTTTATTGATGAAAACAAAATCTCAGTAAGTTACTGTAAATGTAAATGTAAATGTAAATGTGTAAATGTGTGTGGTGATTTAAATTCGACTAAATGAACGTCTCAGTCGCTCGCTCACACGTAACAAATATCACGCCAACAGAAATAATGTCAATACAAGCTGTTTCGAATAATGTCGCTTAGCGAGGAAATTATTTTTTTAAGTACCGGTAGCCTTTCAAAAGTGTTTGTCACCATACGGAATATATGACTTTTAGTCTTGTCAGTCGGGTGAATATAACAACGGTCACAGGGAAATAAACGAAGCATGTATAAATGCATGTGTGCACTTATGCACGTCCACGTATTGACAAGTAGCCAGGGATGTGTGCAAGGTTTGAACATGTGAATTGTTTAAGTGTTTTATGAATGTAATATGTGTCCTTGCGGGCGTATGTATGATTGTATGATACACGAATGGAAACAAATTTGTGAATGTTTACCATTATGAGTGTACATGTATAATTGATTTTATGATATTTGATGGATTCATGTTTGTATATAATATATGTATGAGTGACAACGTGCGCCACTTAATTAATGAAGATAATAATTATCATTAATTAATCTTTCATAACTAATTTGAAGTGATGAGAATATTAATTTAATTTTATTAATGATACTCCAACAGACACTACTCGAATCTCATTCTCACTTGGCGGATATTTTGGCGTTGTAAATGTTTTCACAGTTCCACAACATAAATCAGTATTTACAGTCACATAAGATTTTCTGCAGGTGGAAAACTTCTTACTAAGGAGAAGACAAATCCTATTTTAATCTATATTTAACGAGCCCCCCTCCACTCACTTTCTTCTCCAACATAAGAATATCAAAATCAATATGCGTAAGAAAGTCAATAAATTTATTAAAAGAAAAATCAACTATACAATGATACAGATAATTTGACATCAGTATTCTACGAACCCATGTTCAGGTAATTATAGTTTACAGTCTCTCTACATATATATAATATATAATAATGATAAGATTACACCTAATTATAATTCAATGATAGTCAATACAAAAATGCAGGTTAGTCCCATCAGAGAATAAAAGTGGAGTTATTATAGTTAAATGTATAAATTAATGTGATATGGATTAAGTACAGCTTCCACAGTCTTTTCACTGGCCTTTTCAATCACGTCACAGTGTCAAAATGTTACAATGTCAAAATGTCACAATGTCAAAATGTCACAGTGTCAAAATGTCACAATGTCAAAATGTCACAATGTCAAAATGTCAAAATGTCACAGTGTCAAATGTCAACGCTCAGCACGTTCCCGCCTTGTGCGCAAGAAAACACTGATGCGTGGTTCTTTTCAACCGACCTGACACTCTCTTGCCAACATTTTCTTGAGCAGAATGATTGTGTTATCTTCACTGGACTGATGTACTTAGCATCCTTGCTTTGGTACATCAAAAATAGGGGTGTAGCATACTCCCTTATGCTTACACACTATGCAACACATTTTGCAAGTTTTCCACGCTTTCCAGGTCACTCAAGTCACAAGTGGTGAACAAACGAAAGGTACATGGGAATTTTAAAGTTAAACTTAAGGCTCCACTTGAGACTCACAGCTCAGGGTCGAATTCACACTCCCAGAATAAGATACCACAACCAAAAGAAGAAGAAATCAGACGGCTGCTTGCTGACTATAACATACAATCAAGGAGCAAGCCTAAGTTTCTTATTCATTACAGTATAACTCCATTCTATTTCACATCTATTCTCAAAACTTACAGTCTCCTGCAACAGTAATTATTATCCCCATGCATATTGGTACTATAAAAACAATGTATCAAACAATGTCACATATTAATAAAATACATGAGCGCAGCTTATTTCAAACATTTGTAATAAATAAATCAACTTACACTATGTAAGTTGATTTATTTATTACAAATGTTTATATTATACACGTATAACATATCAAAATCAAAAATGTATGAAATGTTTCCAAGTCCACTCTCTCTCTCTCAATCAGTCAGTTTAAATTCATCACTCAAGCTAATGACTGTCTTCAGAGCCGGACTTCTCTCTTTGTCTTCAAATTCAAAAGTGAATAGACAGCAAAATTCTCTTCTGTAAGTAAACTCCTTAAACTCATCCCATTGGCTAGTCTCACTCTCATGAATCTTAATTATTGGATAATTTAAAAAAAAACCTGCTGACTCAGTTTCCACTAGGTTAGCAAATCTAGAATATTCTTGCCTTAGGCTGCTTACTTCAGACTCATATACTTTCAAAATGACACCATGAGGAGTGCACAACGTCGGATCACTCTGACAATTTAGACAATTTAGCAAATAAATTTAAAAATAGGGAGGGGCAAATTTATTTTGCCACAGTATGATTGTATTTGTATGTCTGTGCATGTCTATGTGTCTGTGTATGTGCATGTCTGTGTGCGTCTGTGTCTGAGTGACTATGTGTCTGCCTGTGTGCGTCTGTTTCTGTGTGAGTCTATGTGTCTGTGCATGTCTATGTGTGTCTGTGTCTGTGTGCGTCTGTTTGTGTCTGTGTGTGTCTGTGAATATAAGTGTATATATATGAAAGTAATGTTGCACGTGTTTGCATTCTATGACTGGCGCCTAGAAAGCATACATGTATGCATGTCAGCAGCTTGAAACTATTAGAAATGTTTGCTTAACCTTCGACAGAGAGATAAACAATAAATAATGTGAGAAGATGGAGGATTGAACACCAGATGACGCTTTCCGCCTGGGTCTCTTATGAAAGCAGTCGCCAGATGGGGCATGATGCTAATACCCCCAATTTTTTGTTAATAACTAATATTTTACTTTGTTGAGACGACGGAGGCATTTTGTAGGCAATGTTCAGGATTTTTATTTGCTGTTAATAAAGGTTGTCGCCTTTGAAAGTCCTCGTGTAAAGAATATGGTGCGATTGATCCGTGTTTAATATAAGACATGAAAGAAAAATCCCACTCAAAGAGAGTCTGGTTAATCTGGTTTTTTGCGCAACACGAAAAATTGCACTGACTTTCTCATACTTACAACTATACAATACAAGTACGCACATTTATATACTAGTTCCCAACCAACGCACGCATTTACTCGCGTGCTTACAACTATACAATACAAGTACGCACATTTATATACTAGTTCCCAGCCAACGCACGCATTTACTCGCGTGCTTACAACTATACAATACAAGTACGCATATTTATATACTAGTTTCCAACCAACGCACGCATTTACTCGCGTGCTTACAATTGCACGCAAAAGAGCCAAATGAACTCAATGCACATAACACGCACACTTCAAATGAACACAGTGCGCACGTCAACACGCCCGCACGTAGGCCGACAACATACACACGCACATCTTCCGACGGTATCAGATAGATAAGAAGGGGAATTTATAGGTCACGGTTACATGTTTAAAAAATACGATATAGTCTTCAGAGAAATGGATGATGAAATCTTTCTAATCATGTCTGTCAGTGCGTCAGAACTGGTCTATTTGTTTCGCTTGTCAGCTTGTCAATGTTGGTTGCGTTCAGTAAGACTTGAACCAGCAATGTTTAACAGATTGATGCGCTCAATAAAACTTGAACCAACAATGTTTAACAGATTGATGTTCAGCAAGACTTGAACCAGCAATGTTTCACAGATTGATGCGTTCAATAAGACTTGAACCAGCAATGTTTAACAGATGGATGCGTTCAGTAAGACTTGAACCAGCAATGTTTAGCAGATGGATGCGTTCAGTAAGACTTGAACCAGCAAATGTTTAACATATGGTTGCGTTCACTATGACTTGCACCAACAACAAACTTGCTAAGTGGTCGTGAAGACAGCAATTGCAAAGATTCTCCTAAGTTGTTTTCTTTTTAAGCTGAACCAGAACCCTGGACTTATTTCTCTCAACTTTTCACGAAAATAAAGCTTGTTTATTCATTTCACTTCCTCGGTTTAAAGTGAATAAATTAAACGGATCTAAGTTTTGTAGCTTTTGTCTGCACAATTGTCACAGATGTGAGTGAACTTGATGCTGAAAGTAGAACAGGAGGTCAATGTTGTCTCTACATTCGTAACAGTCAGTTTTAATGTTCACTAAAATATTACAGATTGAGATGTTTTCCTATTTTGGTTCAGGTCTCCCTTGAATCTGACGTAAACAATCATCAAGAAGGTTTAATGCGGAGTTGATAAATAAGGGTAATGAGAAAGGAAGTTAATTCTGACAATTGGACTAAACATAACTTTCTTATTCATTTATTCTTCTATTCAACATATCTTTGTTCATTAATTTATCCTTCATTAAACATAACTTCGTTTATTTAATTATTGTTCTATTTAAACCTACCTTTGTTAGTAATTTATCCTTCATTAAACATAACTTTTGTTATTCACATATTGTTTTATATAACATAAATGTGTTGTCATTTATTCTTCATTAAACATAGCTTGTTTATTCACTGATTGTTCTATCATTCCATTGGTGTGTTGAGCAGAGTTCATGATAAAAAATACTTAATTAATTTATAAATGAAGAACACAGCTGTTTGCTTATTAAATAACAATAAGTGGAAAAGGTTAACTTTATTTTTAGCGTTTCACCTTATGACTTATACTGCTCTTAATCCGGCCTCAATACCTAAAAGACATGTCACTTTATTATTTTTTTAAATTAAAAAATCTTTAGTGACGTCATCTTACTGGCGTACGTGCTTGTGCACTATACCTAACACATGTGTTGTGTCGTAATCTGATAAAGCTGAACCCTTAACTAAGATAATAATATCGATTCAAATTTCCTCCACTTTTATCAGTCTATATCTTTCTAATATTCCAAGTCTCGGTCGCTAAGATTCTATGACGTTTGGGTTACCTGTTTTGTGTAATATAACTAATAAGCTTGTGTGCAATAGAGAGGCGACATTTGGAGTGTTAAAGTTTTGTGTTGGTTCATTCCAAGGAGGAAGTTTAACGGTAAGTAATCGAACAAGATCTTGCGACCTGTGGATTGAACGGACCTGTGTAAACCGTGTATCACTAGAGTTGAGATGTGGTTTAAACAATTATTTCTCTTGAATTTTGCTGTCTACGACAGGTATTTTTTCTCTTAATTCTATGTTACTGGTATTGTGCATTTATGACAGAAATGTTTAATTCTGTGACTCCTGTGTTGTGTATTTATGATAGGACTTCTTAATTCTTTGACACTGGTGTTGTGTAGTTTGATGGGGATTCTTAACTCCATGACTCCGGTGTTGTGTATTTATGATAGGAATTCTTAATTCTTGACACTGGTGTTGTGTAGTTTGATGGGGATTCTTAACTCCATGACTCCGGTTTTGTGTGTTTATGATAGGAATTCTTTATTCTTTGACACTGGTGTTGTGTAGTTTGATGGGGATTCTTAACTCCATGACTCCGGTTGTGTGTATTTATGATAGGAATTCTTCTTAAGTTTGTTACTCTGATGTGCTGTGCTGCTTATGACATGAAATCTTTTAATCCTATGTCACTGGTACTAGTGCTGTCCATGAAAGACAACATTTTAATTATGGAGCACGTTTGTGCTGATCTATTTTCTTTCACGCCTTTCAGAGAGTAAATATACATTTTACATTTGTTATCATCTTTTCAATGGTGTTTCCTTTAGTCGATTTTGTTGTATAGGTTAAATTCATTTTCTTCTTGGACCAATGATTTTACTTTTATTGCAGCATGGTATCTTAACAAAATTAACACTTTTGCCTGAGCAAGGATGACGTCATTGCATTCCAGTTTCATGTCCACGTGGATCCTGTTTCTGTTGTTACTTTGTGCGAGATCTGGCGAGACCTGGAAATGTGACGTAGGAGTACAAATCTGTGACATTTGGCTCGAAATAGGTCACCATTTGACTATGATGCAGGAAAAGACACTGGTTGTGGCAGAGGGAGGGAGGCTTTTCAGCTCCACAGAAACCAACCGCACTGAAGCCAATGCTATAGCAGTTACTGAGGTAAGGAATTGACTGCAGGAGACAGGTGTACAGATGAAATTAAAGAATGCGTTTGGAAGAACACTAATTTAACAACTAACTTTTGCCTGTGGTTTGCTCGCATAAATGTTGGTTTTCAGATTATATTGCTTAAAGTAAAATTTGTTGTATAGTACGTTTTTTTTCGACACTTACGAATGATAATACATGATGCCAAACAAGTGTTGTTTTATATTTGTCACTAAGTCAGTTTTTATTTGAAGGCTTTATATCAATGTAGATTAAATTACAAATTCAAATCTGAATGATTATCCTACATTGTATTTGAAGGGATTTTTTAAAAAAATCAATATAGATTAAATTACAAATTCAAATCTGAATGTTTATCCAACACTGTATTTGAAGGTTTTATATCAATTATAGATTAAATTAAAATTCAAATCTGAATGATTATCCAACATTGTATGTAGAACTAAATAAAAATTGTTCTAAATGTAAACAATAACATACATAGTAATGTAAGTACTTAAGCATGGATACATATATTATAATATGTATTTGACATAGACAGATAGATAGACAGGTAACAGACAGACGGAAGGACGGAAAGAAAAGAAAAATATATTGAAAGAAAGTTTGAAAGAAAGGTTGAAAGAAAGGTTGAAAAATCTCATATAACTGATTTTCCTTTCAGAGTTGTTTAACTTCACCCAGTCATTCATTTAGTCACGGAATTATTTCAGTCAGTTAATGTTCGAGTATTTATTTTTTAGAAATATTATTTTACTCAGATTGTATCAATTCTGATTTACTTCTTATCCCACCCCACACTCATAAATTTGCCCTGACAAACAACCAAATCAGTGTTAATGTAATAGACCTACTAGTTAGTTGGTAACGAATATTAACTGATAGCATGATTCTAATGGATAAAGAGATTTATATCAGATTACAAGTATCAATACCATGTATATTAACAATACAAATATCGTTATATTATGGATATAAATTTCGTAGATATTTGCATTAGATTAAATTACAAATTCAAATCTGAATGATTATCCTACATTGTATTTGAAGGGTTTTTTTAAAAAAAATCAATATAGATTAAATTACAAATTCAAATCTGAATGTTTAATTAATTAATTTATTATTTATTGTTTCATTTTGTACCACTCCATATCATTTTACTAGGTATCAGTATTGAAGTTTAGTACTAGCGTGTTGTTGTTCAGTCTAAAGCATTCTAATTCATATAATTGTTAATTATTATTTATATGTATTAGTTTAGTACTAGCGTATTGTTGTTCATCTAAAGAATTTTAATTCATATAATTGTTAATTATTATTTATATGTATTAATGCAATGGATATCAGTATTAAGGGGATAAATATCAATAATGAATCTGTGATGTCATATTATTACTGCAACATATATAATATCAGTTTTAAAGTAAATGTAATACATTTCAACGTTAACGTAATGCATATCAGTAAGATACTAGAATAAAGCATTTAATGCAATAGACTTTAGGTGTATTTCAATGGTAATCAATCAGCATTAATGGTAATGCATATCAGAAATATACTAGACGAAATCATTTAATGCAATACACTCTAGACTTATTTCAATGGTTATAAATCAGCATTAATGGTAATGTAGAGCAGTGAATCAACGCAAAATATAATTGAATGCAATAGATATCAGTATTAACTCAAAGGCTATCAGTCAATATTATTAGCACACAAGCCAAAGTAAAATAAAACTGCATGAGGCAATAACAATTTTCAAATTATGATTAATACTGAAGAGAAATCGTTAGATATTTACAGTAGCTTTAACAGATGAGAATAATGCTATAGACAAGTGACATGTCGAATTATTTAGTCCAAATTCTCTATTTCTAAATCATAAATTGACTCTTACGAATTTCTTCTTGACCTCCGACGGTAGTTTCTGTTTAATAGAAAGAGAGAGATAGACTGAAGGTCCGGTACAACTTAATAAACTGCCATTCCAAATTTATTCATCCGGCTGACGTAACTCATGCTGACTCGGTAATCATAAGTTCTACCCATGCAGGTTATTACAGGCGACGGGTGGTCGGAGCCTCGCGTAGTGATCGCTGTCAACGGCACCATCCCAGGGCCAATCATTGAGGTGCATGAGTTCCAGACAGTGCGCGTGCACGTGCGCAACAATATGGCGTCCGAGGCGACAAGTCTGCACTTCCACGGGCAGCATCAAAGGGGGTCACCCTGGATGGACGGTGTCGGGTACGGTACGCAATGTCCCATCATGCCCGGCCAAAGTTTCACGCATAAGGTAAAAGTAGGAAGATGGACGCAGTAAGAAGTGCGAAGTGTGTGAAACTGGACTAGTTACAAATGCTATTCATTAACATATTAAGGACAAATGCTGCATTATTTCATACAGCAAAGGCTTCTGTGTGCGGAGAGTTAATAAGCAAGCTAAATTTAGCAGGTAGGATCTCTGTATACAACCGGAAGTCTCAACATCTCTGTACAAGGCTGTTGTGTTTAAAAATAACAAGGGGGTCTGTATACGTGATATCGAAGTACCAAATTTACATGTACACGTAAAGCATTAATAGATGTTATTTTTACTGCAATGTTTACACGCAAAAATAGACAGAAACAAAAAAGTAAGCGAGTAAAGAAAATTTAACGAAAAGATAACTCTAATTAAACACAGTTATAGTGCATGCATTTATTTTCTGTTTTCATTTACAGCAAATCCGAACCCTAACCGTTCTCTAAAGAAAAGAAAACCAACGCTAACCTTAACTTATCTCTAAAATCAGGCGAAACACGGCAGTCGTGTTGCCACTTCCGGTCGTGTACGGAAACACTCCGATTTTAGTAGCAGACGCTGGGCAAACAGGCACAGATAGAAACGTGTTTTACCTGCTGTAATATGCATGCAGAGAACAAAGCCAAAAAAAGGATTGGCTTTCATAGAATGCAGGGGCTCTTTACACATCTCGGTATACAGACCGGATACGCGCAATCTGCAACGGCGATAAGCAAAACTGTCCAAGATATTCCCAAGTTACGAATACAGCTTAAAACGAAACATTTCAGAATGTTCACGTCAAGCGTGTGGCTACGATCCAGCAAGCAATTTGGTAAATAGGCCAGCTTTAAGAGTTTAAAAACAACAACAAAGGTTGTCACTGACTGCATTTAATATAGGCATTAGGTCAAGGGAGTGGTTATAGTCAGAATAGAGCTAACTTTCGTCATTTAATATAGGCGTTAGGTCAAGGGAGTGGTTATAGTCAGAATAGAGCTAACTTTCGTCATTTAATATAGGCGTTAGGTCAAGGGAGTGGTTATAGTCAGAATAGAGCTAACTTTCGCCACTTAATATAGGCGTTAGGTCAAGGGAGTGGTTATAGTCAGAAAAGAGCTAACTTTCGTCACTTAGAATTTATTTTCAGAATTAAGCAAGTTTCGTCGGATAAAAAATTCACATTTAAAGGCCTTTAGAATCATCGTTTGAGAAGTTGGTCGCGTTTCTTGGAACCTTGACCAGGAGTAGCAGGATATCAGGAAGAACGTTCCGATAGAGAGGGAAACAAAATTACCACCCCCATCCCCTTTCCAGCATCAAAGTTCATTCTCTCTGCATCCAGTAGATTAGTTCATTTAGTTAGAAAAGTTGTTGTTCTCGTCTACCATTAATTTGTTAATGTTCTGTACTCAGCAGTATTTGGGTTGTTTTGTTCTTTTTCTTGTTAAAAAAAGCTATTTGTGTTTATCCACCATTAATTTGTAACTGTTCTTTGCTCAATGGTATTGTTGTATTTAGTTAGATAATTTGTTCGTTTTATCCACCATTAATTTGTAACTGTTCTTTGCTCAATAGTATTGTTGTATTTAGTTAGATAATTTGTTCGTTTTATCCACCATTAATTTGTAACTGTTCTTTGCTCAATGGTATTGTTGTATTTAGTTAGATAATGTGTTCGTTTTATCCACCATTAATTTGTAACTGTTCTTTGCTCAATGGTATTGTTGTATTTAGTTAGATAATGTGTTCGTTTTATCCACCATTAATTTGTAACTGTTCTTTGCTCAATGGTATTGTTGTATTTAGTTAGATAATGTGTTCGTTTTATCCACCATTAATTTGTAACTGTTCTTTGCTCAATGGTATTGCTGTATTTAGTTAGATAATTTGTTCGTTTTATCCACCATTAATTTGTAAATGTCTATGCCCACTAATATTACTGTGTTTAACAAGATAAGGGCATCTCATTAATATGTAAATGTTCTTTGTTCGGTAGTATAGTTTCGCTTAGTTAAGTAAGTTTTTCGCTGATGTCTCACGATGTATTAAAATTATATATAAATTGATTTTTATTGACTGACAGTTTGTTGGATTGACTGCCTGAAAGACTGGTTGGAGAAAGTTTCTGTTTTTATTTATCTACTCAGAGATGAGATGATTTGGTGGAAAATCAATGAAACAAAAGCTTCTGGACCAGACTTGATTTCCCTTCCACTAATATCGATTATCTACCCCTAATCAAACACGATTTATCTACTCCTAATCAGACACGATGTATCTACTCTCTAATTAGACATGATTTATCAAACTCGATTTATCTACCCTTACTCCGGCTCAGTTTGTCTAACCTCTAGTCAGAAACGATTTATCTACTGCTAATCAGTCACGACTTATCTCCCCCTAATCGGAAACGATTTATCTACTCATAGTTTCGCGCCGAGCCACAAGGCACGCACTGGTACCACGCCCATCTGGGCAGCCAGCTCTCCATGGGAATGTACGGCGCCTTCATCGTGCACCCCCAGAGTGGCGCCCAAAACCAGTACGACAAGGAATACATCATGATGGTCCAAGACTACAATCACGACTGGGATTCTACGTTGGCGTTCATGAAGATGCAGTACGGCATGTACGTGCAGGGCCGGAAAGAGGGGTCGTCCAGCAACTTGTCGGGTGCGCTCTATAGTATGTTTCGGTTCCAGTCAGGACTGATCAACGGCAGAGGGAGGTACCATGACCCTGACACTCATCAGCACAATGGCGCCCCACTGGAAACGTTCACTGTCAGGTATACGGGCATTTGTTTGTATATTTATCCATTACTTTTCTCTATGTGTATGTGTTTTAGTGTGTATTTTGTGTGTGTATTCATCTTTATATGTTTGTATATTTATCCATTACTTTTCTCTATGTGTATGTGTTTTAGTGTGTATTTGTGTGTGTATTCATCTTTATATGTTTGTATATTTATCCATTACTTTTCTCTATGTGTATGTGTTTTAGTCTGTATTTGTGTGTGTATTCATCTATTTTTTAAATACATCTATGTCTGTTTTTATATTTATCTATTGTTGTTCTTTATGTGTTTCTGTGTTTATTCATCTATATGTTTGTATATTTATAAATTGCTATTCTCTTTGTGCATGTGTTTCAGTGTGTTTGTGTGCACTTGTTTGTTTGTGGATTTATACGATTTTGCATCCGAAATTCTCAATGTGCGTCCTTCTCTCTGTGCACCTGTGAATTTGCATGCGTTTTTAGTATAACAGGGTATGGTGCTTGTTTCTGTTGTATCTGAAAATATCTACTTATAAAAATAATGTTTTCAGGAGTACACACTCCAATGTTCTTCGTGTGCTTGTTGATAATAGCAGTGGTGAAAAGATAAGGTTTCTGGTGAAAGATAAGGATGCTGGTGAAAGTTAAAGTTACCAGTGATAGATATGTTGCAGTAAGTTCAATTTTCAAGTTTCCAGCTACCCTTCATGTTTTCAAGGGTCAAAACTTGAGTGGGAGAAACTTGTAGAAAACATGAAGGGTAGCTGGAAACTTGAAAATTGAACTTGAGGCTCCACTTGAGACTCACAGCACAAGGTTGAACTCACACTCACAGGGTGAGACTCAAACCAACAAAACGGAACTTGATCAGTGCGACATATAGTTAAGGAGCAAGCCTAACTTTCCTATTCATCACAATATAGCTCAATTCTATCTCACACTCCATTCTCAAACTTACAATTCCTGCAATGGTATTCATTAGCCCCATGCACGCACATGGTAAAATAAATACAGTGTATCAAACAATATCACATACTAATACACCACATGGGTGAAGCTTAGTTCTAAAATTTGTAGTAATAAAAGTTAATTCACTATAGTACATTTCTATATAAACACAAGTATAACATATCATAGTAAAATGCATGATATGTTTCTAAGTCCATTCTCTCTCAATCAGTCAGTTAAACCTACCATGAAGCTAATAACTGCCTTCAAGCCAGACTTTCTTCTTCTTCAAATTCAAAAGTGATTAAAGGGTATAATTCTTTACAGCAAGTGAACTCCTTAAACTCATCTCTTTGGCTAGTCTCGTTCTCATAAATGATTATTATTCAATAATAGGAAACTGCTCACTCATTTTCCATTAGGTCATTGAATATAGGATATTCTTGCCTCCACCTGTTTACTTCAAATACAGACACTTTCAAAAATAACACCATAAGGAGTGCCCAAGGTCGGGTCACTCTGACAATTTAGCAACTTATATAATATTTAAATAAAAAAAATAGGGAGGGGTAAATTTACTGTCACATGTACAATAATAAGTTTGCAGTTTACAAAAGAACGCAGTTACATTTACACTACTTGTAGAGTTTTGAAATATTACTTATTGTATTTATAATATACGGGTGCTTTAATCATTACATGTACGAGTCACACTGACTTTCTCTGGCTACTTTTTAAATGACTTTGGGCTCTTTACACTACAGGCATGGCCTCAGGTACAGATTTCGAATAATCCACTCTGGGGCAGTCTACCCGTTCCAGATTTCAGTGGATGGTCATCAGCTCACTGTGGTTGCTACAGATGGAATGGAGATTGACCCCGTGCACGCGGATTACGTCATCTTAACACCTGGCGAGCGGTATGACGTTGAATTGCAAGCAACACAAGAAGTGGGAAATTACTGGATCCGCGCTCGCTCTCTGGAAGTAAGGCATTAGTTTGAGAGGGAGTTGCGACCCTTTTATTCCATTGGTTAATCACCAGACAGTAATAGTTAGTAATTACCATTCACACAAGCATGAACACTTATTGACGGCATTGTCATTTTTATTTTAAAAGCAATTTATATTACATAATTGTACTAATATATGATCTTGCTCTCTTTCATTACAAATGAGTGTCTAAATATTCTATCATTCCTTTACTTCTGTCTGTCTATCTATCTATCTATTTATCTATCTGTCTGTCTGTTTGTCTGTCCGTCCGTCCGTCCGTCCGTCAGTCCGTCCCTCCCTCCATCCTTCTATCTATCTATCTATTGATATTTCAGGTCGGAGTGAATCACAGCGGGGAGGCAATCCTTCACTATGAGGGCGCTGCAGTCAACACTGATCCAGTCACTACTGACGCTCGCACGTGTACTTTAGACAGGAGGTGCATCACAGTGAACTGTCCCTTTGCAGCCTTTCCTGTCGCAGACAATAACATATGTGCCAACGTTGATCAGCTGCTGGCGAGAGACCGCATGCCTGTAAGTTTCTTTCTTTCTTTAAAATAAATACTTAACTCTCCAAATGATTATAGAGGGTGTCCATAGAAAGCTTGTAAGAGTGTCAAAAACTCACAACTCACTAAATATTGATTAAAATACGCCGAAATGTTTACTTCAGAATGAAGGAAAAGACTGGGAGTTGTGTCCCCTATCTTATAGTAAATGTCGCTGGCAGTCTAAGTCATCTACAAGAGAAATAGTTGCAACAATAAACAAAGAATGCACCATAAATATTTGACATGACATACCCCAAAATGGAACCTCGATTTCAATGTGAAGGAGGTACGATTGGTATTCATATCGAGACTTGCGGAGGGTCTATAACTCCTACTGTGAACAATTCGGCGTTTATCCATTAGTTATACAGTTATGAAAATCTGAAACTGTAGCATTCTTGTATAGAATCCCACCAGTATTTGTCAATGGAGAAGATTATGGAAAGTGCATGCATTTTTCATTCAGTGAGTCTTAAATAATAAAAATGTTTATTGCAGATTAGGAAAAGTAATAAATGTATGGTATTGATTTTATACCACTAATCGGAAATATTTAAAAACAATTCTCACAGTTTGAAAGAAAGGAAGGAAGGGATAACGGTTACCGACAAAAATTAAAAGAAAGAGAGGTTGAAAGGAATTAGGAAAGGAAGGAAGGAAGTTTGGCATGAAAGAAGGAACGAAGTTTGGAAGAAAGAATGTTTGGAAGGAAGGAGGTTTGAAAAGAAGGAAGGACGTTTGGAAGGAAGGAAGGAAGTTTGAAGGAAGAAGGGAAGGAATGAAGATAGTTTGGAAGGAAAGGAAGTTTGGAAGGAAGGATGGAAGGAAGGCTTGAAGGAAGGAAGGAATTACTGAAGGAAGGAAGTAAGGAATTGCTGAAGGAAGGAAGCTTGGAAGGATGGAAGGAAGTTTAGAAGGAAGTTTGGCAGGATGTTTGGAAGGAAGGAGGATGTTTGGAAGGAAAAAAGGAAGATATGAAGGAAGGAAGTTAGGAAGGAAGATAAGAAACAAAGAAGGAAGGAAGGAAGGAAAGAAGTTTTCAAGGAAAGATGAAAATTTGGAAGGAAGGAAGTTTGGGAGTTTGGAATGACGGTTGGAAGGAAGTTTGGAAAGAAGGAAGGCTTGAAGTAAGTTTGGAAGAAAGGAAATTAGGAAAGAAGTAATTAAGAAAGGAAGGAAGGAAGGAGGGAAGGGAGTTTGAAGGAGGAAAGGCAGGAAGGAAGGAAGGAAGGCATGCAGTCCATAAGGAAGAGACGCAGGGAGGACGGATGGACGGACAGACAGAAATCAATTTCTTTAGCTAAAAGAAAAAAAAGAAATATTTTTAAATGATATATAGATTTGAATTTTTTATAATTTGGAAATAGATTAGAAAAGATACAACAAAAATGTCATTTTCTGTTTTGTTGTTTAAATATTATAGGTAAATTCTTATCAACGTCATCCGATAAAAAGGGAAATGAATCTATTTGAATGACAACAAATATCACATTAATTATGTCATTGTAAATGGAATACTTTACAAATCATGTTACACTTCACATAATAGACCATGTGTGTGTGTGTGTATGTGTGTGTGTGTGTGTGTGTGTGTGTGTGTGTGTGTGTGTGTGTGTGTGTGTGTGTGTTTACATATAATACTATCAGCACTGAACTAGAGTAAAATTGAACGAGGCATTAAAACCCAGTGGTCTCTATGTGCTTATAAATAAGTACTTTAATTATTTAATTTTTAAAAACGAGTTTGGATGCCAGGAAATCTGTCTCCGTCATCTTTAACAATTACTTGAAGATGTTTTAGCCACGTGACTTAAATATATTTCCTGTAGCAGTGAATTAAATAAGTACTTGTCTGAAACGATTTTCTTCTGTAAAATAATGTTTCCTTCTATAATTGCTTTGTGTTGTACATTTTAAATAATTACGATGCCTAATAAATGGCAAGTATAGAAAGTAAAAAATAAATGTGTATTTTATGTGTATCTTTATTTATTTAAAGTTTTCCTCCTCTTTGAAAACGACTTTCATCTGAGTGACCCTCGTTATTTGGCGAGCGAGCTTGTTTGAATCCCCCAAGATTACTTGCATTGGAATATAGAACCAAGCAACGAGGGTGTCTCAATAAACTCATGCTAAAGGGGGTTGTGGTTCGATCCCAAGATATGTCAAAATTATTCAAACATACACACACACCACCACCAACAACAACAATTTATGTGCAATCTTGCCTAGATAATGGCTTTGTCACGGTGACGACAGGCTGTTAACGATTAAAATAGTTTGTCGGTCCGTGTTTCGGAAGAAATATCCACCCGATATCACCTTCCCTCTTCCTATCTCAGAACAATTCAGAACAATTTTTCCTAGGCATCTTGGATTCCGTTGGGCAAAATTAGCACAAAAAAGAAAGTAGGCATACAGCTGCATAAGCAGCCAGCCAAGCAGACAAACAATCACTGAAAAATAAAATCTCGTTCCAATTCCTTAGCTGAGAGTTGTCTCTACAAGTTAATATTAGCTCTAGTACAACACATTAAACCTTTCAATAGTGCTACACCCATGATTAATAAAACACAGTTTAAGCTTGTAAGATTGCAATAGGTTAAACCTTTCAATAGTGCTACGCCCCATGATTAATAAAACACAGTTTAAGCTTGTAAGATTACAATATGTTAAACCTTTCAAGACAACTATACTGAATGACTTTCACAATCTCTTTTTAAATTTTAAACTGACAGTTGTCTCTACAATTTAATATTGTCTTTAATTTTACAACAGGTTAAAATTTTCGATAAAACTAAACTGAATGGATTTTACAAACCTCTGCCATAGGTGCTGAATACGAAAGATTAAAACTGTCAAAAAAACGTTATAGTTATTAAACTACAAGTACAGGCTCTAAAAGTGCACAACATTTAAAAACTTACCAATATAACTTTTCTGAGCGATTTCTTTTCTTTAAAAAAAATAATTCCAAAATAACAAAACAAACAATCCAAACGCTGAACTCATTTTTGGGGAAACTTACAGGAAATGACGTCATTTGCAGGACGAGCTAGGCAGAGGAGCCACAAACATCAAGGAGTACTTTCTGAACTTTGCCTTTCCTGGCACTAACTTTACGCCAGCCTCTGTGAATGGAATCCAGCATGTAATGCCGCCAGTTTCCGCTCTGACACAACCTCTTGAAGTCTCTACACGTTGTCCAGGGGATGGTTATAGGTAATGCCGGATATAGAAAGTATCATTGTTTAAACCACTTACTTCAGATAAGCATGTAATGTGGCAAATCGAATCGGTCATTTATAGAATAACTTTATTGACATTGTATCACCAGAAATGTCAATTGGAAATGTCACTATCTTGATGATGCCAGCAATGATACTAACCATAATATAGTACTGATATTTATAGAAAGCAATTACTATTAGATTTTTGTTAAGTTGCTTTCTCTTGCTGAGGAAAATTAAAAAGATAGTATATATTGATTGTATTTGTACAAAATCATATTATTTCAATAATATTTTTAAAATTAAAATTATTATAAGTCTATTTTTCGTTTTCTATTAAAGAATAAATGTAGTTGCTCATTTTATAAATGAACTCTTGGAGTCGTCTACGGCATCATCATCATCAACATCATGATCATCCAGCTTACATTCCTTTAAGCGTAGACTCACATACTCAAACATACTCACATACACACGCACACATTCTATACGAATACATTTATTTTCACAAAAGATAAAGCATAATTGTGTTAGTAATAAATTGATTTTTTAATTTTATAGAAATAGAAAAACTTCCAAATTTCTATTTTATTAATTCCTAGCTTTCCATTTTTTTAAAACAAATTTTGTAAGAGTACTGCATTTTTTATAATTCTTTAACCGTCGCTAATATCATTCCATCTTCATGCATGCACATACACACACATACACACACACACACACACACACACACACACACACACACACACACACACACACACACACACACACTATTCCTCATGTTTTTATACTCATATAAATAATTGTTACGGTTGAGGTATTAATAAACCCGTTTCTTTTTCTGTAAAAAATACACATATTAAATATATATTTTTATATCTATATGACTGTGACGTATTTAATATATTTGTTTGTCTGTATTACTGTGACGTATTAAATATATATTTGTTTGTCTGTACTACTGTGACGTATTAAATATATATTTGTTTATCTGTATAATGTGACGTATTAAATATATATTTGTTTGTATTACTGTGATGTATTAAATTTATATTTGTATTATCTGTATTACGGTGACGTATTAAATATATATTTTGTATCTATATGACTGTGACGTATTAAATATATATTTTGCATATATATGACTGTGATGCATTTACTCCATATTTTAAAAATATTCTAATGCACAGCATACACAAATCTGAGTTTTATTTTGAAATTATTTTCAAGATTGAAATCTTGAATTGTTTAAATTATTGTCAATTTATAAGCATAATGTTATTATAAGTCTAGGATCATAAACATCATTATAAATATCTGAACACAGCATTAGTACTTGTCCATGAGCATAACACTTTCATAAACCTACGAACACAATTTTAATACGTATCTCTGAAAAGAACTTTATTATAAATCTTTTCATTTATAGTTTTATTGGACTTTATCGACTAAATTTTAAAATGTTTAATTTCTTGAAATCGTTTCATCGTGATTTTCTCAGTATAGCACATTTTCACTATCACAATCAAGTCAGAGTATTTGTATCTATTTCACCGACTCACCCAAGACCGCGTTTTTTTTCCTTGTCTCCACCTCCCCCCCCCCCCCCCAATTATTTTTCTTTAAAAATGTCATATAAATCTGGGCAGGAATACTTTTAAATTACAGGTGTGAGGAGGATCGCCTGTGTCACTGCTCCAACGTCCTGGACGTACACGAAAATGACATTGTGCAGCTTGTCTTGTTAAACCTGGGTACCGGGAAAGGGTGGGACCATCCCGTTCACCTGCACGGGCATTCCTTCTGGGTAGTCAAGGTCGGATACCCTTCCTACGACTTCAGATCGGGGAGGTTCTTAGAGGATAATATGGATATCGACTGTCATGGAAACCGGATCAGGTATGACCTACTTTACAATGCATCTGAATAAGGAAAATATGACCGAGAATAAAACAACGAGAAGGGAATTACGACATAAATAAATGAATTTTTAATGAATGTAATGCATGGCAATACAGATTTTTAATTTATGGTGCAAGGTCGTCGAGTTCAACGAAGAACTCATACTATTATCAACTATTATATTTTCTATTTAGAGCGTTTGTAATAAGACATGCCTTTATTAAATAAAATCTCTTTGCTAAAACTATTATATTTTCTATTTAAAGCCTTTGTAATAAGACATGCCTTTATTAAATAAAATCTCTTTGCTAAAATTTGTCGTTTTTACAATGCTATAGTGGGCGAAATTGAGTATTTTTTAAAACTGGGTAATGATGAGTAGGGAGACCTTGTTCTGATATCATAGTGCTAACCTGAGTGCAGGGACCTATCATTTTGCAACCAGGCCGCGTGGTCAGAGGGGTCCCTCGGGGGCAACAGTGTGCCCGGCATTGAAATCACGCGACCCGTGCGCAAGGATACAGTGAACGTCCCCACAGGCGGCTACGTCATTGTCCGCTTCAAGGCCGATAATCCCGGAGTCTGGATGATGCATTGCCACGTGGAGCTGCACATGGCTGACGGCATGGTGATGATGCTGAACGAGTCGTACCCTCAACAACCCCCACCCCCACCGGGCTTTCAGACGTGTGGAAACTTTCAGTGGGACCCTGAAGGTAATGTGTAGTGTGTGTGTGTGTGTGTGTGTGTGTGTGTGTGTGTAGTACTGAGGTACTGCTAAAGTGTTCAGTAGTTCAGTGTGACATATTGGTAAGATGTAATGCTGTTGAGATTTTCGGGTTGTTGGTTTAAAACAAAATTACACTCCAAAACTGCTTTAGAGATATTGCTGTATAGTTATATATGAACTGGATTCAAGGGCAATAACTTCTCAGCAATGTGGCCCATTATTAACAGATTTCTCAAAATGGGACCCTTGTTTGAACTGCCTAAAATATTTATTCACATATTTCACGTGCACTATATAGTGTTACAAAGTAAAGCAACAAAACAAGCAGATAAAAAGCTGGCGCGCTTTTTCACTCCCATTAACATCAACTCAACAGCTCTTTTTTTTAAAATACAAAAGTAGACATTTCTTAATCAGTGGAACATTGAAAACTGAGATCATGGGTAAAAACATCACCGAACCAAAGAAAACCTACTATGTATGAACACAAGTAAAAGAAAGAATTTACAGTGATTATGTTGGTGTGCCTTAGTGAAAAGGAAGTTCAAATGCATGATTCAGAAAGGTAAAGACGTGTGTATAAATAGTCCGGAAAGTTAACGGTGTGTATACATAATCCAGAAAGTTAAAAATGTGTGTATATGTAGACCAAAAAAAGTTAAAAGATGTGTGTATAGATAGACCAGAAAGAGTTTAAAGATGTGTGTATACTTAGGCCAGAAAGAGTTAAAAGATGTGTGTATATATAGGCCAGAAAGAGTTAAAAGATGTGTGTATATATAGGCCAGAAAGAGTTAAAAGATGTGTGTATACATAGGCCAGAAAGTTAAAGGTGTGTGTGTATACATAGGCCAGGAAAAGTTAAAAGAGGTGTATATATATAGGCCCAAAAAACAGCGAAAAGACGTGTCTATACAGAGGCCAGAAAGACTTTTGTATACATAGGCCAGAAAGGGGTGAAAGGCATGCATCAACAATATACATACATACTAACAGACTGATCATACAGTTATTGTTATTGTAGTTCTCGATCCGTGTAGCATATCATTTTTAGGGAAATCCAGATGGCATGCTTCTTGGCGGTTTCCAAAGAATTCATGGCTGACAAAAAATAAGCACCGAATTCATATTTCAAGGTAGACACAAGATTAGCACAACATTCACAAGATTGTGGTAAACACAAGATTAGCACAACATTCACAAGATTGTGGTAAACACAAGACTGACAAACTGACAAAAACTTCCTAAGACACGCGTATATCGTTGATGGCACAGAGTTTTCTTTGCTGACTTTTAGAGATCTGGATGCACTTGTCAGTTCAAACCATTGTGACTTCCATCAGGGATTCACGAGACGTTCACTGGTTTTCTAGCCCTATACTGCTGTACTTATGCCACATGAGTCTGTTTTGGATTGAGTACTTCCGGCATGCAGATCGAGGGGTCGTAGGTCAGTTACCTCCGGCATGGTATTGGTCTTTGAAAAGGGTGGCTGACGTTGCTGATGGTTTCTAGGCAGTCAGTGTATCGTACGTCTTTAGTGCTATAGAGGTCAGTCAACTCGAAGGCTGGCGCTCCTTTGTCTCGGCCATCTGATATTTAACGCACTGGTCAACGGTCCCAAGCAGTCCCTGTTTACATCTCTCAAACTCATGCGTAATGCTTCAAGCACACACACATGCATATACACGCAAATGACCACATTGTCTTCAAACAATTATAATACTAAAATAAAAAAGGAATAATGTAAATACAAGTTAATGTAATGCACCAGAAGTAAATGAATATAAATAGCTACATAAAACAATACAGTTAAAGAATATAAGATTTTTAAAAGTTAGATTTTTCTTTGTATAAGTCATAAAAATGACTATGTTGTAATGCTGTTCACTTTATTTTATTTTTTTCAGAAATACAGAGACTACAAAGATCTGGGCCAAGATGATTCATTCCGTGTTGATCTACGTCACTCTCAATGACGTATTATTATGACAGAAAATTGTACATGTGACGCGTGAATTACTAAAGACCAGATCACTTGTGGGCGAATATGTTAAATATAAAGACTGGAAAGAATATATAATTGAGTAAAGACCATTTGTCACTAAGGCTGACTAAATTTTGATTTGTGCCAAATTAAATCTACTCTTTACGGAGTTGTTGCATGTTAAAGTGAAACTGAATGACATTTAATTAAAAGAGAAATATGTTTGCTTTAAAACTTATTCGTGGGCACTTTTCTAGAATGTGTTTTTTGTGTCTAAAGACCGTGTCTTTTTATGTGATTTCAAAAGTCCACCACACTTGAGAAATAAAGATGCATTCACTCTGACCGAACATACACTTGAGACATTAAGGAACATTTACTCTGTATGACAATAATTACGTCTAAGGAACTGAGGGGTATTCAATTTATTTGACAATGCTTTCACATGACAAATTAAGATGCATTCATTTTATTTAACCCTGCACAAACTTGGAACATTTAGAATCACTCACTTTGACAATGCATACACTCAATATATTAGTACCATCCCCACAATGAATGGCAATACAGATATTAAATTAATCACGGTACATTCACTAGGTTTGAGATATTAGCATCCTTTCACTTTGGTTAGCAATGCAGACACTTGATAAGCATTTGAAAAATCAAATCGTTTCTAAAGTTTGCTTAAAATGTTCTAAGTTTTATTCATTATTTAAAATTGTTACTTGCGTTGAAATACTTAGTGACTATATATGATCTTGTTAGATGATTAGTGTAGTTAGCCGGTATGTGAGAAAATGTTATGGTATACATGGAATTCTGACTGGGATCATTACCGAAAGTATTTATTCTATTGAAATCTTCATATAAAAGACAGGTAGAAAGAAATGAAAGTCTGAATAAAAAGAGTGTACGTTGGCATGCACTATAAGAGAACCTAGGGTATAGAGTATGCAAGAAATAAGAACCTCGGATATAGAGTATGCAAGAAATTAGAACCTTGGATATAGAGTATGCAAGAAATTAGAACCTTGGATATAGAGTATGCAAGAAATGAGAACCTCGGATATAGAGTATGCAAGAAATTAGAACCTTGGATATAGAGTATGCAAGAAATAAGAACCTCGGATATAGAGCATGCAAGAAATGAGAACCTCGGATATAGAGTATGCAAGAAATTAGAACCTTGGATATAGAGTATGCAAGAAATTAGAACCTTGGATATAGAGTATGCAAGAAATGAGAACCTTGGATATAGAGTATGCAAGAAATGAGAACCTCGGATATAGAGTATGCAAGAAATTAGAACCTTGGATATAGAGTATGCAAGAAATTAGAACCTTGGATATAGAGTATGCAAGAAATGAGAACCTCGGATATAGAGTATGCAAGAAATGAGAACCTTGGATATAGAGTATGCAAGAAATTAGAACCTTGGATATAGAGTATGCAAGAAATGAGAACCTTGGATATAGAGTATGCAAGAAATGAGAACCTCGGATATAGAGTATGCAAGAAATGAGAACCTTGGATATAGAGTATGCAAGAAATTAGAACCTTGGATATAGAGTATGCAAGAAATGAGAACCTTGGATATAGAGTATGCAAGAAATGAGAACCTCGGATATAGAGTATGCAAGAAATTAGAACCTTGGATATAGAGTATGCAAGAAATGAGAACCTCGGATATAGAGTATGCAAGAAATGAGAACCTCGGATATAGAGTATGCAAGAAATGAGAACCTCGGGTAAACAGTATATAAGGAAGGGGTAGGGGGCATCTAGGGTGCATAACATGAAAGGAAAGAGACTCTAGGGTATATTACTCATAAGTAAAGAGAATCGTAAAAAATGCCAATTTAGCACTACATTATTTGGTAAGGAAAGAGCAGTATATTGTATGTAAGGAAAGATAACTTAGCAGTATATTATTTTTAAGGAAAGAGAATCTAGAAGTGGACATTGCAACATATAGGAAGAGAATCTAGAAGTATAATGCATGTAAGGAAAGAGAATTTAGCAGCAGATGCTCATCAAAATGCATGGATGTCTTAATTAAAGAGAATTAATGCAACTTTTTGACTGTTGGACCACCTGCGTTTTTTTTGTTTTTGTTTTTTTTTTAAATCCGCATGGATACTAAGACTTCATGAATTAAGTTATCTTTCTTGTTCTTTTCTGGGGAACGTTTGGCGAGAATCACGAAAATGATTTCTTCATGGACTAGCAAAAAGAACAGGATCTTGTAGAAAGCTATTATTATTCTATAGAACTACAACATTTTTGATTGGAGACCAAACAAAACAAAGCAAAACGGGGGAGGGGGGAGACGTTTGACTATTTATTCTGTTTCTGTGAAGCAATTTAAAGACAGAACCATTATAGGTAAAGTGAGAAATTAGTATTGCTGCTGACAGGTTGTGATGTTGTATATTACTATTTTGTGTTCTTGCTTTATCTCATTCCAAGAATAAATTGTGCCATTTTTTTTATATTGTGAAGGAATATAAATATAGCATCATAATCAATATGTTGTTTAATCTAATATGTTGAATGTTAAAATGAAGACAAGGCTTGCTTTGAAAAGGTATTTACATCTTTTCTGGTTTTGTTAATTAGATTCATTCATTAAGAACTCACTACTTAAAGTAAGACCTCATACATCTGTGATGAAAATATTAGCCAAATGATTAATTTTACATATTTTTAAATTGAAGTTATGTTTGTTTATCTGCAGAAATGTAGCTGACCAGAAATATTTAAGCTGAAAGTACTGGGTTTGTAGGAATGATACTGTGCATTTTTCTTTTAAAATTATTAATTAATTAATTAATTATTGATTAGGTGTGTGACTTTGTATTAAATGAAAGTAAATTGAAATTATTTGAATATTTTCTTTCAGATTCTTTCTATAAATCTCCATATATCTAGTTAGTTAAAATCATAGGTGACATGTGTTTTATGTAAGTTAACATAAGACAGGCATGCATAGCTTGATGAAATACCCCCATGTGTTTTTATTGCATGTGAAATTTGTAGTGAACATCTCTGCTAAATGAAAGGTTAAAAATATCAGGTGATTTGAAACGAGTGTATGCTTCTGATATTTACATCTTACTTTTTTTCAGTTTATGAAGCACAAGAGTCTGTCACTGCTTAAAGATTTAAAAATCCTTTTCCTCACTGCAAATGTACACAAATGTCAAAATTAGATCAAGTGACACATTTCTTCTCAAATGACCGTTAACTCTTATTTTCATAAATATAAATACTTTTGTATCACATACATATATAAGTTACTCTTTAGCTATTTATTTAGCACTCGTGGCTTAAATAGATTTATTTAGTACTCGTAATTAACTAGATTTATTTAGTACTCGTAATTAACTAGATTTATATAGCACTCATAATTAACTAGATTTATATAGTACTCGTAATTAGCTAGATTTATTTAGCACTCGTAATTAACTACACTGCAATGTAGGCGAAAGAACAGAAATGAAATTTTAATATATCCCTTTCCAACTTAAATATCTCTAGAGTGGAAACAAAACCTATTAAGTGTAAGGAAAGACAACCTATATGTATATTACATGAAGGGGAAGAGAACCTAGCAGTACCGTAAGAATTGACAATCTAACTGTACATTGTGTGTAAGGAAAGACAAACTAGCAGTACATTACATGAAGGGAAAGAGAACCGAGCAGAACACTGCAAGTAAAAATAGACAGTCTAGCAGTACATTGTATTTAAGAAAAGAGAATCTAGCAGTAGACTTATGCATTATAATGCATTTGTCTTAATTAAATCTAGTGCCACCTTTATACACTTGTGTCAGTATATGAGTATGTGAATCTCCATGAATTATTGGTGTCAAATAATGTGAAGAGTCATAATATGAGTTGTTCTTCCCGTTCGTTGCTGGGGAACATATGGCTAGACTTCGAGGTTTTTTTTTTCTTCTAGAGTTGCTCTCTAATAGCCGACTATTTATGCTTGCAAGCAAAGTCAAGGGAGTGAACCATGCTAGGTAAAGTGAGAAAGGGTTGTGTACCTTACATTACACTTTGTGCCCTTGTCTCTTATCTTATTTGTCTGTGAATAAATAAATCGTGCTTATTTTGTTATTGCAAGATTGAATAAAGGAGTAAAATAAATGTCAGAAAGAAGAATCCTAATATAAGATATATATCTACACAAATCAACGTGTAATACAATAATCTGTACCAACGTGTAATACAATAATCTGTACCAACGTGTATGAGACTACTCTGTGATGTGATAGGATGTTCTATATCAACTTGTAGAAGGCTAAGCTATATCAACCTGTAGAAGGTTAATCTTTATCAACTTGTAGAAGGCTAATCGGTATCAGCATGTAGAAGGCTAAATGATATCAACTTGTGAAGCTAATCTGTATCAACTTGTAGAAAGCTAATATGTATCAACTTGTAGAAGGCTAATCGGTATCAACTTGCAGAGGGCTAACCTATATCAACTTGTAGAAGGCTAATCGGTATCAGCATGTAGAAGGATAAATTATATCAACTTGTGAAGCTAATCTGTATCAACTTGTAGAAAGCTAATCTGTATCAACTTGTAGAAGGCTAATCGGTATCAACTTGTAGAGGGCTAATCTATATCAACTTGTAGAAGGCTAATCTGCCTCAACGTGTGAGTCTACTGTGTATCAACGTGTAGTAGGCTACCTTGCGTCAAGGTGCATTATTATACACAACATGAATTAGATTAGACCACTCACTATCAGGTATTAGGATAGTAAATACCAATCTGTATTGGGCTATGCTACATCAGTAATTTTAGTCAAGCTAGGGCGAGACAGATTTCTAAAAAACCTAACATTGTGTTCATTCAAGATTATTTGACGATGTCCAGATCAAATCACAGATATGTACAAATGAAAGGACCCTGACTTAGTTCGGAATAATTGCAAAGTCATGTCAAGAATGCTGCCTGCATCCTGTCTCCATCCATATGTGAGGACTAGACTAACATCCTGTCTCCATCCATATGTGAGGACTAGACTAGACCTACACACTACAACGGTTCTCGCCAGGGTCGTCTTAACAGCATTATAGGCCCACGAGCAAAGCAGTGCACTGGGGCCCCTACCTATCCAACCATAAAAGTAAAAAATGAACGTAAGTCACAACATAGATTATTTTGGGGCCCCCGGGCGAACGACCAGTGTGCCTTTGCGTTAAGACGGCTCTTGTCCCCGTCTATCCTAAAACAGAATACAGAACACTGGCTGTCATGACCTCATTTGCAGACAGCCGTGGTCCTACTTGTAAAACAAACTAAGCGCTGTACACACACACACACACACACACACACACACACACACACACACACACACACACACACACACACACATGCATGCACACACACAAACACACAGATGTGACTGTACACAAGCACACATTATGATACAGGCACAAAAAGGCCTGCATAAAAACATTAAATAACAGGGGCTGACAGATGTATTAGACCTGCAAGAGAGTTGATGAACTTCATTCTAGAATGCACAAAGGTGTGTCCAAACCTTTTAAAATTTATCCATGTAAAATGGTACATCACATTTAAAAAATAAATTGTCATACTGCCAGGGTACAGTGTTCAGGTAAGTAAATAACAAAAATAAATGTATACTTAGCAGAGAGCATTGTGAATTAAACAGGAGAGAGATAGAGAGGATTGATTTTGTTTGATTCATTGTCTGAGGAATATAACCAAGGGAACATAAACAACCATTTCTTGTAATCCAAAAAACGATAAGAATCACCTTGTTAGAACATATCAAGTACATCTCAATCATTAATGACACATTAGTAATGACAGCAGGTACAACGCATGCTGTGACTTAAATACAACAATTCATTTCAAGTATAAATGTTAATATCAGCGCAATCTAAATTCTAGAATTTTTATCAAAAATAGAATAGATTAATTAAACCTACATCCAATGGCGTATTTTGCAGACATGTTAAGAATTTAAATGTGCTTTTAAAGCAGACAATAATTAATGTACACAAGTTTATTTTTTTATTTACCTATTGTTGTGTGTTTGTTGCTGTGTGTTGTAGTACGCTTTGAGTGTGCTGATTTACTATTCCCATTAGAGATTTTTTTGTATTGAATATTAGTGTGATTATTTTGTATTGACTATTAGTGTTTGATTTTTTTGTATTGACCATTAGTGTATGATTATTTTGTATTGACTATTAGTGTATGATTATTTTGTATTGACTATTAGTGTATGATTATTTTGTATTGACCATTAGTGTATGATTATTTTGTATTGATTATTAGTGTATGATTATTTTGTATTGACTATTAGTGTATGATTATTTAGTATTGACTATTAGTGTATGATTATTTTGTATTGACTATTAGTGTATGATTATTTTGTATTGACTATTAGTGTATGATTATTTTGTATTGACTATTAGTGTATGATTTTCTTCAAGCGCTTACAGCGTTTAAGCATTTAATTAAAGATTGGGAGGACGCTCATATAAATCTATCTATTTATCCATCCATCCATCCATCTCTCTCTCTCTCTCTCTCTCTCTCTCTCTCTCTCTCTCTCTCTTACTCACTATATATACATCCAATACACAGACAAATAAAAGATGAAAAAGGGGGAGAGAAAAAAAAAGAAAATTATTAATTACAATTTATTATTTAAAAATTATAGTAGTCGTAGCAATAATGGTTGTCATAGTAGTAGTAGTACTAATAGTATTAGTAACGGTAGTAATTGTAGTTCATCATAAAGAAACAGAATTAAGTTACAAAATTAAATTGAGTCAGTTAATCATCCGCGCGGAGCAGGAAGCATGAAAATGACACGAATCGTCCTCTCTTTATAGCAAAAAATAAAATAACAAGATTTCCTTTCCCTGTAAAAAGTAAAATAACACGATTTCCTTTCCCTGTAAAAAGTAAAATAACACGATTTCCTTTCCCTGTAAAAAGTAAAATAACACGATTTCCTTTCCCTGTAAAAAGTAAAATAACACGATTTCCTTTCCCTGTAAAAAGTAAAATAACACGATTTCCTTTCCCTGTAAAAAGTAAAATAACACGATTTCCTTTCTCTGTTCCGTGAAAAGTAAAATACCAGGAATTATTTTCACCGTGCCGTGAAAAGTAAAAAAACAGGAAATCTCTTTTGTACCACGGCGATCAATTTGCATCAGTTTCAGTTAGGTGAGTCCTTACACACTTCGGGATTGTTTTGGTGGATATTTTTTTTAGTTCTATTTTTAGGTTTATGACTTCGCCGGCGCTCGTAGTGTTGAACTAGGAAGTGATATTTACATCGAGTCCCATCAACGCCTCTCGCTACACTCATCCCTCACTTTCTTTCGGACTTTTAATGAATTGCATCTTTGTTTGTGACTGCATAGGATGATGCGCACATAACACGCACTGACAGATATGTTACGTGTACTTTTCATCCTGTCCTACCTGGCGTGTGGAATGCAAGTCATCCTCACAGCAACTATCCCGCCTGCAATGCAAGGTAAGACGTGTGGACTATGACTTCTCAGACCACAAATGCATGGGAATGTTGTTAGCCGGACAAAGTAGTTTATCTTTCTGATCAAGTTTATAACGGTTGGAACAGTGACGACCAGAATCGGATGCTCTATTTATAGCAATGTTTGTCTTTCAATTTTTTTTTTAATTTTAAGAAAACAAAACTGCTACACTCAGAAGGCAAGGTTTTTCGCTTGTCATTTTCAAAAGATTTTTTTTTTAAATGCTAAAATGCATCTGAATTATAGCAAGACTAATACACTTACTATATGTATAGCCTATTCTTGCCGTCTGAAATAAATAAATATAGCATACATATAAATAGTTACAAATTATGAATTAATAAAGAGAAAGAATATAGTTCGTGATTACTTATGAGTACGTGTGTGGTGCATGCGTGTGCATACGTGCGTGTGTTTGCATATTCTGTGGAGGTTTTCATTGCATAACTTTTTAACTGTTTTCGTCACTAAATTTTCCAGACAGTAAAGAAAAGGGAAAATGAGAAAAAAATGAAGATGAGAGTGAAAGAGAGAATCGGAATATGAAAGAAAGAGGAAGAGACAACAAAACAACAAGATATAGGCAAATATATAAGGAATATTCACTAACTCACTGGCTCCCAAACTTTCTCGGTTCGCGGCACCCTTTGTGTGTCAGGATTTTTTTTTACACGGCACCCAAAGGCAGAAAAATACCGACCAACTCCTTTTATCTTAATGCGATTAAATTATGTAAAATAAATAAATAAACATGTAATTTAAAGAAAAAGTTATATTCGTTTAATTGAACAATCACAATATTTAGTGAGATAGGTGAACCACACAGTTTCTCAAATCGTGGAATCAAACTGAACACTGCCACCTCATATCGAGTTCCACGTTGAGTTTCGCGCGGTTCTTACCTTTTATCACAGAGACCAAAATCCAGCTTTGCAATGGAATTAGGATTAGCTGAGTTTTAGCACTTAAGTAGCGGATATTCGTCTTTAACGGATATCCAAAACGCAGTTAGCGCCATGCCCTATTTTGCTGTCACAAGACAGCTCAATAAGATTTCCTTCTTCGACAATTATTTACATCAAAAATTGAGAACCGAGAAATTTCGAGAGGTTAGTAGAGGTTCCAGAAGGTTATTGAGTAAACGTCATCGCGAGGAATTCAACGCCATCTAGTGTTGAAACAGCGAAGTTCAATCCTAGATCGAGCATAGACCTCATGGTATAGTTGTCATTAACTCCTCACACATTCCTACAAACTTCTCTTCTAGGGGAGGTTACTTTTACATGTACAATTATCGGTCGAAATAACACGTTTGTTGTTGTTGGGTTCATAGTAATGCACGAAGCCAAGAACTTGTAACCATAAATTGTTTGGTTCATAGTAATGCATGAAGCCAAGAACTTGTAACCATAAATTGTTTGGTTCATAGTAATGCACGAAGCCAAGAACCTGTAACCATATAACCATAAATTGCTTGGTTTGTAGTACTGCACGATAAGTTGTTTGGATCATATTACTGCATGAAACCAAGAGCCTGTAACACGAGTTGTTTAGTTAATAATACTGCATGAAGTCAAGAACCTGTAACCATAAATTGTTTGGATCACATTACTACATGAAGCCAAGAACCTATAACCATAAATTGTTTGGATAATATTACTGCATGAAGCCAAGAACCTATAACCATAAGTTGTTGGGATCACATTACTGCATGAAGCCAAGAACCTGTATCGTGTATTCAAGACTAGATGCGCTAATAAGCCACATGGCTTTAGTGTCAAGCACCGGAAACCGCATCCGGTGAAAGTTCCTGGCTGTAGATATAAACATCTAAACATTTAAACTAAATTACGTTTCGCAAAATGCGACTAGGGTTATCTTTCCCTCCTTTGTTCATCCATAGAGAGTGGTGGTTTATCTGTCTTGTGACATTATATTTTTATCAAAAATCATTCATTAGAATCTCACTCAATCAGAAAGTGCAATACGAAAAATAATGAACTAAAAAATAACTTACTATTTAAATTAAAGTTTGACAAGGAAACCGTAACTTGCAAGCAGACGAAATGCAACAAATTACAACAAAAGATAACCAACAAAAAGAATATTAGTAGCATAATTTCAACAACCAAAAGAACGTTAGTAGCATAATTTCAACAACCAAAAGAACGTTAGTAGCATAATTTCAACAACCCAAAGAACGTTAGTAGCATAATTTCAACAACCAAAAGAACGTTAGTAGCATAATTTCAACAACAAAAAGAATATTAGTAGCATAATTTCAACAACCAAAAGAACGTTAGTAGCATAATTTCAACAACCAAAAGAACGTTAGTAGCATAATTTCAACAACCAAAAGAACGTTAGTAGCATAATTTCAACAACAAAAAGAATATTAGTAGCATAATTTCAACAACCAAAAGAACGTTAGTAGCATAATTTCAACAACCAAAAGAACGTTAGTAGCATAATTTCAACAACCAAAAGAACGTTAGTAGCATAATTTCAACAACAAAAAGAATATTAGTAGCATAATTTCAACAACAAAAAGAATATTAGTAGCATAATTTCAACAACCAAAAGAACGTTAGTAGCATAATTTCAACTACAAAAAGAACATTAGTAGCATAATTTCAACAACAAAAAGAATATTAGTAGCATAATTTCAACAACCAAAAGAACATTAGTAGCATAATTTCAACAACAAAAAGAACATTAGCAGCATAATTTCAACAACAAAAAGAACATTAGTAGCATAATTTCAACAACCAAAAGAACGTTAGTAGCATAATTTCAACAACAAAAAGAACATTAGTAGCATAATTTCAACAACAAAATAACAAACAAGTAGCATAATTTCAGCAACAAAAGTTATGTTTCACCATGAAATCATCCATATAAGCTCTGATAATGTAATTTAACACTTGTTTGATATAGAGAGTAATATCATATTTTAATGCCCTTTGATCCATACACCTTTGGCTTAATTTAATAGATTTTTATTTAGACAGCAATGCCACAATTTAATACATTATCATATAGACACTAATTCCTAATTTAATACATTTTCATGTAGACAGAAATGTCATAATTTTCAATCTAACACAATATTAGCATTCACCACTTTCAATGAGTGTTGTAATATATGATATATAAGTGTTTGTGGGTGTTTTGATATCTACAGTGTGTCCAGACAACTTTTATGGCAATGGCACGTGTACTGCATGCGGCAAGTGTGCACTCGACTCAATATGTAACAAAGAGTCGGGTGCCTGTCCATCCGGCTGTCAAGCAAACTATAAAGGGATTCTCTGTACAAGTGAGTACCTTGACTTCCGGTGGTGGGATAATATACACTGCCGGTTTCTGCGTGATAAGTTTAATGGTTTTATATTTCTTTCTTTTATTATCATTAATTTCACCTTTAGTCGAAACAATTGTATCTCTCCTTAAGAGAGGAATTACGTCTAGAAGAAAGAGCGGAAGAGAGAGAGAGAGAGAGAGAGAGAGAGAGAGAGAGAGAGAGAGAGAGAAAGGGATAGAGAGATAGTACTTATACAAGAAAATGCTATTTCACCTCGTAGTTGCCTAATACTTTGCTTTTTGTCTTTTTATAATATCTCTCTCAACAAAAATAGCCAAGTTGTATACTTGTGCTACAAGTGTTAAGTGCCTGGGTAAAAGTTTAATGAATGTATTTAATAGGTATTTGAAGTAATGCAAAGATTTAATGGGTTTACAGCATTAATATTTGAAAAACAAACACAATAATACACCAAATACATACAGACGCAAACACAGATAGATAGATAGATAGATAGATAGATAGATAGATAGATAGATAGATGGATGGATGGATGGATGGATGGATGGATGGATGGATGGATGGATGGATAGATAGAGATAGATAGATAGATAGACTGTCATCTGTCTTATGTAAAGCTGGGCGTACTGCGGTAGTGATAAATGATTTAAATGACAAAAGATAAAAATGATTTAAAGATAAGAACAAAAGAATGCGTGTCCACTTCAAAGCTGTATTTAGTAAGCGAAGATTTGTATTTGTTATTCCTGTTCGGATATTGAATATTATCCCCTCTTTCATCTCTTTACTTATAATTAGGTATTTGACACTAACAGTTCTCCAGTTCTACGTATCCATTGGCGAAGAAACCCTGTCTTTCATACTTCACAATACAGTGTAGATTTTATTCAGACAATTCTTATTCGAAAATTATGGGGAGGAAAGAATACAGTCCTCGGGTCACAGATCTGTTAGAGAAAGATGTTGGTCGCCCGTTAATTGATGGACAATACAAACAACACAACAGTTAAGGTCAACAACTTCCGGTAGCTCGTTCAACCCCTGCAGAGGAAGGAATTCTTCACATATAATTTGACAAGGTCATGGACATGTACAATGATTACAATGAATTAATTTTACATGAAGTGGAAGTGATAAGAAATGACGCCAAGACAGGTGAAAAATTAACAAATATTTATATAAAAGAAAGGAAGCAATAAAAGAAAGGAAGCTACAATCAATTACAAACTTCACCTATTACAATTCTACAACATCTAACCAGAGAAACTTTAACCTTCCCTAATGTTTCAGCGTTTCCCTGAATAAAATCTAACAGGTTCGTAAATTCTCTTTCTCAGTTACTTTTTCTGTTCAATATTTCTAAAATGTTTTCACACAGTTTCCGAACAGTTTTCACACTCCTAACTATCCCATTTAACTTAGTCACCCTGGCGGAGTCTCAGTGTTATCGCTGGTGCTCCTTGTACTTCTGACATGTCGATTAGGAACCACCACAACTGGCTCTCAAGAAAACTTAGTACGTCATCCATACCTGATAACAGGTTGATGCAGCAATGTACCAAAAGGCCCAACAACCAACATAATGCGATTCAAGATGATAGGATGCAAGGTAATACAATACGAAGCAATACAATATGAAGCAATACAATACGAAGCAATACAATATGAAACAATACAATAGGAAGCAATACAAGAGATGCGATATGAGACAATATGATAGATAGATCCTGAATTTAATAACTGCAGTAATCAGAGATTGCTATATGCAAACCATAAAGTGCTTTTGTGCAATGGCTACATCTATTTCTCTGAGCACAATCTCACTAAACTGAAATAAAATTTGGATTAATTATACATAATGATTTATCTTGCTTACACTTTACACAAATATTAATCATAAAATTACATAAAGCTCTACTCATACCTTTTTCGCTCAGCGAAGCCAAAAGGATCAGAAACGTCATCTGTATAGTAGCTTATGGATTTTTTTCACACAATCACATTCACTCTTTTTAATAAAGCCTTTCTGGCTATACATTCATACAAATCTCCATCTATTTCTACACTCAGACCAGGCCTCTTGTTACGCATCGAGATGCGTCAATATATGGTGAGAAAAGTGTCTGTCTCTTCTATTTAAGGACTGACCAACCTGATCTAAGAGTCAAGGCTACTTCCCTTGCAATCTCTCATTCATGCTGCACATTGTCACTACCAAAAAGACTTCCAAGTGGGTTTTCAGCCCTCAGGCTACCACCACTCTTACATCTCCACTGACGCTGTTTATGCAACTGGCCATGGGATTTCTGCTTGCCCTTCTGATTGACCACTGGAGAGAAAAAATACAATTACTTTAACTAACCCTCTTCTCTGTGATCTAGCAGAACATGAGATTCGGATTACTGGAAATGTAAATAGCCATGTCAAATGAGTGCCCTTGTACTAGACCTTCTCATACATTTGTATTTATATTTTATTTCTTTCCATATTTCTTTTTAATATTTATTGATTTGTCCGGGCAAGATTTATGCCTTTGACTGACAAACGACAGCATATCAAATAACATTCACATTTATGAAGTACACTTTTCTCACCAGTTGTCATTTCTCTGGTTAACAGTGATGACAAATAACATTCACATTTATGAAGTACACTTTTCTCACCAGTTGTCATTTCTCTGGTTAACAGTGATGACAAATAACATTCACATTTATGAAGTACACTTTTCTCACCAGTTGTCATTTCTCTGGTTAACAGTGATGACAAATAACAGGAATGTAATCACGTTTATTTGAAAACAATTATGTGCCCTGGTGCAGAATTCTAAGCTTAGAAATGACGTCACATATACCGTCTTGTTGTCACTAGTGAGAATAAAATTTCATCTTGTACATAAACATGGCTATTCATACAGTGAGTAGAGAGTGAAGTGAAACTTACTGAGCTATTTCATGTGAATTGGTTTCTCTTTGTTTGAACTTTATTGTTTTAAAGAGGTTAATTGAATTTATAACTTCCTTTTGCATTTTCTGCGTAGGGTGAATTGTTGTTATATGATTTACATTTCTTTATGGTTATTGAAGTAAACTTTTCAAATTTGAAAATGTTCATATCTCCAATCTGGACAAGAAGGGAAATTTTTTAAAATTATTTTTCAAGTATTATAACCTGGAGAACATTTATTTGATTACATGCTACACCATTGACAAAAGTTACTGATAATTTTATAAACCCAAACTCAACACTTGTCATCAAATAATTTTAAAGTTTTTCAGGAGATGTCTGCAGCGTGATCGTACTGTATTAGAGATGTTTTCATTGTCATATTTACACTATACAACAAGACGAGTTGTCAAACAACTCTCTAAACCCCTTACGGATGCAGCAGCCTGATGATTATAATTATCTGCGTGTTTCTCTCCCCTTTTAATTCGTAAGGAGAGAAACATCCCCATCCCCATTTGTAGTCCTGTGCACAGTTCGTTGTCAACATAACAAAATTCAATTGTGTATGAGTAACTAAAGCTTTCTTCTATTTACAATCATATTTTGTACTATGCACACATTTAATTTTAAATGCAAAATAATACATTCTCCGACACTGGAACACAAGGAAATGCTCAAGGCGAACCCGGATACAGCGGGTTAGACAAGAATTTATCAGCAACAACTCTTCTGTGTTTGTAGCGTTATGCGTCTTCATATTAATGTTTGTGAGTGCGCACTTACGTGTTCGTGCATGGAGAAAGGCTGTATGTTTGTCTGTACCAAGATGGACATAAAACGACGGAGCTATGTTACATACGTCTCCAGCCCACCCACCTACTTCCATTTTGGAATACTGGTATTAGAAATGTTACATGAACGTTTGTTTTCAAAGTGTTTTCTTCATACAATCTTGTACAGAATTTCCAGTTAAACTTAAGTGTATATCTAGTTTTGTTAATTTGCGGCTAGTAGTGTACGTATGATCCGCTGTTTTAAATATTCGTGTTTATACATACATATGTTTGTACAATTGTGTGAAGGTGCTTTAACTATTTGCAAACGTGCGTGTACCTATATATGCGTGCAGCGTGTGCTGATGGACGCTTCGGGTCTGACTGCTCTCCCTGCAGTGAAAACTGTCAAAATATTGCGACGTGCGAAAAGACGTCGGGTTCCTGTACCTGCAAACCCGGTTTCAAGACTCCTAACTGTCGTCAACGTAAGTGGTTCAAACGATTGTTATGAAAGTACCACCATCCAAGTTCTTTAGTGAATACCAAATAGGTTTATAGTATTGCTATGCTAGCAACACAAACCCGTTATGTGAACACGAAAGTGGTTGAAATAATTGTTACGATATTAACACAAACCTGTTAAGTGAACACTAAATTGATTCTTAAGGGAACATCAAGGTGGTTGATAAATTTGCTATGATGTCAACACAAATAAATTAAGGGAACATCAAGGTGGTTGATAAAATTGCTATTTTAGCAACACGAACCAGTTAAGTGCACACCAAATTGGTTGATAAAATTGCTATTTTAGCAACACGAACCTGTTACGTGAACACCAAGGTGGTTGATAAAATTGCTATTTTAGCAACACGAACCTGTTAAGTGAACACCAAGGTGGTTGATAAAATTGCTATTTTCGCAATACAGTCGTGGGGTTGAGTGGCAATAAAGACCGAGCATTGGTAACACTTAATTCTACTTTCATATCATGGTTTACGTGGTCGATATTAAGCAGCATGAAAATAAATCGCCCTCCATTTCTTTCTCTCTCACCGTATAACTTCTTTCGCCCTCGTTTTTGTTTGATTGGTCTAAATCGTTCTTTATTCTTTTGTCTCCTTTCTTGACTCTTGACTTCTTTCTAGTCTTTTAGACTCCTATTTCGACTCCTTTTCATATTTCTTTCTATACTCCTTTATAGATTCCCTTTCTATATTCATTTTTAGAATCTTTTCTAACTTTCTTTCATCCTACTTTCTAGACTCTTTATTGACTCCATTTTAGACTCCTTTTAGTCTCCTTTCTATACTATACTATACTCCTTTCTTGACTCTGTTTATGTTCCTTTCTCACAGTTGCTTATTTTAAGTATTTTATGTGCATCCTTTAATTACCATAAATGGAAAACATTACTTTTGTTCTGGAATGATTGCATTTCTTTCATGATGTCCATGAGGGGGTGGGGGAGAACAGAATGTAAATAATTCAATAAAATAAGTGTCGTATTCAATTTGCTAAAGTCTTTAAGTTTTGAAGCCAACGATTAAATGGATACCTGTGTTCATTGATAATCTTAACTATTTCTTGGTATAAGCTTGCGCTGAGCGGAAAAATGTTACAGGGAAAAAAGTCACGGGAAAATAGTCACAAGAAAAAAAGTCATAGGAAATAAAGTCACAAAGAAAAAAGTCACTGGAAAAAAGTCACGGAAGAAAAGTCACAGAAAAATGTCATAGAAAGAAAGTCACAATATATGTTGTCGTAAGTCTCAGAGTGTATGTGTTATAATAAAATTTTATTAACTGTAGGTGAAACAGGAAATGGCACGGAGGTTAACTGCTCGCTCACGATGTACGTGGTCCAAATGTATTTTATATACCGTATAAATGAAATGTAACTCATACATTTAGTTCTGTTTAAATTAATTTTAATTGTAAGTCTTTATGCATATTTATTATTGGGTAAATAGCAATAAATGGAAGTAAGCGACGGCTCATTAGGATCGTGGTTCGATTCTCGCTCGGGGTTAAATATGTGTGTGACTTGTACATGTATGCATATTATAATTCACACATTTAATTATATGATTTATTCATACTTTGTTATATTGCTTGTGTCCATAAACACGTATATTATAGATTGAATAACAGTAAATGGAAGTAAGTAATTGTGCAGAGATTAACCTCTCTTATGTTTAGTTTAGTTCCCAAAATTATTGCATGTATTAAACATTTAAACTAATTTGAGATTATTATGTGATTTTTCTCGTGATATAAAAGAACACAGTTTTTTTAAAATGTAATTTATTTATGTGATGCTCATACTTGCTTAGATGTATAAATGTGTACTTGTTTAGTGATAACATGTCAGATTCACACACATTTTTTCTGTGACTTTTTTCCTGTGATTTTCTTTCCTGTGACTTTTTTCCCCGTGACGTTTTCCCAGTGACATTTTTCCTGTGACTTATTTTCTTGTGACTTTTCCTGTGATTCTCTTTCCTGTGACTTTTTTCCTAGCAAAATATATGACTTTTTCCCCGTGACTTTTTTCTAGCAAAGCTTGTGACTTTTTCTCCATGACTTATTTCCCGTGACTTTCTTTCCCCTGTAACCTTTTTCCTAGCAAAACTTGTGACTTTTCCCGTGACATTTTTTCCTGTTACTTTTTTCTGACAATCAAGCTTGCGACAGTGGGTTGTATGGACAAAACTGTGCCTCCACGTGCAGTCGTAATTGTGTTAACATCACTTCCTGTGACAAATACACTGGACATTGTGCATGCAGGCCTGGGTTTCAGCCTCCAACATGCGACAGAGGTAACATTGCATATATTTTAATAATTATCTTTTCATGGCTGGACATCAGTTTTAGCTGGATATAAAATTATGAACGTGTATTTGATCTCTCATTTCAGTGTAACTCTTGAATAATGTTTACAGTTCCTCATATCTTTTAAAATAAACTTTCAATTTTAATTCATAACTTTATGACGATAATGGTATTTGTGATATTTATAAATCAGATTGCTATCATACAGTTTACTTATAAAATAAAGGTTTAAGATAGACAGAAGGACAGAGAAAAATAGGCTGTTTTGACTGAGCATGAGGGGTTGCAGAGATCAAGGGCATTAGAGGTGAGTGCAAGCACATGCTTTGCTATAAACGAATTATTTTCACGTCTCGTTTTTGACCATGACCTCGTTATGTGGTTGTCTAACTTTTACATGTAGTTGTGTACCCGCTTATAGATAGGTGACATGAGTGTTGATAGAATGTGGATGGAGAAGATTCGAGTAAATCATGGATATTAATTAGTTCTAGAAGTATTCTTTAATGCTGTTGATTAATAAAATTGTTCAAGGTAGAGCTGGATGGGGTCTTTATACTAAGAAATCTTCTGTGCAACCCCCATGACTTTTACTCTTTTTCAAATCACAACTAGTGAACAAGTAAAGGGTAGATAGAAAGTTGAATGTTGAACTTGAGACTCACAGCTCAGGGTTGAACTCACACTCAGACTGAGACTCAACCACAACCAAAAGAAGAAATCAGAGGGTTGCTTGCTGGCTGCAACATACAATCAAGGAGCAAGCCTAAGTTTCTTATTCATTACAATATAACTCCATTCTATCTGACTCTCTATTCTAAACTTTCTACAATTCCTGCAAAGGTAGTCATTATTCACATGCACACTTGGCACAATAAATACAATGTATCAAACAATTTCACATAATAATAAACCACATGTGTGCAGCTTAGTTCAAGCATTTGTAGCAAATAAATCAACTTACATAATACATCTTTACATAACACAAGTATTACATATCAATAGAAAAATGTATGAAATGTTTCCACGTCCACTCTCTCTCTCAATTCAGTTTAAACTCATCACTCACGCTAATGACTGCCTTTAAGCCGAACTTCTCTCTTTTTCTTCAAATTTAAAAGTGAATAGACAGCAAAATTCTCTACTACAAGTAAACTCCTTAAACTCAGCCTTTTAGCTAGTCTCGTTCTCATAAATAATTTTCATTGGATAATAAAAAAACAACTGCGCACTCATTTTCCACTAGGTCAGCAAATCTTGAATATTCTTGCCTTAGACTGTTTACTTCAGACTCACACACTTTCAAAATAACAAGATAAAGAGTGCCCAAGGTCGGGTCACTCTGACAATTTAGCAACTTAAATAACAATTAAAATTAAAAATAGGGAGGGTCAAATTTACTTTGTCAAATATCTATCTGTCTATCTATGTGTGGGCGTGTGTGTGTGTGTATTTGCGTTCGTGTGTACCTGTTTTTGATTGTAAATATGTGCGCAGATGTATGTACATTTGTATTCGTGCGTGCTTATGTTTGTGATGTGTGTGTGTGATGTGTGTGTGTGATGTGTGTGTGTGTGTGTGTGTGTGTGGTGTGTGTATGTGTGTGTGTGTGTTTGTGTGTTTGTGTGTATGTGTGTGGTTGTTTAAATTCCTACGTACAGTTATGAGCAGCATTGAAATGATTTGCTAATTTCTCCATTTCTCCGGTTTGTCTAGTCTGTGAAGATGGAAAGTACGGTGTCAACTGCTCGCAGAGCTGTGGTCACTGCCAGAACTCAGTTCCTTGTGACAAAGTAAAAGGGGAGTGCCCCTGTCAGCCCGGCTACCAGCCACCTTATTGTTTTCAAGGTACTCTCTCCACATTTTAAAAAATCTAATCGTTATAATCCAATCTTTCTAAGAATTTCACTTATTCATCCATTGTTCAGTGAAGAGGTGTTTTTTTCTCGCATTTTATTAACAAAACTCTTTCCCTCTTTCTGTCTCTCTGACTCTCTCTCTCTCTCTCTCTCTCTCTGATCTTCTCCCATTCATTCTCTCTGTTCCTCTCGCCCATCTTCCTTCTTTCTGTCCCTCTCTCTGTATGTGTCTGTATATGAGTGTGTTGGGGGCTGGTTGTGTGTGTGTGTGTGTGTGTGTGTGTGTGTGTGTGTGTGTGTGTGTGGTGTGTGTGTGTGGTGTGGTGTGTGTATTTGTGTGTGTGTGTGTGTGTGTGTGTGTGGTGTGGTGTGTGTATTTGTGTGTGTGTGTGTGTGTGTGTGTGGTTGTTTAAATTCCTACGTACAATTATGAGCAGCATTGAAATAATTTGCTAATTTCTCCATTTCTCCGGTTTGTCTAGTCTGTGAAGATGGAAAGTACGGTGTCAACTGCTCGCAGAGCTGTGGTCACTGCCAGAACTCAGTTGCTTGTGACAAAGTAAAAGGGGAGTGCCCCTGTCAGCCCGGTTACCAGCCACCTTATTGCTCTCAAGGTACTCTCTCCACATTTAAAAAATATAATCGTTATAATCCAATCTTTCTAAGAATTTCACTTATTCATCCATTGTTCAGTGAGGAGGTGTTTTTTTTCCTCGCATTTTACTCATTCCCTCTTTCTGTCTCTCTTCCACTCATTCTCTGTTCCTCTCTCCCATCTTCCTTCTTTCTGTTCCTCTCTCTGTATGTGTCTGTATATGAGTGTGTTGGGGGCTGGTTGTGTGTTTGTGTGTGTGTTTGTGTGTGTGTTTGTGTGTGTGTATGTGTACAAAATTGCAAAAAGTCTTTATTTTCAAAAAAATATAGTATGCATATATTTCCTAAGAAATTTATTTAAGCATTAGCAACTTTGTGTTTGAATATTTCGGACACCCACACAACAAATGAAATAAATTTATAAAGTACTTGAGGAAGTTTGGATGAAAGTTTGGAAGGAAGTTAGAAATGAGGAAGGAAAAAATATAAGTATTATTGAGGTAATATGTCTACATTTAAATTTGTTTTCTCTGATAATTAGGAATAAAACACAATCATCTAAATGCTTGCACGAATATTGTTTAGATTTCATATCTCGCTGTTGTTTGTGTGTTTGTGCATACTGGCTTTCGCGTTTTGATGTATATATATATAAATGTGATATAATTTATTATATAGAATAATTTATTTCTGCCTGTCATCAGTTTGTCAGCATGGCAAATACGGACTAAACTGTATAAACAATTGTGGGGAATGTGCGTCCGATGAAGTTTGCAACCCAATCACAGGCAACTGCAAGCGGTGTTCGGACAACAGGAAAATGTCTTTGTGCAATGGTTAGTGAACCCAACACTTCGGCTTACACACAACACGAAAGGATGGAGTTTTCACAATTGCCTCCATTCCAACATCACTTCCATTGCATATAGATAACGTGAACGATCAGAGAGATAATATTAACAGAGTAGTAACATTTAGATAACGTGAACGATCAGAGAGATAACAGAGTAGTAACATATAGATAACATGAACGATCAGAGAGATAATATTAACAGAGTAGTAACATTTAGATAACGTGAACGATCAGAGAGATAACAGAGTAGTAACATTTAGATAACGTGAACGATCAGAGAGATAACAGAGTAGTAACATTTCGCTTAACTTCAGCAGCTTATTACTAGCATTGGCTCTTGTCAACCTTTTTACTCACGTCACTAACAAGAAAAGGACTGGTATGTATGACGTAATAGCCACATTGGCTCTTGTCAAGCTTTTTACTCACGTCACTAACAAGAAAAGGACTGGTATGTAGGACGTAATAGCCACATTGGCTCTTGTCAACCTTTTTACTCACGTCACTAACAAGAAAAGGACTGGTATGTAGGACGTAATAGCCACATTGGCTCTTGTCAACATTTTTACTCACGTCACTAACAAGAAAAGGACTGGTATGTAGGACGTAATAGCCACATTGGCGAGAAGCATGGATGCTACCATTTAATCTTGGTATCATTGCAATCTCCTTTATTTCATTTAAGACTTTAGTAAATCACATCTCTTCTAAACGACCTTTAAATTCGGCTGCTTGCACTAATTTAAAGTAAAATATTACGAAATTTAGTTCTGATTGTATTTACCCCATTCTTTGGTTCAAAGAAGCATTTTATTTTAATGTTTTAATGTCGCAATGGAAATATGTTGTGAACGAGAGTAAATTGTTTCTGTTTTGCCTTTTAATATCGCAATAAAATGTGTTGTGTACGAGAGTAAATTGTTTTTCTTTTGCCTTTACCTGAAATTTTAAAGAATGCATCCCGGGACGCTGGGGATTAACGTGCGGTCAAAGGTGTGGTCAGTGCAGCAGTGACGGGTCTTGCCACAAATCTACAGGGGAATGTGCAAATGCTTCATGCATGGATGGGTGGACAACTTCCAAGTGTGACCGCAGTACGTCCCTTCCCTCCATTTTTTTCCTCTCTCAATCATTTAGTCATCTTCCCTTTTCAAAATTCTTTTTTCAACCATCCCGCCATCTTCCATTTTCAAACTTCCGTTTTTTACAACCATCCAGCCATCTTCCATTTTCAAACTTCCGTTTCTTCAACCATCCTGCTCTCTTTCATTTTCAAACTTCTGTTTTTATCATTCATCCAGCCATCTTCCGTTTTCAAACTTCCATTTTTTAACCATCCAGCCATCTTCCATTTCAAATTTCTGTATTTTTAACTATCCAGCCATCTTCCATCTTAAAGCTTGTTTTGTAACCATCCAGTAATCTTTCATCTTAAACCTTTCGTTTGTCAAAAATCTAGTCATCTTCCATCTTAAACTTGTTCAGCAATCCAGCTATCTTCAATCTTAAAACTCTTGCTTTTGCCTCATTTTATTTCTCGAAATTTCTTGCACTTTCATCTGAGTGTGTCTTTGATTTCAACTGCTGTATTTGTTATGACCTTCACATCTTCCTGATCACGTTTGTGTGCGCTGTTCAGCGTATTTGCATAAGAAGCAAGAGTTTTCGGATTTATTCTTGGCACACAATATTTATTTAATAAGCCCACAATTTTCCGCCACTCTCTTCCTTTTACAGACAGATTATGTGCTATAAATAGCACCTACATTGCCCTTAAATCTAAAATGTGCTGGGGCTCAAACCCCCGTGGAATATACAGGATGTACTGCATCAGCAAACTGTGCCGATCAAGACAATTGGACCACACAGGGCAGGATTAAGTTTACAAATAGACAGAAGAATGTCAGTTATCTCCACCAATTTTTAACTCGTGTTTAACAAACACCCAGAATGTGACCCCAATACATATCCTACCTTCTACCTATGTCTCTAAATCACCTGAACCATTTGTGAATTGCATCTTTCGTTGTGCAGTCTGTTGGGGTATTAGAAAGCAAACAAACTGAAAATTGCAACTGTATTGTCCGATAGCAATACAGATATCATGTTCATTGCTGAAGTCTGAGTCAGTATAATACAGGAGTATGTATACTCGGCACCTGATAGGTAAGAGGTGAAGTCATTTTCCTGGGTCTGAAGGTGGAACAAGTCTCCAGAAAGGTGATTTTAATATTCACACGAACTTTCGCTTTTGGCCGTAGTTCTTTTGAACTATGTACAGTCTCTCCCTCAGAACATGTCCGGTAGTCAGACGATACGTTTGCCGTTATTATTTTCCACCCAGTCGTTAAGATAAATTTACTGATTCTCTATTTCTAGAACAATTTCTTCTTTTAATTATATCAGCCTCGAGTGGAAATATAATGGCTTCAGGAAATTTACATTTCTCATCACTACTCCAATGATCCATATGTGACAAAGCTCTTTGAGTCTTTAAAATGTTTAAGTTGGAAGAAACTGCAAGCATGCCAGCCCAAGAAAGCAGTCACATATTGGACTAGACTTTCTACAGATCTGACGATGACATTCCGATTTCTACTACTGCACCACTTGACCTTGCACAGGCCAATTTGGAATCATAAAACATCTTGATTCGTCTAGCCCCATCACTCCAGTTGCTTATATTTTCCAACATAACGTTCGTCCTATTAATAGACCAGATAATTAGTGATAATAAATCACAACGTAGCATAATTTCAATTAACACTTTCAGCTATCCAATGACATTAAATCGCAACCTAGCGCCATATTAATAGACTTCAGTTAACCACTGACATTAAATCACAACCACATGTGGTAACTTTCATGAAAAATAGCCTTTGAGAAATTATGTGTTTGCATGCATTCTATGGTAGATAAGTGTCACGTGTCCGGTCTAGGTTTAACGACTCTGTCCTATTTTAGATTTCTAGTTATCAATACTGGTTATTGAGTAATCTCTACAAATAGCGACGGCCGGTCGGCCTGACTTATCCACTATGAGAATGCCAGATGATTCAGGCTATTACTCACTGACACATCACTAGATAAATCAGTTGACTTGCCCTAGCTAGCAACGTTATCTTTCCCCTTTATTTATAAATTATGATTTATGATCCTTTATTACGGCTCTCCCCCAGCTAGCTATTCCAGTCGTGCTACAAACAATTATGTAACAATGGGTAAGATAACGACAAATGTAATAACAATTCATAATAATAGAAAAATTAACATTAATGGAACGCAGATTATTAGAGATAATCTATCTTGTTTAGCCCGAATTCTGAATGGCTATATACATGCTATTACTGTCTGTTCTGTCTATCACTGGGATATATCCCACTTAGCTTAATAGTTCATGAAGTACTTGAACTGTTGCTGTTGTCTATTCGACCAGCGTGGTTCTGACGTCATGCAGCAGTTATCTTCTATCTGGTCCCTCCAACATCGGGTATGGCAACTGGCATAGTCTTCAAACAGTTGGCCACAGATTTAAAAGATTCCAGGTTTGGTTCCAAGTCTAACCTCTGGATCCGAGTCTCAACTTCTAGCTCTAAGATTCGAGTCCTATCTCCAGGACTCCCAGACTGGCTGTAAATGAATAACATCATTCTGCAGTATCATGCTACGATAAGCGATTATATGGGCTTTGTGGTGACAGCAATAGATCACACTTTACAGCCTCCACTAATTAGCTACAGCTAATTCACAATTCCAAATCAATAAAAATATCTAATTGAACAAATGATTTAGCTTTACAAATGTATAGCTTCTCAATACAATATATTTTAGCCTGTTGTGCGCACAATGCCTCTTAACAATTGTCTATTCACCATTAGCACTTTCCCATTATAACAATTTTAACAGCAGAAATAAAGCAATACACACGTGGTTATTCTATCTTGATCATTCTACAAAATGTATCAATCGCTAACGCCACTTAGCTTCTGTGAGAAAAATGCATCAATCATTTAACAATCACATAAATATTTTTATACAATATTTTACAATGAGAAATACAACAATTTAGAGAAGTCAACTATATTTACCACTATGTAAAGTCATGCGCGGTCATCTAATCAAAGGGACGCGATTCTCTACCCCTGGCAATGGGCACTGTGGATGAATAACGAGCGTCTAAAGAATTCCGATTCATTCACGCGTGAATATACGAATGACTCTAGGTCAGCTGGCGGATTAACGCTATATCATGATACGGAACGCAAGTGACCAAATATGGGCGTCTCGTATCTATCTGGTTAATGGCCTTTACCTCACCCCTAATGTGACCCACATACTCTCAACTCGTAAACACGTTATTGCACCATCCTAACGCAAGTGACCAAATATGGGCGTCTCGTATCTATCTGGTTAATGGCCTTTACCTCACCCCTAGTGTGACCCACATACTCTCAACTCGTAAACACGTTATTGCACCATCCTAACGCAAGTGTCTAACGGAAGTCTCTTCTCATAAATTAAATAGATACAATTAATAAATTAAATTAATAATATCTTCATAACTCGACATAATTTGCCTAATATTTCCTGACAATAAGCATGCATCAACAACAATTAGTCGAGTTGTAGATTGGAAATTTGTATCTAAGTAAATGACGGCCTCAGGACAGAAAGGTCTCCAGCGGAAAGGCAATTTGACCAGGTGCAAGGAAAATTACATTGGAAATATTTTACATATATTGCTTTAAAGTAAAATCAAAATCTGCACAAAATTCAATGAAAACACTAGCTGTACACAGTTCTGCTGGACAACAGTTAATGGCAAGAAATAAATCTGTTTGATTCCTACTCACAAACTCGACAGACAATCTGCTAAATTTATTCTCGTTCTTTTCTGTGACAATGTTAAGATTATTAGAGATCCCCGTGGTAGCATTCTGCTATTTGACCTGTATGTCCTCACAGCTGTGATACAGAGTTTCAACAACTGTATTCCAAGTGCATCTGGATATTTCTATGAATAATGTTGAATACACGCTATCCAAGATCCCGTGAAGAACAGCTTATTACCATGGCAATTAATACTTGCCATATACCACACACATGTGTACTCTTGCTAGAAGTTTGTGCTCGTCATGAGACGCAAGCATTTTCAACGTTACACAAGCAAAGTGTATAATGATCTTTGCATACCCGATAGGTTCCTCTCTCTACACACCTCGTCACACAGAGACCAAGATAGGTTCCTCTTTCTACACACCTCGTCACACAGAGACCAAGATAGGTTCCTCTCTCTACACACCTCGTCACACAGAGACCAAGATAGGTTCCTCTTTCTACACACCTCGTCACACAGAGACCAAGATAGGTTCCTCTCTCTACACACCTCGTCACACAGAGACCAAGATAGGTTCCTCTCTCTACACACCTCGTCACACAGAGACCAGGATCACAGTTAGGAGGGAGTGCTTTTGTTTGCCGATGTCAAAAGGTGTGAGTTGGACCACACATTTTGTCATCAGCAAAAATATCATTCTGTTTTTGCGTAATTTTTAGTTCTAGTTTTGTGTGTGTGTGTGTGTGTGTGTGTGTGTGTGTGTGTGTGTGTGTGTGTGTATGTGTGTGTATGTATATGTGTGTAAGCTTTAATTTTGTAAATTATTTTATATATATTACATATTCTCATTTTGCCCTAGGATTTAATGTTATTGTATGTAACACTCTTTAAAAAAAAAAAAGACCTTGAGTATTTTATTTCAAGTAGATAGTTTAATGACCTTGCGTATTTTATTTTAGAGTACTTATTCGTCTTCTATTTATCCTTTTTTAATGACTTGTGCTGACTGTCGGTTGTGAACCGTACTCAGACATTGCGACAGTGATTTCGTCTCGCGCATCACTAGTATAAGGATTGCGATGGAAACAGGTAAGAGTAAGCAACTCTCGTCCGAGTTATCAGTGCAAGGGTTTTGAATATTCAGTCTGATTAAGAACACTTCCACTTGAACTTTGCAATGTTTAGCAAGCACTGTGCGTGACCTATTTCTAGCGAGCGCTACACGACTCGTTGTTATTATATAAACGACAAGATATTTCTTACAGGACACTCAGAGGGTTGCAAAGTTACAGACTGTTTCTTACAATTTGGTGGGTTAACCACTCGCACCATGTCGCACATTACCCTCTTGATCGTGTGAACTTGATCTGGATCCTGTGAGAGAGGTGCTTACACTGAGTATTTAGTTTATGAAATTGTGAAGTGCAGAACGATTGTACCTTGGATTGATGCCATTTTGCTTTTTATTCCCCCACAGAGTGTCCAGCAGGAACATATGGACAAAGCTGTACTCAAACATGTGGCCACTGTAAGAACAACAGCACTTGTCGTCATGACAATGGGATCTGTGAATTAGAATGTGAAGAAGGATACGATGGAATTTTGTGTAAAAGTATGTGCGAAATTGTTGATATTAAAATACAAATTATATTTAGTCAATTTGGAGAATTTAAAATGCCTAAATAAAGAAAAAAGGTTGATAAAAAGAAAGAAAGGGTGAAAGAAAGAAAGGGTGATAAAAAGAAAGAAAGGTTAAAAGAAAGAAAGGTTGAAAGATAGAAAGAAAGAAAGAAAGAAAGAAAGAAAGAAAGAAAGAAAGAAAGAAAGAAAGAAAGAAAGAAAGAAAGAAAGGTTGAAAGAAAGGAAGGAAGGAAGAAAGAAAGGAAGGAAGGAAGGAAGGTTGAAAGAATGAAAGAAAGGTTGAAAGGAAGGAAGAAAGAAAAAAGAAAGAGAGAAAGAAAGAAAGAAAGAAAGAAAGAAAGAAAGAAAGAAAGAAAGAAAGAAAGAAAGAAAGAAAGAAAGAAAGAAAGAAAGAAAGTTTGTGTGTAAGAAAACTCACTTCTTCTTTGTTTTCTTAATAATGTATTTAGCAAACAACTATACCCCTCGATGACCCATAGAAAAAGAGTGAATGACTGGCTTAATAAATTGAAACATGATACCAACGTAAAAATGATTAACTAGCTTAATAAATTGAAACATGATACCAACGTAAAAATGAATAACTAGCTTAATAAATTGAAACATGATAACAACGTAAAAATGAATAACTAGCTTAATAAATTGAAACATGATACCAACGTAAAAATGAATAACTAGCTTAATAAATTGAAACATGATACCAACGTAAAAATGCCTCGTTGGCCTTGCTCGTGCTATTTTATATATATGCGGTTGACCGAGCTTCTAAAAGTCTGGAATTTGGATGAGCAAAAGTTATTGGAGATAATGATGGCAAATAACTGAAACCTGACTGATTTGATGTCTGACTGGCTAAGTTTAGCAGCACTCTGTGATTGGTTAAGTGCGATATGTAGAAAAGCAAAATACAACTGGTACGTATGACTTACGTTTCACGAGTCTGTTTAAAAAATAATTGATTATAATAACATTACTTATGCCATGATTTCAATGTAGTTAGATATAATTACTTAGTCATAAAGGTAAACTATTACACATTTTAAGATTACTTGAGCTAACGAAGAAATACGAAACAGGAGTTGAACGAATATGTGACACTTTATGGGGAAATTTAAATGGTACATGAATTTATGCCATAACTTTAATCAAAATAATCTAGTGAGGAAACAGAAGAGAGTGGACCAATAGTTGACGATGATTGATATAATGTATACGAAAGACAGTTCGATGTTTATAGGAATTTTTAATAAAATGAAACTAAAGCAATGAAACGAGAAAGTTCATTTAAAAAATGTAACAGTAGCTAGCAGGATATATATCGTACTTATATCATGTTTTTAATTAAACAAAAATAGTGTTAAGAAATAAGTTTTCACGAAAATAATTGATAGGATGTATGTAGTACCCGTGTGCATGTCTATTCTAATTTTAAACAAACTAAAAAATAAGAACAAAGAAGTAGCGGTCCAAAACAGAGTAACAGATTTAACATGGCTGTTGTCACGAGGTTTGCATGAAAGAGAACAGGTTACATGACAGAAGTGTTTACACGAAATATAGTAACACACATAACAAATATAACATATATAGTGCCCGAGATTTTGAATGAGACAAAACGGGTTTTATGCAAGAAGAAAGTGCAAACAATATAGTAAGACAAATATCTGATGTTAAAACCACGGGGTTTTGAATGAAACAAGATAGGTTGCATAAAAGAAGTCTTTGCACAAAATAGACTAAGCAAGATATGCACACACACTTTATTCACGATTCTAATCAAACAATTCCAGGTGAAAAGAAGGAATTGGTAGGACCGGTTGTTGGCGCGATCCTAGGCGCTGGTTTGATTATCGCCATTAGCACTGTGTCCACGCTCCTGTGAGTATTGGTTGAATACTTAGTTCCAATATGGCTCTTTTCATCTTTTAACTGAAAATATACCAACGATCTAATTATGTTAATGAGTAAACTAAACAGCTGGCTTTGAAGGTTATTATCATAATTATATATAAACGCCATATATTTAATCGCATGCACGCACACACGGACACACACATATGCATGCAGGCAAGCATGCGTGGTCACGAACTTAATATGTCAGTCAAGATAAATTATGTAATTAAGTGAGATTTGTTTTAGGTAGCATTAACTATTGCAATGTCAACCTGCAATGAACCAATAAAGAATCAGTAATGCTTTTATCTAATAATATTTTATTTTAAAGAAAGTGGTCAATAATAGTAAGCCATTAATTTCAGCATTTATTCAAACCGTCAAACACACACACACAATCATATTGATACAAAAATTGAATGAAATCTAAAGATTTAATTAGAAATGAAATTTTAATTGATCTGTTGCTTGAAAATGTATTTTCAAAATACTGGTATAGCTTAATAATACTTTGAATAGTATATTTGATAATTATTTAAAGTAAACAATGTTATCTAATAGTTTAATACAACTTTCTTTTTTTCCTTTGCTAAATATTTTATTTGTTTTGGATTGCAGATTCCTTAAACATTTCCCGCAAGTTAAATCTTCGCTACTAAACGGTTTGTGCTTTAACAAATATTCCCACAATTTTATATTATATATATATATACTTACATACATACATGGATGGATGGATAGATAGATAGATAGATAGATAGATAGATAGATAGATAGATAGATAGATAGATAGATAGATAGATAGATAGATAGATAGAATAGATAGATAGATAGATAGATAGATAGATAGATAGATAGATAGATAGATAGATAGATAGATAGATAGATAGATAGATAGATAGATAGATAGATAGATAGATAGATAGATAGATAGATAGATAGATAGATAGATAGATAGATAGATAGATAGATAGATAGATTTTATTTAATATGCTGAAATTAATGTTTTCAGCCACTGCACGTTCAAAAGTAACGGAAGATGTGACTTCTACTGAATCTAATGAGAGCAATTTGCAAATTCTCAACTCTGCAGTGACAACCGACGAGCCATCAATTGACCCAAGCCAGCTTGCTAACTACGATAAAGTAGCTTTTGTTGCAAACACTTGTGACATCCATGACTACGAGACACACAGACCAACAGGGAATGCTGACCACGCCCCACTAAATGAACCCATTTATCAAAATGCACTTCCTGCAGTCAACTAATTATATTATTAAATAATATCATCATCATCATCATCATCATCATCATCATCATCATCATCAAATTAATAATTAATTTGTTGATCATGCATATTACAAAGTACATATATGTTATTATAAGTAAAAGAACAAAACATTATGAGTGTTTATGTGTGTGCATGTTAGTGAATCTATCTATCTATCTATTAAACTTTGTATGGCAATGTCTTCTTCTCTGACGTTCATGTGTGGTTTGCAAGACAGCAATGCACGCTTATACTTGTACACGTGAACTATTAAAAGATTGAATTTGTCAATATATTTTCTTTCTCTATTTTATTTAGTTTATTGATGCTGCGTGTGAATGTGTATGCGTGTTGTCCGTGTGTTTTTCGTTCTTTTTATCTAAGAGTGTACGAACGTATTTGTTAAAACCAAACGAAACTATTACTGCGATTCTGCAAAACATAGCCATTGTTTTCATTATTGATTTAAAGAGAAATGCAGATATATAACAATCCTGAATTATTATTATTACTCGCCCTCATTTGCTATGGTACCGAGACCTCTAAAATTGTCTTTACTATTCTTGATAGTATTATCTATTATCTATATATATTGTTACGCCAGAAAACCTAAACTCCAATTACATTACATTAGTGTATAATTATTAAATCACCTGCAATCAAATAAGAGTTTCTTTAATTTATTTTAATGGACATTTCCCCAAATTATTACTATACGCATTGTCAACTGTTCCAGCAAAGAGTAATAACTGATCGCGCACAAAGCAAAGAGATTTTATGTGGACTCGTACTGCGCGTGGTATTTTACTGTTTATAAAACATGATAGATAGATAGATAGACAGACAGACAGACAGACAGACAGATAGATAGATAGATAGACAGACAGACAGATAGATAGATACATAGATAGATAGATAGATAGATAGATAGATAGATAGATAGATAGATAGATAGATAGATAGATAGATAGATAGATAGATAGATAGATAGATAGATAGATAGATAGATAGATAGATAGATAGATAGATAGATAGATAGATAGATAGATAGATAAGCATACACACACATACACACATATATCTTTACACTTAAACTGAAACACCTACAGAAGGTATTAACTACTATAATATATTAAGATTAATTTTTAAATTAATTGAGGTCTTTAAAATTATAATTAATATTTTAAAGATCAATAACAAATTTTAATCTGGTTCAATGTACTGTATGCCTACTTCCTTTTTCGTGCTAATTTTGCCCAACGGAATCCAAGATGCCTAGGAAAAATTGTTCTGAATTGTTCTGAGATAGGAAGAGGGAAGGTGATATCGGGTGGATATTTCGTCAGAAACACGGACCGACAGCCTGCATTGTGTTGATTACTTGACAAACTATTTTAATCGTTAACAGCCTGAAGCAGGCGAACAGCCTATCGTTTCCTTTGTGACAAAGCCTTTATCTACGCAAGATTGCATTTACGACACAACATAAATTGTTGGTGGTGATGTGTGTGTGTGTGTGTGTGTGTGTGTGTGTGTGTGTGTGTGTGTGTGTGTGTGTGTGTGTGTGTGTGTGTGTGTGTGTGTGTAAAAGCAGCAAAAGGCTCGTCACTATTCACCATGACTTGAATATTTTTTCATTCGACTTCCACTCACATATTTTAAATTTTCATTTGTTCTGTTATTGCTTGTATGTTCTTAGTGCTTCCAAATCAGTCACAAGTACACATCAGAAATGTGTGGATACCAAGCGCCACAGTGTAGATCACAAAATGCAAAATAGATATATAAGCATTTTATCAAACGGTCAAAAATCAAATATAAATGTTTATGTCTATCAACAGACTACAGTATAAATCGAATTAATTTATGGATATCAAATGCCATCATATAAATCTAAGAAATGTATGGCTGTCAAACGGTCACGACATAGATCTAAGTATTTTATAGGAGAGCAAACGCCAGAAACAAATTAAATGTAGGTCGACCAATTTGAATATTCATTTCCAATCTTGAAGGATTGTCCTGGTAAAAATTCTTTCTTCTACTGTAAATAACAATTAATGTAAGCACGTAATCTAGGCTTGCAAGAACCTTTATAAATTTATCAATAAATTTGTTTATCTCTTTCCCAAATAACGCACCGATTTCCCATTTCATGTAGTCTTCGACATACTCCCGTCCGCAGTTACAGAAATTTTCAAATGGCCACCAGAATGGAAAGAGAACGAGCGGTACCAAATTATGTTCACTGGATCGGGTACCTAACGGAATTTATCTTGCAGTGTAAGGTCTGTTTAAGCAGTATTTGTTAGATATGTGCAAACATTGAATTTAACATGATGAATTTGCATATTCACTCAGCTATGTATGTGTGTACCTATGTATGTATACATCTACCTATCTGCCTGTCTGACTACTTGCCTATCTATCCACCTATCTATCTATCTATCTATCTATCTATCTATCTATCTATCTATCTATCTATCTATCTATCTATACATCTATAAATCTATCTGTCCGTCTATTTATTAATCTGCATTGGATAGTACCAATCATCACTTGTGTGATTTGTCATAATTGCTAAATAATTATTATGAATATTATGCACGTTTCCTACCCTTCACACTAAATGGAACATTTAATCAGATGCATGATGTTTGTTATCTATTTCGTGTGTTTGATTATTTTGCTTCAACACAACACTGACGCCACTGGTGACCATTACAGCAGCACTTTTAACAGACCATGATAAATTTAGTATTTAATGAGGACGTGAGTTAGGAAAATAGTTTTCTTGCTGCTGCATCCAGCGTGATGAGAGGAGAAGAAGCAAGCAATGTGACAGATGCTGTGACGTATTGCGTACGCTCAGCCAGTAAGATGTGTGTTCCAGATAATGAGGGTCACTGGTCGGCGTCATTACGCTTGCAACATCCTGTTCACATCGACATAAACAGGAACAGGGCAGTACAGCCTCAGGTCCTGGAGTCCGCACTCGCTGCGCCATGGTGTGTACGAGAAAGAAAAATATATCCACTATACGTTATTGCTTACAAGTGCCACTTGTCTAAGACATGTCAGTTTTGAGTGAAGTTGTTTCCGTTCATGACAATGAAACGATATTAATGCTCTCCAACACTTACACTCTAACCCACGTATGTTTTTGATAAAAGTAAATATGTAAAGAGCGTGTTTTCATCAAGTTGTTTTAAATAAAGCTTAAAGAGAATTGATAGTGACCTATGTGAATAATTGCCCTTTGTTGAGGTAGAGTTCATTAATCTTCATGTTTCGCTGGCTAGTCAGAATTTTGAGTATACATGCCAGCCAGTTTTAATATTTTATATCTGTAAAGTGCTATTTCGATACCCCACTCTGTCTTTGTTTCCGTGTTTGTTTGTGTGTCTGCCTGACTCTATGTTTCCTTAGATATATAGATATATAATATTTTATTTTAGCAGGTATTTGTATTAGTTGTTATTTATTATTTATCTCTGTAAAAATATAGCATACGAAATCTACTTAGTAATAAAAAATAGGTACTGTATTACACTGTGGATTTTCATTAATCTAGAAAACCTGAAGAATAGATAAGTACCCATTGTACAGTAAAGATCCACGTCTTGATATGTACAATAAAGAGTCGGAAACGATTAACAACAGCTTTGAAAAATCTTTACCAGGGAGAGGCAGTTTTTAAATGACAGTCATGAATTACACACACACACACACACACACACACACACACACACACACACATACACACACACACAAACACACGCACATACACACACATACACACACACACACACCAACGCACACACATACACACACAAACGCACGGACATACACACATACACACACACGCACATACACACATATAGAACCGTCATATATACATAATAATCGAATTTCTTTTCAAATGTTTTAATTCTTTACAAACACGGTTCTTTATTTAATTTCTTAAATTGTTTGTTTGTTTGTTTAACGGATTTTTCTCTGATCACAAACTTCCATATCAGGTCAAGCTCGCTATATATATATATATATATATAATTAAAATTTTTAACCTATCTAAACTTGCTACCTGTGAAACAGGTGACATTTTTGACAGCCGGTCACAGTCTCAGCAGTCATATTTATCTAGGTGTGCTGTACTGGAATATCCAGTAACTTTTACGGAAATCCATTCTTTAGAAACTGCTCCTGCATAGGAACATTTTTTTTTCCCTGCAAAATCAAACAACATTAATATATCTTGGATTGCAAACAAAGTTAAAATATGCCTTGTAATAGATGACAACTTAATTGTTAGTATCATTAAGTAAATATTTGGAATGTTGATTACCTTCTGTAATAGAATGATAAGAGTGTTGATGAGGACGTCAGGTAGTCATTGTCAGTAAAAGAAAATATTTTGATTTTATGAATTTTTATTCTTTAATTTTTTTTAAACTTTCAAAATATGTAACAGAAGCAAAGACAGGATATTGCATACATAATTACACATATTTATATAAATTACACCTATTTATTAGTTTTGATTCCTGACAAAATGTCATTAAATACTGAAACATTCACCCATTAAAAAAATTAAATATTTTTTTATAATGCACATAACACTGTATTGTGGAATAAATTTGTCTATCCCTATTTTAATTGCTATTGAAATTCTTAAATTATCAGAGTAACCCGACTTTGCACACTCTTTATGATGGCATTTTTGTAAGTGTTAGAGTTGGAAGTAAACTATTGCTATTGATATGTTATACCTATTTTTTTAAATAGATGTGTATTATGTGAGTGGACTATTATTTCTACCAATATTTGAACTAAGCTGCTCGTATATAGTATGCTAACACTTATAATTGTTTTGATATGCTGCATTTATTATGCTGTGTGCGAGTATCGGGCTAATAAATACCGTTGCAGGAAACTTCTCGAGCTCTACTACTTTCAATTCTTCAAACTCTTCAATTCTTCAAACTCAATCACTCTTATACATTCTGTTTTTAGCTCTTTGTTTTTGTCTTTCCAATCAAGAAATATTTCTGCTTCTTCTAGAGTTAAACCAGGACTGGAAAACATTTAATCTAATTGGTCTTGTAAATGGTCTACCATTCTATTCATTATAGAAACTAATTCCATTTTGCGTTCAGTTCCACGTCTAATTTTTCATGTACAAATTTTACTGAGAACTGCCTTTTTCCTTGTGAATCTATTTCCATTTTAAAATCGTAAATTAGCTCTACCATAGTCACACGACTAGGTGACTGGCGAGAAATCTGACTGATTTTACCAAAGTATTTCACAGACAATCAAATAACTGATAAACCTTAAATCTATTTAAAATGCACAATCAATGTAAACAGTATAATATCCACACACTCTCAAACAATTAGTACATTTTAAATCTATTTGCTGGAAACTGTAAGTTGGGATTGGAATGTAAGAAAGAATAGAGTTATAAAGCCATAAAGGGGGAACTTAGGTTTGCTCCCTTATTACATTGTACATGGACAAGCAACCTTTTCTATATGTATGATTTGAACCGCCTGGCTTGCTGATTGTAAAGTGCTGTGAACGACCTTGGCAGAGTCGGGAAGCAGTGTGTAAGTGTAGAGGATACACTACACTCCATTTGAAGTATGGAGGCAAGATATGCAGACTACATGAGCAATTTCTGGTATAAGGAAGTACTAGATTGTTATTCTGCTCGAAGAAACTAGCTTGGCAAAAGAGGGTACATTCAGGTTTGATTTCGAGAGAATAACAGCCCATCAGTGTTTATCAACGTTTGTGTAGAGAGACATGTGGAGTTGATGGCGGACAATAAACTTGAGACATTGTTGAAAAAAAGCATGTGAAAGACAATTGCAGCTTTGTCTAAATCACTTATGTAAAGACTACATTTGCTTATCTCTAATAACTCCATTTCTATTTTCTACATTGTGATTTGTTTTGAATTGTTGAATTGTATGTTAGGATATAGACTATGTAGACAAAATTGTTGAATTGTATGTTAGGATATAGACTATGTAGACAAAATTGTTCAAACGTGGTATTGGCGTCGCACACTGAATGAAATTAACTCACATTAAGTTATTAATAAAAGGTACAATTATTGCCAAAGACATTTAGTTATATTTTTAAAAGTCTGTTAAAACAGAAGATGGAATAAAGATCTAATCATGACTTCTAGTAAAAGAACCGATGCATACTTCTGTACTTAACGATCAGTATGATTGCAGGTGCCAGTTTGTGTCCAATATGACTGGAAAATGAAGTACTGATTCTAAGACCTTAAACTCATCCACAATTGTTTGAAATAGCAATTTCGTGTATCACTCCCATCCCCCCCCCCCGCCCCCGAGAACTGTCATTTCGATCAAACGAAAGCAATTGCACCTTTAAAATAGAGAGATAGATAGATGACGACTCCACCACTCTAATTAATGGTTATTATGATTATTATTTAATCCCCCAGAACTAATTACAAGTGATGAGAATCTTAATTTATGTTATTAATAATTCATCAGCAGACACCACTTGTCTCTCTCACTTGGCAGATATGCGGGCACTATAAATATGTTCTCTTCCACAACATTAAAGGCAAACATTTACCATCACACAATATTTCCATAGATAGAAAACATCTTACGAAAGGAGAAGATAAATCCGTCTTTTATTCTATATTAGCGAATCCCCATCCACTCACTATCTTCTCCAACATATGATAATCAAAATATGTAATTAGATCAATAATTTTATTAATCAACTGTTAAATATACTTCATATGAATAAAATCAAAGAGCATTGACATTTACATCACTTCACAACAATGTTTAATTAATGCTGGGCAATCGTTCATTTTATCCTAGCATAAGCAATCAGTTAACATAATATATAGAAATGAGAGTAGAGTTTCAGAGAAATAATTAAAGTCAATGCACATAACCTCTTGAAACATGGTGGCTTTCACTGACACATATTCACAAACATGCAATTTGCAACAAGTTTTTCTTATTTAAGTGGCAACTCCACATATCTCTTTTAGAGGCATGTAACACAACTGTCCTAGAATCTTTGATGCACTTTCCAAGCACAATGTAGAGAATCGTCCTGAATTTCACATGCACTATCAAGCATATCTGGAGGAATTTTCTCGAATTTCCGTTTGTATTTACTCAACATACATCGAGGAACGTTCAAAATAATCTTCGTGAATTTTGGAGACCAAACCCAGGCCACAATCTCCACATATTATAGCATGAGCAAGCAGAGTACAGTAGTCAGCATAGCCTGATGTGGAAAGAAAAACAGAAAGGTCTACTGCTCTGAAAAATTCAAATTAAGGCATTAAATTTCAGGCATATCTCGAAACTCCTTTCTCTCTGATATACATTCTCAACTTAAAATTCCTGCAAAAATTTCGTTTATGCAATACGCACACAGCATAAGAATTATAGCATCAATCAAAATTCAGAAGTATAATGTACGCCATAATGAAATTAGTGAACACAGAAATAATGGTTCACTTACATACAGCATTCTCCAATTCTCTCATAGTTCAATAGCAAACATGTACGAAATATTCAAAGTCCATCATTCTTTCTTTATCAGTCAGTTAACTTACCATAAGCTAACGATCGCCGTTATGATCGGAATCGTTATGTTTAAATTCAAAGTGATTAGAATAGAGTACTTCTTCAACAAAGAAACTTGGATGAATTTGATATGAACAAGTGTGAGTGTGAGACTATTAGTCAGTAAAACACTACTCATCCAGTTGGAACTGGTTGGGATTGCATCAGGATTTCTAACCTATCCTCCACCTGACTTGTTTACTTCTGACTTTGACACTTAAAAATAACTGTATAAGAAGTTGCCCAGGGTCGGGTCACTTTGACATTTAACAACTTATATAACAATAACTTTAGAAATAGGGATAGGCTAAAATTTACTCCACCACAGACAGACAGATAGATAGATAGATAGATAGATAGATAGATAGATAGATAGATAGATAGATAGATAGATAGATAGATAGATAGATAGATAGATAGATAGATAGATAGATAGATAGATAGATATGTACGTACGTACATACAAAATATGAAAGAACGCATTCACTTACTTAACAGCGTAATTAATTCAGTAACGATTTTTTTTAATTTTGATTTTATCTCTGCCATCAGGAGCCTGTCTCCTAAGAAAACGTTTACAAGCGTGTCGTGCCTAGAACCAGGAAGTGATATTCATAGCTCGCTTGAACTGACGTTGAATTTTCTTCGCTTCCAAATAAGAATTATAATTTCATTTATTGGTTATATTCACGGTTATTCTTTATTGGTTACTGTCACCGTCATTTTAGTGTGGCCTAATTTAGCTTGTGACTTGCAGTCTCAAATGATTGCCAGTATGTGATGACAAAAATGCTCAGCTCCATTGTGTTTCACGTTCTGATTTTTCTGTCAAGTCAATTGAAAGTCGCACTCGCCTCCACAATTCTCGACACTCCTACAACTGGTGAGTCCTTTATCCAAGATTTTAAAAGGATATCAGAAGGTATGGGGTGCAAAAAAACTTTTTTAAAATCTAATTTTACGTTTCTTTTGTTTTGATTTTAATGTTCAAAAAATGGTGTTTGGTTGTCGTGATCGTGAGTGCATGATTTTACCGACGATTCTGTTTATTTCAAATTTTAAAGAGAGTGTGTTTTGCAGGTTTGTTTCAGTGTATTTTAATTAACCAAAGAAAGCAATAAACTCCTCTAGTCGCAACAAAATACGTCATTCATCATTTTGGCTAAATAGTAAGACACAATCACCCACAGTCGGACTGATAATCACATACATACATACACTAGTCATTTGCAGATTTTCACACACTGTAATCAGTTAATGTAGACAATTAAAATGTCAGCACACGAAGAAAAATCAAAATCATTTATATGCAAGTAAGCAAGTAATCCAATATAATATTCTTTTTATTATTAAGTGACCATTAAATAAAACAATACACGTTCAGATGTTTGATAATTTGCGGCAGAAACTGTGCATACAACTTATAGATCTGACAAACAAGAGATGTACAAGTCGAGTACAAAATGTCAGTCACTAAACTTGCAAACAGTGACATTTCAGACAACTCGTGACGGTGAGACCAGTCGACTACCTTCCGTTTGAATCGCTAACAAGCCACATGACCAAGGGTTTCCATCCTGTTCCATCACGCTTAAATGTCTTCCTCTCTCCTTCCTAGTTCTTTCTTTCTCGTCAGATTCCTGCCATCACCCAATCCGACCCGTTCACAGAGATTCATATTTTAAGGAAGCATTGTGTGGAAGAGTAATTTTGCCCTTCCCTATTTCTAATTTAATAATTATATATTTGTTGCCAATGCTAACCGTGACCCGACTTTTGGCACTGTTTATGATGATATTTTTGGAATAAACAACTGTTTGGGCGTTATGGTTTATTTCTTTATGGTTGTATTGTTGGTGGGTTAACTAGAATTGTGTTCTCTTACTCTTCTCTTGGTACCATGCTTCATGATACATATTATGTGGTTGCGCATTTTCATTATGTTTTGTTTATATGATTTGTGTTTGCTTTGTCTGGGGCTTTTCATTACTGGTTTCCTTTATTAACACGAACAATGAGTCAAGGCTCATTAGTTATTGGTGTTATTGTTACCTTTATTCCACAACATACTATGGGATTATATTATAGTTATTGGTGTTATTGTTACCTTTATTCCACAACATATTATGGTGTTATATTATAGTTATTTGTGTTATTGTTACCTTTATTCCACAACACATTATGTGATTATATTATAGCTATTGGTGTTATTGTTACCTTTATTCCACAACATATTATGGGATTAAGTAGAATGCCGTGGCGATATTCTGATTATCCTAATTGTTTTGTTAAAAATGAAATGTTATCTCTACTATAGGGTCATTAATTTAACATGTACACACTACAATTTCATCATGTGTGTACACTTAAACTACCGCTAATGCCATTCATCATCTCTCGGAAAGGAAGTACACATTATCTCATGCATACAATTCATCATCAAAAAGAAATAAAAATATCCAACATTCTAATTAATAAACAATTTAAATATTATTGTGAAATCAACATATACATGCTCATCAATCCTTAAATCTTGAGAGAAAAAAACTTAATCTTGCATTCACTCAGATGGCATGGTAGCGCTTGAAAGGATTGTTTCTAAATGGCGGTACCTGTTACGTTTCACCACAGTTTCGTGTGCGTCATGAGCAGAACTCAAATGCCCATATTTGGTCACAGGGTGTCCGGTTAACTTTACCCACCTCTACAAATCAATCTCCCTTCCATCCTCTATACTCCCTGCGTGGACTAATGATACCTACATCCCTCTGGCTGCGCGTGCTTCGTGGACCAACCACTTCGATGACCACACAACTGACTGCTCTGACGTTCAACAAATGACGTTATACATTATCAATTATACAAAAATAGAAACAAATTAGAAGGAAAAGTTAAAAAGCAAGGAGTATAATTTGCTCTCATGGCTGTGACCCATCACAGTCTGTCTATGGATATAGATAGATAGATAGATAGATAGATAGATAGATAGATAGATAGATAGATAGATAGATAGATAGATAGATAGATAGATAGATAGATAGATAGATAGATAGATAGATAGATAGATAGATTAATAGATAGTTAGATAGACAGATATACAGATAGATAGGTAGGCAGACAGATAGATAGATAGACAGACAGACAGATAGATAGATAGATAGATAGATAGATAGATAGATAGATAGATAGATAGATAGATAGATAGATAGATAGATAGATAGATAGATAGATAGATAGATAGATAGATAGATAGATAGATAGATAGATAGATCAAGGCTAATATTAAGATGAATCCAGCTAATACTCTGTATTTTTTCTTGTTGAACGAATGAATCTCATGAATGAATATATATCAAATGCCGTTCTATTTTACCAACCGTCAAATGCTGACAAGAATCAAATTTTGGTTTTCTGGAGACGAGTCGCGGTGTCAGTCTTTGCAAATCTTATTCTTGATTTGCATTCCAAGCAATTTTACGAATTTTGTATTTTGTTATATTTTAAATTATTATTATTTAATAAGTGTGTTGATGCATGCATTTACAATGTTTACTTCAATTTGTTTTTTCTTTTGTTATTTTAAGAAAATTAACAAACAAGAATTTGAAATATACTCCTCTAATGCCGTTTATTTATATTTTCGTTCTGTATTATATTTCAAAGTTTCTATGTCCATTTTATTTCTTAAATTTTGTCGGATCATGTTTACCGTTATCTTCTATCCTATGGTGTGACGATTTAATCACCACTTTACTTTCTCATACGGCTGAAAAATCCACAAACCATTTCTCTAGAGTTATCTCTCTTTTCTAGCACCGTCAAAATGCGGAGCTGGCGAATGGGGGCCTATGTGTGGCCAAGCATGTGGCCAATGTGGCGGAGATGGGACCTGTGACAGACAAACAGGGGTCTGTAACAATCTCACATGTCTTCAAGGATGGAAGACTGAGTCATGTGATCAAAGTGAGTCTATTAATGCTTATTCCACTCATGGAATTCACTAGCTATGATAGTGGATGGTATTAAGCATAAGTAAATTTATCAATCGATGGACACGTGGCTCTATTAGTTTCCTTCCTCTCCAGAGCTTGCTTGGATGTTTTACGCCTTAGGACGTTCTCACCCCTCGATAGCTCTGATTCCCTTCACTATATTCTGGAGTCCCTTGTGGTGGAGGTCTTACGCCTTATGACATTTCTCACCCCTCGATAGCTCTGTAAGGACTTGATTCCCTTCACTATATTCTGGAGTGGTGATGTGATTTTATGTTTTCTGTGTGAATATCTGACATTGTATGTACTTATTTATTTTTTAAAATTGTGTAAAAAGGTGAACTATGTGAGGAAAGACAAAGGTCGGAAGTTTATTATTGATCAGTGTTATAGGAAATATTGTTCGAGAAAAGGAATATGTTCAACGGAATGTATGTTACATATTTTGTGTTCAAAAACTTGATTTAGTCGGTCGGAAAATCAAGGAGGGTAGATAAATAGAGAGAGCGAGAAAGAAAGAGAGAAAATCGGATTTACGTTCAGGTGGCTTTTTTATATCAAGACACATACTACCACCATGAAGAGGAGTGCTTAAATTCTGAGCTTAATGAAAAGTTATAAAACCTTGTACAATATTACTATGTATATAATATTATATCTGTAAGGAAATCTACCATTTTAAACCATTTTTAATCTACCAAATCTACCAATGCAATATGCACGCTTTCGCAGAGAGAGAGAGAGAGAGAGAGAGTAGGGGAGGGGAGGGGAGGGGAGGGGAGAGAGAGAATGAAAGAGATGATAATAATAGGCAGAAAATCAGATAAACAAAATCAGACACATACTGAAGATACATAATATCTGTCGAGTTATGGCAAATAGTTTACGGTTATTTGGAACACCAGTTTAATATATATAAATTCCCTCTAGATGTCTCCTTTTTCATTCAAATAATAAAAAAATATTCTTTTCCTGACTCCGTCTTCTGCAGAATGCGAACACGGAACTTACGGTGTCAACTGCGCCAAGCAATGTGGCCACTGTAAGAACCACATGCCATGTCGCCATGACAACGGAATTTGCGAATCTGAATGTATGGATGAATATGAAGGACTCCTGTGTCAAAGTAATGAAAATAATCACGAAAAATATTTCTTTTCTATATTGTAGGTGTTTACGATTGAAATAATGCACAGATTGAACGTGTTTATGAATGAGACAATGTCCAAACTGAATATGTTTATAAATGAGACAGTGTCCGGATTGAATGTGTTTATGAACGAGACAATGTCCAGACTGAATATGTTTATGAATGAGACAGTGTCCGGATTGAATGTGTTTATGAACGAGACAATGTCCAGACTGAATATGTTTATGAATGAGACAGTGTCCGGATTGAATGTGTTTATGAACGAGACAATGTCCTGACTGAATGTGATTATGAATTAAATAATGTCTGACAAGGAGACAATATCTAAATAATATGTGTTCATGACAGAGGCAATGTCTAAACTACATGTGTTTATGAAGGAGACAAAATTTAGATTCCCAGCACAATGCAAGTAAAAACAAACAAAAGGAGGACCGAAAATAAATTAAGGGATTTTTTTTAATACTGTGCTGTAGTTAACATCACGTACATTGTACATTTAATGATATATTAACATGTAAATCATGAGGAATTCTATAAATATTAATCGTACTGCTATTCGACAAACTTGGCCTATAACAAATTTTAATTAAATGTTTGTTATTATACAAACTTAACCTAAGACAAGCATTAATTAAGCTAAGCATGGTAAAATACACATATTCAACTAAACATTGAATTAAACAAATAATAATTAATCTATTCATGATATTTCATCTTGCTGACGAAAGAATGATAAAACTGAACAAAATAATACAAGTATAAACAATTATTAATACATCAGTAAGCAAATACGCACTAAACCTGGCTTGGAAAATAAATTAATATTTGTTAGAATCAATGTGGAAGTAGCTAAATGATAAATGATACATGGTATCAGACAAATACTTACATTGTATCATGCAAATACTATTTAAAGTAAGCTTGCTTATAAATAAACGTTGAATAAAATGCTATTTATTTTCTTTTAAATAATATTATATTTTTCAGCAACAGTTTAATAAATGAGAATTAAATGAAGTGCTATGTTTGAAAAGTATGACACTTAATAAATAAATAAATACTTTTAAACTGAACAGATGAAAGACGAGATTCTGTCCAGGCTATAGTTGGTGCTATATTTGGTGCTGGCATACTCATCTCAGTGGCTACCGTTACAACACTCGTGTAAGTACCATAGCCACCTCGGTTTTCAAAATACGATTGCAGAAAGCTCATTTGTCAAGACTTCACCAAACATGAATAAGAGGGAGGGAGGGGATATGACAGAGTAATATAAAAATATAAAATAATTCTTGCGTAAGTTTAAGAAGCTATTCAAAATCTTCATAGCATGCATCAGTATCATCATCATCACAACTACAATCATCTTCCGAATCGTTAGTTTCATTATCGTTATCATTATAATTTATGAACTGCTTCATTTAGTTACATGCTTGTAATGGTGTAATGGATTAAGGAAGTGAAAAATGAGCATAAAGACAGAATGTTACTTCACTGAAAAAGACATCAAGAAGAAGGTATGGAAGATGGAAAACTAAAAAGCCCACCAGCCTAGGTCAGGTACAAATAATGTGGTTAAAACATCTTACCTCCTTACATAGTAGAATTACTGGATAAATGAAAGACATATTAAACAAACCAGAAACCTTGACAGCCGGGGTAGTAGAAGGAAACACAAGACTGATTATGAAAGATCCAGTGAAAGGCACTACACCAAACATCTAATGGTCAAATATCATGTCTATCGACTACCTAAAAATTACTATCAGGAATTATATCTATAAAATAATGTCTCAACTTGAAACAAATAAACATCTAACCAATGACCGAAAGGGTGCTAGACCAGGCAGCATAGGAACAAAGGAAAAATTGGCAATTGATAAGCCCATAATTACTGGCAGCAAGAAACGAAGAACAAATCTTACAATGGCAACGATTGGCCACAAAAAGGCCTATGACTCAGTTCCACATTCATGGATACTGAAATAATAAATATGTACCAAGATAGTACATCAGTAAAGAATCTAATTCAAGAACCAATGAAAAACTGAGAACCGCCCTCACACGCAACAACATAATTGCAGACATACCATTAAAATGAAGAATCTTTCAAGGTGTCTCCTCATTACCGCTGCTGTTCTGCATTGTCCTGTTCCAATGAAAAAGGGATATAAATACCTGGGGATACTATAACTTCAAGAAAATATGCAGAGAGAAATTAAGTCCAAAGTTAAGACAGAGTATATAAACTAGTTAGACAAGTCCTCAAGTCCAATCTAAATAGGGCTAACAAAATACAAGGACTTAACGCATACACATTACCTGTATTCGTCTACACTGGCGGAATCATAGATTGGACAACAAATGAAAGAAACGATCAGAACAGAAAAACAAGAAAACTACTCACAATATATAAAGTAAAAGCAATCGTGGACAGGTTCTATGTATCTCAGAAATTGGTAGGCAAAGGACTCAAGAAAATCAAAGATGTCATTGAAGGAGAATTTGAAGTCTTTGTGAATTACCTCTGGAATAACAACAAAGATGAGCCATTGATAGACGTAATAAAGTGAGTTACATCAACGTAAACAGACAAAGAAATAGGAAAGAAAACAGGAAAACAATTTTTATCAAATAGATGAAGCAAAAAATCTCTCCGTGGTCAGTATGTGGTGAAACATCAACAAAACAATCAACTATATGTGGTTTAAAGAGGCTGTTTGTAGAAGAAACAGAAGCACTAAGTTGCACAAAATCAAGCACAAAACAGAAAATCACACAAAACAAATCTCAAATGATTCCATATGCACACTCTGCAAACCCATGAATGAAACAACAGAACATATATTGTTTGGATGCTAGATTCTGGCTGGAATAGAATATACCAAAAGACACAACGAAATGGCAAAATTCCTACATAAAATTCTATGTGAAACTATGGAGTAAAATCCCCGGAAAGAGCATGGATGCACCAATCAGAAGAGTCACCGAAAGAGAAGAAGTCAAAATAATGTGCGACTTCGAGATAAGAACAGATCGACTGACTCCTGCGCGAAGACCAGACATTGTAGTACTCAGTACATCTAACAGAACAGGAGCAAGCATCGATGTCGCTGTTTCAAGTGATAGAAACATAAAAGAGAGAAAAATATAAAAATACAAGGATCTCAGATTAAAAATCCAGAGACTTTGGTATATCGAAGCACAAGTAATACCTGTAGTGTTATGATCACTGGGAACATAACATCTGAGTTGGAAGACTATCCGGAAACCTATCCGGAAACCACAGACTCGCCCTACTACTAAAAGCAACTCATCGCCATCATCATCATCACCATTATCATCATATTCATTATGATATTTATCATCATCGTCATCTTGAAACTATGAATACAGCAAGATTTCTGAGTTCACTGACTGTTTCATTTGTTTGCAGCTTCTTGTGGTATTTGAAGACGTCAAAATCCAAGACTTTGAAAGGTGTGTGGCAAACGTGCATGTTAGTTCAATAATTGTGCTCTTGTGTCCAAAGACAGTATAATTATAATTTTCCTTGTGTGCGTGTAGTGTACACTTATACACATGTGATGCCATTCCTATATCTGCTCTTTCATGATATGACAACCCTTAATAATTGTGTTCATTGTTCCATGCATTGTCATACAATTTTAGCTTTGAGACTGGCAAAAGAGATTTGTGAAGTTAATGGAATAAAATCAGCTCAGATAAGATAAGATAAGATAAGATAAGATAAGATAAGATAAGATAAGATAAGATAAGATAAGATAAGATAAGGCGAGACGAAACGAGACGAGACGAGAGGAGAGGAGAGGAGAGATGATGTTACGAAAAGCAATCTGTGACACCTCTAGGAATCTTTCAGTCATTATGATTATTATTTATTAATTAATAACACAATAATTAAATACAAGTGATCAAGAATCTTAATTTATATTTATTAATAATTATTCCACAAGACAAAATTGTCTTTCACTTGGCGGATTAAAAGGGTGTCGTAAAATGCTACTCTTACACAATAATAAGATAGGCGTTTTCTTGCAGCATAATGTCTCCAAGTGGAAACTTCTTACTAAAGGAGTAATAAAAATCAGACTTTTATTTACAATTAAAGCTATAGTTCTTCAACAAAATAACTTATGGTCCATCCCAATTGGATGAATTTGTTAAAAACAAATGTGAGACTATTAGTCAGAAAAACTATTCATCCTGTTGGAACTGGTTTGGATTGCATCATCGTGTTCTAGCATATTCTTTACCTGAGTTGTTTACTCCAACTCTGACACTTACAATAATACCATCATAAGCAATGTCCAAGGTCGGGTCACTTTAACATTGGCAACAAATACATAATTATTAAGGATTGGGGGATTGGTTAAATTTACTCCGCCTCACAAAACCAATTAAGTTGAGGCCAAACTGGATAAAAATAACAATGAAAGGGATGAGTAATTTAACGTGGAGAGGGTTCAGCTTATTCAATACCAAAGCATCAAACACCTCTATAACTATACAGTGTTTGCCTAAATTTATATTATCCTTTTTTTTACTTTCAATGGCAGAATCTAACAATTCTGAGACATCAGCAGATACCAAGGAGACCGCGCTACACCCACCAAAAACAGCCGTTTACAAAAAAACCAAAGAGGTTGACCAGCGCGTTCTTCCAAATTATGCGAAACTGGACGAACTTAACAAGGACAAGCATATGTATGACATCCACATGCCATCCACCTCGTTCCATGCTGTCCCGTTAACAGAGCCTATTTACCAGAACACAGTAGTTGTGGTGACTAAGTAAAAAAACAATTCTGGAATACAATATCAAGCCTTCATTTATGGAACTAGGTTCAAGGTTTGGAACCTAGTGGAAGATGTGAAACCTACAGTTTAATGGCTGTTTTGACTTTCAATAGGAAAATAATTGTCTTTATGTTTTGCACTCCTATAAAACTGTATAAATCTTTGATTCTACTGGCCTGTCATGTGATTTTGTTTGTGGTGCCTTATTTCGAGTTTGAAATTATTGTTTTAATTCTGATTGAACAACTGTTACTCGCAAAAGGGATTCTCTCAGTCTCGCTGTATAATTCAAAATGTTACTCACAAAAGAGGTTCTCTCAGTCTCGCTGTTCAAAATAAATACTCTTAACAAAAAATAGCAAAATGTATAAATGTATGACATTTATTAATTAATTAACGAGTGTTTTTGCAAAATAATATATACGATTGAGATTAAGAAATTAATGACTTTATACTTTATTTTTGTAAACTATTTTAATAATAATATACGAAGGTATTTGGAAAGAATGTTCGTTATTATTAATGCCACACAATTGTAAGCACTAATTAATATTTAAATACAAACGGTATTACTTTTCTTAAAACTGGATTTTAGGAAGGAAAAAATTGAATGTATACAATCCAATACTACTACTTGTTGTTTTTCATAATAATGCAAAGACGGACATCGAGCACAAAGACAGACATCAAACACAAAGACAGACATCAAACACAAAGACAGACATCAAGCAAAAAGACGGACATCAAACACAAAGACAGGCATCAAGCAGTAAGCTGTATATCATTTTCAAACATTATCACCTGTATGTGCTGAAAGCATAAACATAGGGCATCAATTGATTTTTACATTTCACAGAGATCACTTTCTTTAAAAACCTGGTGAGTTACTTCTCGATATTAGAATATTCCTAGCATTATCAATGTATACGGTTGTTAAATTAAGATAAATCATTAGTTTTATTTGTTATAAAAGTATCATAAGTTAATTATGAAGTTCCGTTATTACTGCTGCTACACTCTGAACACTCACCATTATTTGCACATTAGTGATGAACGGTGTTATTTCCGATTCACAGATTCACATTTGCACTAGTCTGATATAAATATACGCATTTTGTTCTTTCTCATAAGACTTCGAGTTTTTTGTCATTCCATGCTGTTCTTTCTTAAGACTTTGAGTTATTTTGTCATTCCATGCCGTTCTTTCTTATAAGACTTTGAGTTATTTTGTCATTCCATGCTGTACTTTCTTATAAGACTTTGAGTTATTTTGTCATTCCATGCCGTTCTTTCTCATAAACATTCGTATTAATCTGTCATTTAATACTTGTACTTCTTGTCATTAGAAGCACGTGTGTCAATTTTGTTGTTTTCTAGCATAAATCTTGATAAAGCACATCAATTAATTTTGTTGTTTTCTAGCATTAATTTTGATAAAGCACATTAATTAATTTTGTTGTTTTCTAGCATAAATCTTGATAAAGCACATCAATTAATTTTGTTGTTTTCTAGCATTAATCTTGATAAAGCACATCAATTAATTTTGTTGTTTTCTAGCATTAATCTTGATAAAGCACATCAATTAATTTTGTTGTTTTCTAGCATTAATTTTGATAAAGCACATCAATTAATATTGTTGTTTACTAGTCTATATCTGGAGAAAGGCACATCTAATAATTTGGTAATTTGCTATCATACACTTTGATAAAGGTACATCTATTATTTTGTTGTTTTTCTAGCACAAATCTTGATAGAAATTTTTTATAGCATCCACTCTGATATAAATTTTCCTGTTTTCAAGCATACGTCTTCATAAAAGCACTTCTATTGATTTTGTGGTTTGCTAGCCAACATAATACATGCACATTTATTAATTTTGTTGTTTTCTAGCAAACACATTGATATTAAAAATGTAATAGATTGATATCACAAACGTTGACCAACATTATATCAGTTTCTCTTCTACTACAAATTCAGGCGTGCCATTGTATCATTGTCCCAGTTTTGCACCAAATATACCATTGTGTCATAGTTTACCATTGTCCTATAGTTTTGCATGTAATGACATTTATCCGGACTTTCATGTGGCATTGTTGTTGCTCGTTGTTGACACCATATGTCAGTTAACTCATTTTGTGCACACATAAAATTGTATACCAATGTCCCATTTATAAACGTGTCCGTTAGCAGGTATTTTTTGTGTCAATTTTAAACGTGTACATTATTAAAATTTTACATTGTTGTGTAATGTGTATAGTCATTCATTATAATATTCCTGATAAATGACTTTCATTTGCTTTCATTTATTGCATAACTTTATCAAATATCAATTTCATCCCTGCTTACGGCAATATATCAGTATTTCACTTGACGTCATAATTCTAATTGTGTAATGTCCATTGCATAATATATTATAGGTATATTATATTACTGTAATGTTCCTTGTTAAAGGCCATCAGTTTTGTAAATTTCAAATGTCCATTTCCATGATATTATAAAACTTTATCATTAGCTACTGCGCTTCACTGTTTGGGGGCAATAAATTATTTTTTCATTGATAAAAGATTTCAGTTTTATTGGGACGTGATACACCTCATCCCTTTATTATAGTTGTCTCGTTTGTACCATTTTCTTCTGTTATTAACGTTGTCTCGTTTGTACCATTTTCTTCTGTTATTAACGTTGTCTCGTTTGTACCATTTTCTTCTGTTATTAACGTTGTCTCGTTTGTACCATTTTCTTCTGTTATTAACGTTGTCTCGTTTGTACCATTTTCTTCTGTTATTAACGTTGTCTCGTTTGTACCATTTTCTTCTGTTATTAACGTTGTCTCGTTTGTACCATTTTCTTCTGTTATTAACGTTGTCTCGTTTGTACCATTTTCTTCTGTTATTAACGTTGTCTCGTTTGTACCATTTTCTTCTGTTATTAACGTTGTCTTGTTTGTACCATTTTCTTCTGTTATTAACGTTGTCTTGTTTGTACCATTTTCTTCTGTTATTAACGTTGTCTTGTTTGTACCATTTTCTTCTGTTATTAACGTTGTCTTGTTTGTGGGGCATACCATTTTCTTCTGTTATTAACGTTGTCTTGTTTGTGGGGCATACCATTTTCTTCTGTTATTAACGTTGTCTTGTTTGTGGGGCATACCATTTTCTTCTGTTATTAACGTTGTCTTGTTTGTGGGGCATACCATTTTCTTCTGTTATTAACGTTGTCTTGTTTGTACCATTTTCTTCTGTTATTAACGTTGTCTTGTTTGTACCATTTTCTTCTGTTATTAACGTTGTCTCGTTTGTACCATTTTCTTCTGTTATTAACGTTGTCTTGTTTGTACCATTTTCTTCTGTTATTAACGTTGTCTTGTTTGTACCATTTTCTTCTGTTATTAACGTTGTCTTGTTTGTACCATTTTCTTCTGTTATTAACGTTGTCTTGTTTGTGGGGCATACCATTTTCTTCTGTTATTAACGTTGTCTTGTTTGTGGGGCATACCATTTTCTTCTGTTATTAACGTTGTCTTGTTTGTGGGGCATACCATTTTCTTCTGTTATTAACGTTGTCTTGTTTGTGGGGCATACCATTTTCTTCTGTTATTAACGTTGTCTTGTTTGTACCATTTTCTTCTGTTATTAACGTTGTCTTGTTTGTACCATTTTCTTCTGTTATTAACGTTGTCTCGTTTGTACCATTTTCTTCTGTTATTAACGTTGTCTTGTTTGTACCATTTTCTTCTGTTATTAACGTTGTCTTGTTTGTACCATTTTCTTCTGTTATTAACGTTGTCTTGTTTGTGGGGCATAAAATTTTCTTCTGTTATTAACGTTGTCTTGTTTGTTGGGCATACCATTTTCTTTTGTTATTAACGTTTTCGTGTTTGTGGGGCATACCACTTTCTTCTGTTATTAACGTTTTCGTGTTTGTGGGGCATACCGTTTTCTTCTGTTATTAACGTTTTCGTGTTTGTGGGGCATACCGTTTTCTTCTGTTATTAACGTTTTCGTGTTTGGGATATTATTTTACATTTAAAATAAATGCATAGATAAGTGATTACGCTAATACGTCACTCACCTTATGTTCAGTCGGACGTATTGTGTAGAATCAAGCATATCACATTGAGACAGATCTAGAGATATGTTCATTAATTATCCTGAACCATGTATATCTCGTTCTCCGTCACGGACACATGCACTGTTGTCGCTCACGTGTCATTTTGTCATTTCAACGTTCATCAATTTGTTTTCAATGCAAAATTTAACGTTTACTGAACAGAGCTACTAAAACTTGCTTTAGATGAAGTTACCAATGACGTCATAATGTATTCAAGTGCACCTAATAAAATCATATTCAAGTCAGTCAGTTTGCCTTTATATTACTGTTTCGCTCTGGTCAAATTATCGAATTATACTTTAGGGAGTTCTTTGTGAGTGTCATTTACTTTAGCATGTTTGTTCGCCTGCTTTAAATAAAACCTGTATCTAATAAACTATAGGCACAGAACATGAAGCTGAAAAACGACTATCAAATTTGTAATTTCCCGTTACTAAGTTTAGAAAAAGCTGTGTTAGTCCGGGTCAAACAGCTTTTAACCACCAGTATCCGTCGCCTACAAAGAGACAGAGAGAGGGAATAAGTCAGCAAATATTTTATCCTGACATTATACACCAGCCTGTGTGCAACGTTAAGATTATAATCGACGTCGAAAGAAAGAAATATAAATCAAAGCAGAAGCCTAGTTAATATTAATGTCTACACTACATCCTTGAGCAATTAATGATGCATTACATATTTGTACAAACCTAGCGTGCCATGTCTTATGCTTGCTTTTGCTTGGATACTCAGTCGGAGGATGAGGTGTTGCTCTGTACCACACGCATGGCGAGAAAAAATACATCGAAGAGCAGTGGTCATTACTGTTGTACATCCCAGCCATGTTTAGCGGTGGTGGTCGGGTTGTTTTGTACTTTCTTCACATGATTTATTGCTTCTCTACCAGGATGGTACCACGTTGCATGCAAATATTCTACAGCACTAGATTTACCGATATATTACTGCACGATTCTAGGTTTATAAATTTACCAAAGCAATCAACTTAGGACAATATGAATCTAACGATTCGTTAAAACACGTCTCTTCAAGATTTACATAAGATTTATAAAGAAGCAAGACTAGCTACCCTGTATCAGTACTGCAATTGATTGGAAGTCTTTGACAAGAGTATGAACAGAATGCTTCAGAACCATTTGATATGAAGTGTCGTTGTGCGAGTGAATTCTAAATAAATAAAAATAAAAATATGCGGCTATGTTATGTCTCCGATTCGTGGCCACCTGGAGAAAGCTAAGAAGCCGAATGGAATCCTCGTTTAACCCCGAATAGATAAAGGAGAGTCAGTCTCTTGCCCCACCCCTCCTTCCAGGGTGCTCCCTCTGCCCGCATACATACGACGAGCTTTTGATATGATTTACGACATTCATCGTCCCCACTCTACAACTTGTCTTTTAACACTCCAGTCTTTCATTATCTCTAGTACTAACAGAGTAGTGGTGTTGATGATTGGTCGATGTATGGTGTTGTAACCATAAGCAAAATCTTGCATGATATATCGTGGTTAGTCAGTCGACCTGTGCTGTAATGTTAAGCACTGTTTAGCAGATCGTCGTGTTCCTTTTGTTTTTTTGTTTTTTTTGTTTTTATAGGGGTGTGTTGACTTGGATGGATAGGTGTAGATTGTTTTTGTTTTTGGTTCGTCATGTTGTTGAAACATTGTGCACATTTCCTGTACAACGCCGTGTTGTGATGAGTCAATGGACGTATGCAGTATTTTGTATGCTTCCCTTTGCTGTTAATTGCTAGAGAGCTACTCTAACATTACGTGTCGTTATGAAGACGTCTTGCTTGTCACTAAAGGATTGTTTTGTGGTTTGTGTGTGTATGTGTGTTTGTGTGTGTGTTTGTGTGTGCGTGTGTGTGAGTGAGTGAGTGTGAGTGTGTGTGTGTGTGTGTGTGTGTGTGTGTGTGTGTGTGTGTGTGTGTGTGTGTGTGTGTGTGTGTGTGTGTTTGGGTGGGTGGGCTTCAAGAAACTTAGATTTTAACTCTTAAGAAAGAGATAGTTTAGTAACAGTTGAGTTTAAATTTTGCAGTAGAGATTTTGCTTTGACAAAGAAACATTCTGTGTTGTCAATTTATTCTTTTGGAGAATGTAGATTGTTTTTCAACAACAGGAGAAACAGACAGTTGGAGAGACTACAAGAAACAGTTAGAGAAGGGAGTAAACTGGATTTATTTCCTTGTGTGTCTTTTCTTTATTGTTGCCTTATTGAGTGCCCCACGAATTTACGATGGTAAATGAGACAATTCAACATAGTGGAAATTCGCTGGGATTCGAACTCCCACCATTTTTGGCGTGCCACGCGGCCCAACAATGGCGAGAGATGAACCCGTCACAAGGATAGTCATCCAGGAATGCTTCGACCCAGACTTATACCGTGGGTTTGGGTCACAATCCATGTAGATGTACTTGTCACTAAAAACCATATTGTAAACCCCCCCCCCCAGTTATGCTTAGAGTAATTATGAGAGAGATTTATTATTTGTTAACTGAATCTAATTAAGCAATATGATAAAATCACATTCTACAAGCAGCATTAAGGATACACACACTGGCTTCTCGTCACCTCTACAGTTCACATAACACTTTGCACAAATAAAAAGAACAAAAAGGTCCCCCCCCCCCCAAAGCAAAAACACGAGCTATGTGACGTCGTCAAAGGAGGCCCTAAACTCAGAACAAGGCTGTCGTTCAGAAAACATTACGACAAAACTAACAGATTTCTTTTCTTATTCGCAACAAATTAAAAGACTCAAATCGACTTCCAAACTCTCCCGAGAGCCAAGTAATCACGGATCTTCACATTTCAACAGGGATACTCACAGACAGACAAATCAGTAGAAATAGAATGTTGACTTAACAAAAATGTTCGGCATGATTTCCCCATATTCGTGGTCAGTTCTACTCAGATTCCGAAACGGTTTCCGAAATGTTGACATGCATGGAGATAAGAAAAGCTTTACATTTATAAAATCAGAATAATATTGCCTAGATAATTCGGGAACTCAAGAACTGTAAAGTACAAACAGATAGACATACACACAGAGAGACACAATATCAAATCTATTTATTTATTTATTTATTTAAATTAATGTCTCTATCTAACCTTACTTATACAAATTTAAGGAGTGGTTGGTTACATGTAAAAATTATTTTGGTTTACAACAACCTTTAATAAGTTCAGCTCATCGAGCACAACCGGAAGCAAGCAGTTGCACAGTGTCACACTAACGGAACGAAAATGCATTTATAATCAGATGTACTATTCACGCCGCGACGCGAGACAGCAACCCACTTAGCTCAGAGCTGGATTGCACGCGATTGGATGTGACTCGCTTCCTATCTTAAAGGCGTTGACAATAACTTTACCGGACGTCCTTGGCGCGCATCGTCAACACGGCGAACGCAAAATGCGCAGGGAAGAAAATTTATTGTTTACACATTTGTTTATTTCGTTTCAAATTCCTGTTTTCAGTGTATAGCAGTTTCTTTGGATACTCTTAGCTGATTTTGAATTCTTACGTAATTGGAATAAGTTGTGTTTTGTGAGAATGCGCCATTGCTTGGATCCTTCTTGCAAACTGTTTAATCTGTAACTGTCTACCTGCCATAAGTTCGATTACATTCAGACTGTCTTGTATAAGTTTTGACTTATAACTTTCTTTACTTTACAAAGATTTTTTTAAATTTAACTTTTGCCATCTTATTTAGTGTAAGCATTTGCACTTTGCTCACAGATATTTAGTAAATGGGTTGTAATGATATGTCAACTGAAACAGTACGCGTAATATATTGTATGGATTATAACAACATACGTATTACTGATACAGTACGCGTAATATATGTATGGATTATAACAACATATGTGTTACTGAAACATTACGCGTAATATATGTATGGATTATAACAACATACGTGTTACTGAAACAGTACGCGTAATATATGTATAGATTATAACAACATACGTATTACTGCGCTGCGCACTAACACAGTGAATGTTTTAAAGCTCTTGCCATTTGACGACATACTGCATGAACTACACATCTTTCTGATTATATACATAGTGTAAGGATTACGCCTGTATATAATGCGCACAGTTTGTATATTACATTTCTAACTAAGCATATAAGGTATGGCCTGCACATATGATTACGTGGAGTTTATGAACTAATTCTGTGTCTACTTATATAGTGTGTGAACCACAGCTGTAAACTATGCACAGAGTGTATGGAATACACGGGACTCTCTGATTACGTGCAGTTTTGGGACTAAATCTGTGTCTACTTATATATGTGTGAACTACAGCTGTAAATTATGCACAGAGTGTATGGAATACACGGGACTCTCTGATTACGTACGTAGCGTAGAGATAAGACGTGAACCTGCTTGCGTAGTGTATGTGCGCTCTAAATGCGCAGCTAGTGTAAGGTCTAAAGCTCGAACTACACGCACAATACGTGGGTTTACTGCTCCACAGTTAGTCATTAAAGATGGTTTCAACACACCTATCATTTGATTAGATCCTCTTTTCATCCATCTGTTGAACTAACGGAAGTGTTTTCACTAATCTAACGTTTGACTCTACCTTACTGTCAGGACTAAACTGGGACTACACTCATAATACGCCGGCTTACAGCTCTACCATACACGTGGTGTGTGGATTATAACTTTGAATACATAAATACTTAGTGGATTACAACTCTGACTGCACACATGCATTGTGGATTACAACTCTGACTGCATATATACTTTGTGGATAACAACTCTGACTGCACACATGCATTGTGGATTACAACTCTGACTACACACATGCATTGTGGATTACAACTCTGACTGCACACATGCATTGTGGATTACAACTCTGACTGCACACATGCATTGTGGATTACAACTCTGACTGCACACATGCATTGTGGATAACAACTCTGACTGCACACATGCATTGTGGATTACAACTCTGACTGCACACATGCATTGTGGATTACAACTCTGACTGCACACATGCATTGTGGATAACAACTCTGACTGCACACATGTATTGTGGATTACAACTCTGACTGCACACATGCATTGTGGATTACAACTCTGACTGCACACATGCATTGTGGATTACAACTCTGACTGCACACATGCATTGTGGATTACAACTCTGACTGCACACATGCATTGTGGATAACAACTTTGACTACACATATACTTTGTGGATAACACCCTTCAATGTTCATACCCGACAACAATCATGCAACGTTTTAGCATCTCCGTTATTTTGAGTTGCATGTGTTTTGGCGGTAATTTTGTTTGCTGCGTCACGGCTCTGGCAGGGAGCCAAAATGGTGAGATCTGGGCTTCTTTCAATTATTACTAAGTATAAAATATATCTAACCTTCTTGACAAAAGTAAATTTTCAGTAAGTCAGAAGTTTTATATGTGTCCACTACTGAACACATTATAATACATTAATTTCAAAATATAGTTATGTGTGAAATTGTGTTATCTCGCATGGTCAGCAAGAGAGAGATGTAGTGAAAAACAGATACAGCAAAATCTACATAATATTTCATCTATTGTGTAAGTGCTGCAGGATCTAAAAATAGCATTAATTGTGCGTTTATTCATGCAGGAACTCATTCTGAATATACCAAGTTGCAATTGCTTCTAGGCAAAGAAAAGTGTTCTATTATAGGGTACACTTTCTTTGGGGCATATTTATGTTTTACCCACTTATATATTCTACATAAATTATTGTTTCATTCCACATTTTACTGGTTTATTTTTCAATGTATTAATAATTTTTATTAAGGATTATTGTCTCCCCTTGTCATACAGCTTGTGATGATGGCAAGTATGGAGTGAACTGCACACAGACGTGTGGACAATGCCAAGACACGAAAACATGTGACAAAGTGAACGGAAGTTGTCTTTGCAAACCTGGATACAAGCCGTCAACATGTCACGCAGGTATTATATCCTAGTTTTTCCCACAATTAATTCGCGCCCAGTAAATGTCGATTTTTTTCACCGAAAAACAGCAGTGCATTCAGATCTATGGTGTAAAATTTAAAATCAGTGAAATAAATATCCTTATGAATGCTGATAATTAATTGCTACATTCACACAGAAAAGACATCTACGCCCTTCATCGACATACAAATCAATGGACGATTGGAACTGAACATAACATTTTTTTCTTTCCTCGTTATTGAATGTGTGTTCGAGTTATTTCTACTCTTGCATGCATACGCAAGCGCAAATACACTTACATCTATAAATAGACTCCCATACACAAATTCATAATCAGATGAATTATATGTATGATATTTTAGATTTGTATTACGTCACCAGCAATGACACCAAATAAAATATCTAATCTAATATATTATTCATGTATGTAGACACTCACTGACTGAAATATGGATATTCCACAAACTAAATATTAAGATTAGTAATATAATTATTTTCCATTACAGACATTGACTTTAAGGGCGAGTAAAGTCAGATTTCGGATTCCATCATAGAATTCAAGAGAAATGGTTGATTAAAAACAAGACTGACAATAAAATTAAAGTGCCGTAATCTTCACGGGTCTCAATTTGCCGCAATAATATACATATCATTTCAAATTCGATTTTGACTACATCTGATTTAACTAAAACTCATTTCTCCAACTACAATTGGCACGATGAAATAAACACACACACACACAAACAAACGCACGCATACGCACACATACATACACAAATACATGCAAAATATACACATACGCAATTACTGTGTACAAACCGTGTGGAAAAAAATAATATTGCAAAAGTGAATAAAGACATAAAAATACTACTTGTGTAAATAGCAATAAAGCTGTTTTCAATGACTACAGATGAAATAACACTTTTAATGATAGAGCTTTCATTCCATTTATAACTTGAGGAAATTATCAATTTGTTTTACTCGCAGAGACGAGTTCCATTAAAATCCATCAGCTCCTTGTCAACATCTGTTGTTTCTTCTACTTATATATTTTAATTCGCATATAATTTTAGTTTACTTTTATAATAATTTATTATTTATCATTATTTATATATTCAGTGCCTGATAATAATTCTTGCTCATGATGGTTGCGTTCTTCTCTCCCCTTGTCACACAGCTTGTGATGATGGCAAGTATGGACAGAACTGCACACAGACGTGTGGACAATGCCAAGACACGAAAACATGTGACAAAGTGAACGGAAGTTGTCTTTGCAAATCTGGATACAAGCCGTCAACATGTCACGCAGGTACTATATCCTAGTTCTATCCACAATTAATTCGCGCCAAGTAAATGTCGATTTTTTTCACAGAAACACACCAATGAATTCAGATCTATGGTGTAAAAATTAAAATCAGTGAAATAAATGTCCTTATGAATGCTGATAATTGCTACATTCACACAAGACATCTACGCCCTTCATCGACATACAAATCAATGGACGATTGGAACTGAACATAACGGTTTTTTTCTTTCCTCGTTATTGAATGTGTGTTCGAGTTATTTCTACTCTTGCATGCATACGCAAGCGCAAATACAGTAACATCTATAAACAGACTCCCATATACACATTCATAATCAGATGAATCATATGCATTCATACTCACAATCATTACATTACACACGTTCACATTTTAACACACATCTAAGTACATCCACAACTATACACAAACATGCACACGACACACATAATATTTCATATAGATACACACACATACATCCATGCAAAAAATCATACAAACATAAAACTCATGCATACACATCCACACAAGCACACGCACAAATAGCCACAGTCACAGAGGTACACACTTGTTATTCTCAGTAATATAGAATTAAATGAAAGAAAAAGACAATCAAAACAAGGCAATAAAAAAAGAGAAAAAATGAATGAAAAATCAAAACTAGGAGGTACAAAAAGGAGAAAAGAATGAAAGAATGGGACAATCAAAACTCGGATGTACAAAAACAGAAAAGAATGAAAGAAAAGGACAATCAAAACACGGCAGTACAAAAACAGAAAAGATAAAAGGCATTATCTAAACATTAAACTACTATCTTCAGTCAATAAATTGATCTGTTTTTTAAGAAGATAAATAATTTACATTAGATATATAATTATGAATCTGAATTGCAACAGGTCTGTTAAAAGAGTCCTAATGTGTACCTCTGAGGAAAAAAATATTTTAGTCTAGAGAAAGACGCCATTTCATTCAGTGTGAATCTAACTTTAGATTTGTAGCATGTCACCATTAATAACAGCATATAAAATATCTAATATAATTCGGTATTCATGTTTGTAGACACTCACTGACTGAAATATCAATATTCCACAAAATAAATATTAAGATTAGTCTTATAAATCTTTTCCATTACAGTCACTGACTTCAAGGGCGAGTAAAGTCAGATTTTGGATTCCATTATCGCATTCAAGAGAAATGGTTGATAAAATCAAGACTGACAATAAAATTGAAATGCCGAAATCTTCAAGGGTCTCAATTAGCTAGAACATGTTGAATACACACACTCATTCAAATTTGTTCTTGACGACATCTGATTAAACTAATATCCAGTTCGAACTCAGATTGCAAGGATTGCACAAACACACACACATACAACATACACACACACATACATACACATACACATACACACACACACACACACACACACACACACACACGCATTTACTATGTACAACCAGTTTGAAAAGAAGTTATTTTGCGAAAGGGTATACAGGTATTACATAAGTGTATGTAATCGACCAAAGGAATGCGATTGATTGGGGGCAGAGCTGTGAATAAAAGATAAAGAATCAATAATCATTAATCTATAAATACAGGGGGGATAACATCGCTAGAATTCAACTAACCTATCAGAATAAGTGTCGTGAACAATCAGCTGAGATTGTGGCATTTGAAAGGGAGATAAGTTAGGCAAGTCCAGCTGTCACTAATGTTTAGGATTATCCTATAAATTAATATTGATGATTAATGCCTAAATTAACATGGTTGTAAAATGAAAACTGGACATGTGACAACAGGTATAAAACTCTAATTGTGTAAATCGCACTAAAGTTGCTTAAAATTATTACAGATGAAATAATAACACTCTTAAAGATAGAGGTTTCATAGCATTTATCAATTTGTTTTTTCTCGCAGAGAAATGTTCCATTCAAACACAGCAAGTTTCTCCAACATCTGCTGTTTCTTCTGCTTATCTATTTTAATTAGCTTATAAATTATGTTTTCTTTTATAATAATTTATTATTTATTATTATTTATGTATTCAGTGCCAGTTAATAACTCTTACTCACGATGCTTGCCTTCTTCTCTCCCCTTGTCATACAGCTTGTGATGCTGGCAAGTATGGACAGAACTGCACAAAGACGTGTGGACAATGCCAAGATTCGAAAACCTGCGACAAAATGACTGGAAGTTGTCTTTGTAGACCTGGATACAAGCCACCAACATGTGACTCAGGTGTTATTTCCTATTTTATTCACAATTAATTACCTCCCTTTCAATGCATTTCTTCTTCAACAAAAACAAAGCGATAGCATTGTTACGTTGGTAAAATTAAAATGAGTGAAATATAATATTTTACGTGATTCTGATGATTAAGATATTAAAGACAGAACTTATAAACTCTGACTCTACGTCATAATAATGGATGTTAAAAGTGAGCAAAACGCTTCGTTAAAATGACGGTAGAATACAGTGCAAAATGCAAGCACAATCACACTAATATCCATAAATAAACTCAGAGACATACATTCACACTCATTCACAATCATATACACAAACATACACTAACAATCAGACAAGCATATATCACATACGCATACATAGGTCACACACATTTCAATCACACGTACATAGTCAAAGACATTTGCAAAAACGTTCACTTGGCAAAACAGAATTAAGTTGACATAGAAAGAAAACAAAATATAACAACATTGTTTTCACAATGATAATAAATACATCCACATATATAAAAGTGCTTTGCTTCTTCCAGAGTTATTGATAGTCTCTAATACTTAAAGCTATTTGTCTCTCAGCTTTAATCATAAACGAACACAGACATACATTAATATTTATAAAGATATGCAAACAATCGTATATTAATAAAACAAAAGTATTCACAAACACTCGCACTGGCATACAACACACGCATTAATACAAACACTACGCATAGTAATACAAACTCAAGCATGTACTAACACAGACACACAAGCACATCTGCGAATAGTCAGTAAGATAGGCTCGCTCGTGAAGTTATATTTATTTAAATTAAACGAAAAAAAGGAAAAGAAAACACAGCACCATCAACATTGAAAACAAAACTAAATATCAACAAAATATAAAACAATAAACCTCAGTTAATAAACCGAGTGGTTTTTTTATATCTTTGAAAGAAAAGAAATCATTTCTAAATTAAGAATAATTATAATAAGAGATGAATTAATAATACTCTTAATGATAAAGGTTTCATTTCATTTTTATTATAATTTGTGGCAGTTATCAATTAGATTTTCTCACTGGGAAATGTTGGATTAAAACCCATCACGTTCTTGCTAATACCTCCTGTTTCTTCTACTTACCTATTCCAATTCGCTTATAGTTTCTGTTTAAATGTTTTGAATAATTTATTATTTATTATTTACATATTCAGTGCCTGTTAATAACTCTTACTCATTATGCTTGACTTCTTCTCTCCCCTTGTCATGCAGCTTGTGATGCTGGCAAGTATGGACAGAACTGCACAAAGACGTGTGGACAATGCCAAGATATTAAAACCTGTGACAAAGTGAACGGAAACTGTCTTTGTAGACCTGGATACAAGTCACCAACATGTGAAGCAGGTGTTATAACCTAGTTTATTCACAATTAATTGCCTCCCTTTCATTGCATTTCTTATTGCACAGAAACTCAGCGATTGCATTGATATGTTGGTAAAAATTAAAATGAGTGAAATACATAATTTTTACGTGATTCTGATGATTTAGATATTAAGATATACACTCTTCATCAACATCACAATAATAGATAATAAAAGTGAGCAAAACGTTTCCTCGCTATGCATCAAGTATCTTTATGATTAGTTCAAACGTAAGCAAGGACACACTAATATACATAAATGATGTCTCAAACATACATTCACTCTCATTCACTATCATATACTCACACATACACTAATAATATAATCAGACAAGCATATATCACATACACATACATAGGTCACACACATTTCAATCACACGTACATAGTCAAAGACACATGCACGAACATTCAGTACACAAAACAGAATTAAGGTGACAAAGAAAGAAAACAAAATATAGCAACATTATTTTCACAATGACAATAAATACATCCACATATATCACATTTCTTTGTTTCTTCCAGATTTATTGATAGTCAATAATACTTTAGCCTATTTGTCTCGCAGCTTTCAGTCATAAACGAACACGGACGTATATTGATATTTATAAAAATATGCATACAATCGTATTTTTATAAAAACACATGTTTTCACAAACACTCGGACTTGCATACAACACACGCATTAATACGCACATCTATGCATAGTAATACATGCAAACAAAACACACGCATACACAAACGCACCCACACTAGCAGTAATGTAGGCTCGCTCGAGAAAGTAGATTTATTTAAATAAAATTAAACGAAAGAAAAGGAAAAGAAAACTCAACACCATAACTGATGAAAACAAAACTAAATACCATCATAAAACAAAACAATAAACCTCAATCAATAAATCGTTTTTTTATATCTCAAAGAACACAAAGAAATCATTTCTAACAAATAACATTCATGCGTTCCATCGTCATTAAAGCAGCATCAGAAGTGTATATCTGAGGAAACGTTATCACAATCTACAAGGAACTGCTTTTTAATTCAGTGGGGATCTATTTTTAGATTTGCAGCACGTCAGAAGCAATAATGGCAATTACATGACCTGACATAATATGATATTCATGTTTATAGACACCCACTGAGAGTAATGCTGTTATATATCACAAACTAAATATTAAGATTAGTATTATAATTCTTTACCATTATAGTCACTGACTTCAATGACGTGAAAACGTCACAATTACGATTCCATCATCGCATTCGAGAGAAATTTTTGATAAAAACAAGACTGAAAACAAAATTAAAATGCCGAAATCTTCACGGGTCTCGATTTGCCAGAACAAGTCGATTATACGCACTCATTTCAAATTAAAACTAATGCACACTTTTCTAACTCAAATTGACATCACACACACACACACACACACACACACACACACACACACACACACATACACACACACACACACACACACATACACACACACACATACACACACACACACACACATACACACACACACACACATACACACACACACACACACACATACACATACACATACACAATCATACAACACACACACACACACATTAAAATGTTCAACCCGTTTCATAAAAAGTTATTTTGCGAAAAAGAATAAAGAAATAAATCTCCTAGTTGTGTAATTCGCACTAAAGCTTTTTAAAATTATTACAGATGAAATAATAATACTCTTAAAGATAAAGGTTTTATAGAATTTTTATTATTTTTTTTTTTTGCAGTTATCAATTAGTTTTTCTCGCAGAGAAGTGTTCCATTAAAACACATAAAGTTCTTGCTAATATCTGTTGTTTCTTTTCCTTATATATTCTAATTCGCTTTATAATTTATGCTTAATTTTATAATAATTTATTATTTATTATTATTTATATATTCAGTGCTTGTTAATAATTTTTACTCATAATGCATGTCTTTTCTCTCCCCTTGTCATGCAGCTTGTGATCCTGGCTCGTATGGCCAGAATTGCACAAAGACGTGTGGACATTGCCAAGATTCGAAAACCTGCGACAAATTGACTGGAAGTTGTCTTTGTAAACCTGGATACAAGCCACCAACATGTGACTCAGGTGTTATAACCTAGTTTATTCACAATTAATTGCCTCCCTTTCAAAGCATTTTTATTGCACACAAACACAGCGATGGCATCGATATGGTGGTACAAATTAAAATGAGTGAATTATATATTTTTACGTGAATCTGATGACTAAGATATTAAAGACAGAACTTATACACTCTTCATCGACATCACAATAATGGATGATAAGAAGTGAGCAAAACGTTCTCTCGCTAAGCATCTAGTATCTTTATGATTCGTGCAAACACAAGCAAGGACAATCACACTAATATCCGTACATAAACTCACAAACATAAATTCACATTCATTTACAATCATACACTCACACATACACTGATAACAAGACAAACATATAAGACATACGCTTGCATAGGCGACACGCATTCACACACACACACACACACACACACACACACACACACACACACATTTCAATCACACGTACATAGTCAAAGACATTTGCAAAACGTTCACTTGGCAAAACAGAATTAAGGTGACAAAGAAAGAAAATAAAACATAACAACATTGTTTCACAATGATGATAAATGCATCCACATATATAAAAGTGCTTTGTTTCTTCGAGAGTTAGTGATTGTCTATAATATTTAAGCCTTTTTGTCTCTTAGCTTTCTGACATAAACGAACAAAGACGTACATTAATATTTATAAAAAATATACATTAAATACATTTCTAAAAAATTCACATATATTAACAAACACTCGCACTAGCATAACTTGAGGCATTCTTCATCACGTTCTTGCTAATACCTCTTGTTTCTTCTACTTACCTATTCTAATTCACTTATAATTTATGCTTAATTTTTATAATAATTTATTATTTGTTATTTATTATTATTTATATATTCAGTGCTTCTTAATAATTTTTACTCATAATGCATGTCTTTTCTCTCCCCTTGTCATGCAGCTTGTGATGCTGGCAAGTATGGACAGAACTGCACAAAGACGTGTGGACAATGCCAAGATCTGAAAACCTGCGACAAATTGACTGGAAGTTGTCTTTGTAAATCTGGATACAAGCCACCAACATGTGAAGCAGGTGTTATTTCCTAGTTTATTCACAATTAATTGCCTCCCTGTCAATGCATTTCTTATTGCACAGAAACTCAGCGATAGCATGGATATGTTGGTAAAAGTTAAAATGAGTGAAGTATACATTTTTACATGATTCTCATGATTAAGATATTAAAGACAGATCTTATACACTCTTCATCGACATCACAATAATGGAAGATTAGAAATGTTCAAACCGCTTCCTCGCGATAAAACAAACGTCTCTACTACTTAGTGCAAACGCAAGCACAAACACACTAACATCCATAAACAAACTCACAAACATACATTAATACTCATTCACAATCAAATATATACATATATCTAATCGACACAACCACACAAACATATAATACATACGCATACATAGGACACACACACACACGCATACAAAGACACAAACATACACACATACAACATATATACACACAGACACAAACATACACACATACAACATATACACACACGCACACATATGCATTTACTATTTACAACCCGTTCCATAAAATGGTTATTTTGTGAAAGGGGATAAAGAAATAAAGTTCCTAATTGTGTAAATCGCACTAAGGTTATATAAAATGATTACAGATGAAATAATTATACTCTTAATGATAGAGGTTTCATTGCATTTTGATTATACCTTATGGCAGTTATCAATTAGTTTTTCTGCTAACATCTGTTGTTTATTCTACTTCTGATTCGCTAATAATTTATGTTTACTTTTATAATAATTTATTATATATTATTATTTATTTATCCAGTGCCTGTTAATAATTCTTACTCATGATGCTTGCCTTCTTCTCTCCCCTTGTCATACAGCTTGTGATGCTGGCAAGTATGGACAGAACTGCACAAAGACGTGTGGACATTGCCAAGATCCGAAAACCTGCGACAAATTGACTGGAAGTTGTCTTTGTTTACCTGGATACAAGCCACCAACATGTGATGCAGGTGTTATAACCTAGTTTATTCACAATTAATTACCTCCCATGCAATTCATTTCTTCTTGCACAGAAACACAGCGATAGCATTGTTACATTAAATGAGTGAAATATATTTTGTTCTTGATTCTGATTATTATGATATTACAGAGGGAACTTATACACTCTTCATCGACTCCATAATAACGGATTATTATAAGTGAGAAGATAAACGTTTCCTCGCTATCAAACGTCTGTAAGGCTTCGTGCAAACACAAACACACTAACATCCATAAACAAACTCTCAAACATACATTCACACTTATTCACAATCACATAAGTACACATAAAGCTATTCATCCGACACCAACACACAAACATAAAACACAAACGCATACATAAGAGAAGCAAACAAATACACACACACACACACACACACACAACACACACACACACACACACACACAACACACACACACACACACACACATATATATATAGTCACAGACACGAGCACGAACGTTCAATTGGCAAAACAGAAGTAAGGTGATAAAGAAAGAAAACAAAATTATAGCAACATTGTTTTCACACTGATGATAAATACATCCACATATATAAAAGTGCTTTGTTTCTTCCAGAGTTATTGATTGTCTTTAGTTCGTAAGCCTATATTATTCTCAGCATTCAGGCATAAACGAACACAGACGTACACTAATATTTATAAACAAAAACATTAAATCTCATATTTAAAAGCATCACATGTAGTTACAAATTCCACCTCTGGTATACAACACACGCATTAATTCGCAAATATCTGCTTAGTAATACAAACAAACACAACGCATACTCAAACGCAGCAACACAAGCACACGCGCGAAATGCTAGTAACGTTGAATGAAAGTAAAGTAAAAAAACAAAACAGCTCACCATAAAAAATTAAAAGATAACTAAATACCATTATAAGATAAAACAATATGCCTCAGTCAATAAATCAAGTGTCTTTTTATATCTTTGAAAGAAATAGAAATCATTTCTAACAATTAATATTTATGAGTCAGAACTGAGACAAGACTGTTAATGTTCCATCGTCAATTTATCAACTTCAAAAGTCTACCTGTGTAAAAGGTTATCACTGTCGACAAGGAGCCGCCGTTTAATTCAGCGGGGTTCTATTTTTAGATGTGCAGCAATAACAGCAAAGCCAACATGTGATCTAATATGATATTCATGTTTGTAGACACCCACTGAGAAAATTGTGGATATTCCACAAACTAAATATTAAGATTAGTCTTATAATTCTTTTTCAAAACAATCACAGACTTCTAGGGCGTGTAAACGTCACAATTGCGATTCAAGAGACATGGTTAATAAAATCAAGACTGACAATAAAATAGAAGTGACCATATCTTGTGGGCCACAATTTGCCAGAACAAGTGGAATATACACACTCATTTCAAACTCGTATCTGATTACATCTGCAAAAATTAATGCCCATTTTTAGAACTCCAATTGGCAACATCATACACACACGCACACACACATACACGCACACATACACATATACATACAACATATACACACAAACACACACACACATGCGCGCACTACTAAGTACAACCCGTTTCATAAAAAGTTTTTGGAAAGGGAATAATGAAACAAAAGTCCTAATTGTGTAAATGGCACGAAACTATTAAAAATAATAAGAGATGAAATAATAATACTCTTAATGATAGAGGTTTCATTGCATTTTGATTATAACTTGTGGCAGTTATCAATTAGATTTTCTCGCAGATAAATATTCCATTAATACCCATCAAGGTCTTGCTAATATCTGTTCTTTTTTCCTTCTACTTATCTTCTCTAATTCGCGTATAATTTATGTTTTCTTTTATAATAATTTATTATATATTATTATTTATATATCCAGTGCCTGTTAATAATTCTTACTAAAGTTGCTTGCCTTCTTCTCTCCCCTTGTCATGCAGCTTGTGATGCTGGCAAGTATGGACAGAACTGCACAAAGACGTGTGGACAATGCCAAGATCTGAAAACCTGCGACAAAGTGACTGGAAGTTGTCTTTGTAGACCTGGATACAAGCCACCAACTTGTGACGCAGGTTTTATATCCTAGTTTATTCACAATTAATCGCCATATTCATCTAATCTCCAGACACAACCACACAAACATATAACGCATACGCACACATAAGACACACACATTTCAACCTCACATACATATTCACAGACAGGCGCTCGTACGTTTACTTGGCAAACTTAGGAGTCGGAATCGTCCCTGTCAATCGGACGTATCTAGCGAAGAAGTGTGAAAAATTAAATGGTCATCTACATCTCTACATTAATCTCTTTATGTTAGGCAAGAGTCACTTCGAGAATCACACAACCAATAGCAAATTTTAAATAAAATATTTATTTACAAACACACACTGGCATACTACTCATTATTAATATGCAAATCAATGCATATTCATACCAAAACAAAACACACGCACACAAACTCAGCTACACAAGCACATGTGTGAATAGCCAGTAACATCAGCTCGCTTGTGGTACATAAATTTATTTAAATAAAATTGAACGAAAGAAAAGTAAAAACAAAAAAATGCACCATAAAACATGAAAAGATAACTAAATACCATCATAATAGAAAAAAATAAACCTCGTTCAATAGATCTATTTTAATATCTTTAAACACAAAGAAATCATTTCTAACAAGTAATATTTATGAGTCAGAACTGAGACAAGTCTGTTAACTTTCAACCGTCATTATATCACCCTCAAAAGTCTACCTCTGTGTAAAAAGTTATCACTTTCTACAAGGAACCGTCGTTTAATTCAGTGGGGATCTATTTTTAGATTTGCAGTACTTCAGGATAAATAACAGCAAATCCAACACGTGATCTAATATGATATTCATGTTTGTAGACACCCACTGAGTGTAATATGGATATTCCACAAACTAAATATAAAGATTAGTCTTATAATACTTTTCCATTACAGTCACAGACTGTGAAAACGTCACAATTACGATTCCACCATCGCATTGGAGAGAAAAGTTTGATAAAATCAAGACTGACAGTAAAATAAAAATGCCCAAATCTTCATGGGTCTCAATTTGCCAGAGCAAGTGGAATATACACACTCATTTCAAACTCGTATCTGACTACATCTACAAAAATTAATGCCCACTTTTAGAACTCCAATTGGCAAAAACACACACTTACAAAACATATACACATATACATACAACATAAATACACACACACACGCACAAAACATATACACATATACATACAACATAAATACACACACATACGCACAAAACATATACACATATACATACAACATAAATACACACACACACGCACAAAACATAAACACATATACATACAGCATATATACATACACACAAGCGCGCGCGCATCATTACTAAGTACAAACCGTTTTTTAAAACGTAATAATGAAACAAAATTCCTAAATGTGTAAATGGCACTAAAGCCGTTTAAAATAAAAACGTGAAATAATAATACGCTTAATGATAGAGATTTCATTACATTTTGATTATAACTTGTGGCAGTTATAAAGTAGTTTTTTCTCGCAGTGTTCCATTAATACCCATCAATCTTGCTAACATCTGTTCTTTTTTCGTCTACTTATCTACTCTAATTCGAGTATAATTTATTATTTATTATTATTTATATATTTAGTGCCTGTTAATAATTCTTACTCATGATGCTTGCCTTCTTCTCTCCCCTTGTCACGCAGCTTGTGATGCTGGCAAGTATGGACAGAACTGCACAAAGACGTGTGGACATTGCCAAGATCTGAAAACCTGCGATAAAGTGAACGGAAGTTGTCTTTGTAGACCTGGATACAAGCCACCAACATGTGATGCAGGTGTTATAACCTAGTTTATTAACAATTAATTACCTCCCTTTCAATGTATTTCTATTTTCACAAAAACACAACAATAGCGTTGTTATGGTGATAAAAATTATAATGAGTGAAATATAATGCTTTACGTGCTTCTGATGATTGTGATACTACAGACGGAACTTATGCATTCTTAATAGGCATCTCAATAATGGATTATTATAAGTGAAATATAATGTTTAACGTGCTTCTGATGATTGTGATACTACAGACGGAACTTATACATTCGTAATAGGCATCTCAATAACGGATTATTATAAGTGAGAAGATAAACGTTTCCTCGCTACCAAACGTCTGTAGGACTTCGTGCAAACGCAAGCAAGCACAAACACACTAACATCCATAAACTAACTCACAAACATACATTCACACTTATTCACAATAACATAAATACATATACATCTAATCACCAAACAGAACCATTCAAACATATAACACACACGCATTCATAGCACACACACACACACACACACACACACACACGCATTCATAGCACACACACACGCATTCATAGCACACACACACACACGCATTCATAGCACACACACACGCATTCATAGCGCGCGCGCACACACACACACACACACACACACACACACACACACGCGCGCATTCATAGCACACACACACACACACACACACACACACACACACACACACACATATATATATACACATTTCAATCACACGTACATCGTAAAAGATGCGCACTAACGTTCACTTGGCAAAACAGAATTAAGGTGGCAAAGAAAAATAAAATATAGCAACATTGTTTTCACACATATTATAAGTACTCCACATATGTAAAAGTATTTTGTTTCTTCCAGAGTTATTCATAGTCTATAATACTTAATCATATTTGTCGCTCAGCATTCAGGCATAAACGAGCACTGACGTACATTAATATTTATAAAAACATACATATAAACGCATATTATAAAAAAAAAACATGTATTCAAAAACACTCGCACTGGGATGCAACACACGTATTAATACGCACATCTATGCAGGGTAATACAAACAAACAAAATACACGCATGCACAGACGCAGCCACAGAAGCACACTCGTGAATAGTCAATAACCTAAGCTCACTCGTGAACGTTTATTTATTTAAATTACATTAAATTAAATTAATAAAATCCAAAACACTGCACCATAAAAAATGAAAAGATAACTACATACTATCATAAAATGAAACAATAAATATTTGACTACTTCTGATAAAACCAATGCACTCTTATGAACTCCAATTGGCACTTTCACACACACAAACATACACACATACAACATATACACACACGCACAAATTTGCATATACTATTTATAACCCGTTTCATTTTTAAAAAAAGTTATTTTGTGAAAGAGAATAATGAAATAAAATTCCTAATTGTGTAAATCCCACTAAAGCTGTTTAAAATGATTAGAGATGAAATAATAATACTCTTAATGAGAGAGGTTTCATTGCATTTTGATTATACCCTGAGGCAGTTATCAATTAGTTTTTCTCACAGAGAAGTGTTCCATCACTCTCTTGATAATATATATTGTTTCTTCCACTTATCTACTCTGATTCGCTAATAATTTTTGTTTACTTTTAAAATAATTTATTATATATTATTATTATTTATGTATTCAGTACCTGTTAATAATTCTTACTCATGATGCTTGCCTTCTTCTCTTCCATTGTCATGTAGTTTGTGATGCTGGCAAGTATGGACAGAACTGCACAAAATCGTGTGGACAATGCCAAGATATTAAAACCTGCGACAAATTGACTGGAAGTTGTCCTTGTATACCTGGATACAAGTCACCAACATGTGACGCAGGTGTTATTTCCTAGTTTATTCACAATTTCAAATTAGTATCTGACTACATCTACAAAAATGAATGCCCACTATTAGAACTCCAATAGGGAGAATCACATGCGCACACACACAACACACACACACACACACACACACACACACACACACACACACACACACATACACACACACACACACACACACACACACACACACACACACACACACACACACACACACACACACAATCGCATCTTTGCTAAGTACACCAGTTTCATAAAAATTTTCGAAAGGGAATAAATGAACTAAATTCTGAAATGTGTAAATGGCACTAAAACTGTTTAAAATAATAAGAGATGAAATAATAATACTAATGATAGAGGTTTAATTGCATTTTGATTATAACTTGAGGCAATTAATGATAGAGGTTTAATTGCATTTTGATTATAACTTGAGGCAATTATCAATTAGTTTTTCTCACAGCGAAGTGTTCCATTAATACACATCAAGGTATTGCTAACATATGTTCTTTTTTCTTCTTCTTATCTTCTCTAATTCGCGTACAATTTATGTTTTCTTTTATAATAATTTATTATTTATTATTATTTATATGTTCAGTGTCAGTTAATAATTCTTACTCATGATGCTTGCCTTCTTCTCTCCCTTTGTCATACAGCTTGTGATGCTGGCAGGTATGGACAGAACTGCACAAAATCGTGTGGACATTGCCAAGATCTGAAAACCTGCGACAAAGTGAACGGAAGTTGTCCTTGTATACCTGGATACAAGGCACCAACATGTGTCGCAGGTGTTATTTCCTACTTTATTCACAATTAATTACCTCCCTTTCAATGTATTTCTACTTGCACAAAAACACAACGATAGCGCTATTATGGTGATAAAAATTAAAATGAGTGAAATATAATGTTTTACGTTATTCTGATGATTATGATATTACAGACGGAACTCATACACTCTGAATCAACATCACAATAATGGATGATTAGAAGTGAGCAAAACGTTTCCTAGCTATCAAACATCTGTAAGACCTTCGTGCAAACGCAAGCACAAACACACTAACATCCATAAACAAACTCACAAACATACATTCACACTCATTCACAATCATATAACATATGATTTATACACATACATTTAATCACCAGATGCATGCATATACAGCCACACACACACACACACACACACACACACACGCACACACACACACTCAAATAGCCACAGTCACACTTGTTGTGCTCGGTAATACGGAATTAAATGAAAGAAAAATATAATCAAAAAACGACCGCACAAAACCCGAAAAGATAAAAGTCATTATGAAAACATTAAACATCTATCCTCGGTCAATAAATTGGATTTTTTTAAAAAACGATGATAAATAAATTATATTAGTTTAGTTTAGTTGCAGTGTCAAGTAATTTATCAATCCTCGTGATTCCTTTTACTGTTTCTGAAATTTGTAAAGATAATTGTTAATTATTGATCTGTTTCTTTCACTTTCATTACGTAATTCGAAATTCGTGTATAACGTGTGACAAAAAATGTTTGGAGTGAACTGTTGTTCACAGAGGTGTGACCACTGCCAGCTGTGACATAGCGAACGGACACTGCGTATGTCAACCAGGGTATCACACACCCATTTGTAAAGAAAGAAAGTGAAAGAGACAGACAGATACAACAATAAGCAAATCGATCGATCAATAGATAGATAGATAGATAGATAGATAGATAGACAGACAGACAGACAGACAGACAGACAGGCAGGCAGGCAGACAGACAGACAGACAGACATAGATAGGTATGTAGGTAGGTAGATCAGCGTATGCGTTTGCTTATAACAATGCAAGATTATTTTGAATTATGATATCTAGAATGCATTAACTCTTCAAATTCTCTTTCTTAGTCATCACATTCGTCATATTTTCAACATAAATTTTTATTAACTAAAATTAAACCTCAAATTTTCTAACATTTACTGTTCAAAGATAAAATTAATTTGATTTTTGCATGTGCTATAATGTCCTCAAACAACATCTAAACGTTGATAATATATGAAACTGGTGTACTTAGTAATGATGCGAGTGTGTGTGTGTGTGTGTGTGTGTGTGTGTGTGTGTGTGTGTGTGTGTGTGTGTGTGTGTGTGTATTCATATGCTTAGTGCGTCTGTGCACGCATTTATGTTCGTAGCATTTGAAAGTTCACGAACAAGTGAGAGCTATTTATAGCTTCTTTTCACCAGCAAATGTTGTTTTAGAACGAAGCTTGATGGCTTAGTATCGTACGTTGAGAGCGATATAAGGGGAGGTAAACAAGGCACTCTCTTCCTGAGATCGAGAGGAGCTTGAGGGGGATTAGCCTCGTATTTGGGGGTAAGGGAGAGATAACCAATGCACTCTTTTTTCTTGGGATTGAGACTGTTGAGCTGCGCATCTCATCTAGTATTCAAATCCCGGTATTTTTCTCTAAATTATTATGGGGATATAAGTCATCGTCAAAATATGAGACAACTCTATCTATCGGACGTGTGTTACAAGTCCAGTACAAATAAAAACTATGCTAATACAAAAAATATTTTTCCATAATCTGATGTGCATTCTTTTCCTGATTTCAGAATGTGCTCCGGGAACCTACGGCAAAAACTGCTCATTTAGATGCGGGCGATGTAAGGGAGACAACCCATGCCGACCAGACAATGGAATCTGTGAATCAGACTGTGAGGACGGCTACAAAGGAATCTTATGTCAAAGTACGTCATGGCACTAACATAAACGGGTTTATAATAATGCTAATACATATAAAATGGTAACAGTAAATTAAATGAGTTCTTGAAGGAATAAATGTTAGATAGAAAGTGAACGTTAATAATATGGAAGTTAAAAAATGATGCACGTTGTATATAAGCAAAGGTAATTATTGTGAGTGTGCGGATGTGCCTGCGTGTTGGTGTTAGTGTGCGTAGATGAAAGAAAATACGACATAGAAAAAAACAAATGAAAACACAAAAATACTATCCCTGCTTTTACAAAAGCGTTTGGGTTTCTCTTTTCTTCCCAAACTGGAAAGGTGAAGACGAAGTCCTCATGATGCCTGTTGTTGGTGCTATATTGGGTGCCAGCGTGGTCATCGCCTTGTCAGTCTGGTAAGGACATCAACTCACCTCTTGTTCGTTGCTTTTGTTTGCATTTTAAAGACTCCTTAGTAACATAACAAGACATAGTTGTCAGATGGCGGTCGTTTTTACATAAGGGAAGTAATTTCTGTTTTTATTGGAAGATTGTGATAGAGTAAATTTGCGTCTCCCTATTTTTAAATATAATTTTATATAAATTACTCAATTGTCAGAGTAACCTGACATTGGGCACTCCTTATGCCAGTATTTTTTTAAGTTGAGTAAACAGATCAAGGCAAGAATATTCTCGATTGCTGACATAATCAAAGTGAGTGAGTAGTTTTCTATTATCTAATGATTATGATTTACGAGAATGAGACCAGACAATGGGCTGAGATTAAAGAGTTCACTAGCTGTAGAAAATTCTACTCTCTAATCACTTTATATCTGAAGTTGCAAGAAGAAAGAATGGTTTTGAAAGGCGGCCATTAACTTAATGGTGAGTTAAACTGATTGATTGAAAGAGAATGGACTTAGAAATATTTCATATAATTTTACTAGTGACATGATATATTTGTGTTTTATGTAGATATGTACTATGTGAGTTGACTTTTATTCCTAGGTTGTTCACATGTAGTTTGCTAAAGATAACATGACCTTGCTTGATATGCTGTATTTATTTTACCGTGTGTGTATTGGGCTAATAAATATTGTTGCAGGAAATTGTAAGTTGAGAATGGGATGTAAGATAGAATGGAGTTATATTGTGATAAACGGGAAACTTAGGTTTGCACCTTAATTATATCTTGCAGTGAGCAAATAGCCTTTTGAGTTTCAGTTTCAAGTTTTCACTTACCAGTTTCAAGTTTCCAGTTACTCTTCACGTGTGCTCCAGTCATAAATCTGAATGACCCGAAAGATGTGGGAAACATATGTTTGCAGTGTGTTTCAGCATAAGGGAGTATCCTATACACTTTTGATATATCAGCAAATATGCTGAGTACATCAGGAAAATTCTAGTACTTTGAAGTTACCAGAATTACTGTAATCATATTCCACTAGAAGGAACTGACATGGCAGAGTGCTCAAGTTGGGTCGAGAGGAAACTATGCATCAGTGTTATGATTGTGGTGGAGAGTGTTAATGCAGACATTGTAACATTGTTGCAAACACAAGTGAAAAGCTGTTGAAACACTTAACCCAGGTCATGTAAAAAGATTATAACTACATACCTCTAATAATTCCATTCCTAATCTCTGAATTAACTAACCTGTGATTTGTATTGACTCTATTATTGAATTGTAATTTATTTTATGTATACAGACTAAGTAAATACAAAATTATCCGAATATTGATGTCAAATAATCTAATTCATTGTAATTGTCATATGTATATTTGATTGTTCGTTTAATAACTTTATTGTTAAATTTATTGACCTTCTAACGCATATTGATAATCTTATGCTGGAGAAGAAACTGGGTGGATGGGGGCTCGCTAAATATAGATTAAAGACGGATCGTAAGAAGTTTTCAACTCATGAAAATATCTTGTACATTACGTTTAACACATATGTACAAATTATTTTGGTCATAATAAAAAAATATTTTTAAGAAGTAATATACAAGTGTTTTAATTCATTTAATAATATATTTTGTTTTGTTAACAGCTCTCTCAGATTCTTCAAGAGCAATAACTCTTCGACAAGAAAAGGTAAGTCTGCAAAGGAGGGGAGGGGGACTTTCACGACAGTCAGGTAAAGTGTGATGCAAAATTGTCAGAATATAAAATAAACGTGACACATATCAGTAAAGCATGAGAAAGTACAATAATAAAAAGAAACGTAATGCTAATTATGTGTTCATATAAAAATAGTACATTATACGTTGATATTTGCAGACCTGAAATAGATACCTCACACCTAAGTAGTAAGGATAAGGTGATGAAAATGGTCTTTAGCGATGTACATGTTCTAAAACCGCAATTTGTCAGCACTGAATTTATAATTGTACACTACGGCAGTGTGGCAGTCAAGGTTAAAGAACAACTATGTTATTCAGTTTTCTTAATTAGACCTTAAGATAATTAACTTTAATATAGTCTCTCCATTTTGCATTCAGCACATTGTTTGAATTATCCAAACCTACGAAGAGTGTGTCAGCTGGGATAAACCCAAAGAAATTTAAGAGATTTAGTCTCTTAATGCCTCTTGCTTGCCGGGCTTGTGTTTGACCTAGTGCCCACCCATGTGACCTTTATATTTCAATAGAGACAGATTTATAACCGCGCGATCTAAGTTACGACACGTACAGTGTTACCCGTTGTCACCCCAAAATACAAAAATGAAGAGCAGACTTTCGCTTGAATGGGACTTACTCACGCTGTAAATTACCTTGATAGGAGGGGTGTAGTAAAATTTATGCTATTTACAAATGGTATCCTTTGTGGGCATTCAGGGGTTGAAGAGGGTAGATCCACACACACACACACACCTTTCCGCGCCTGTCGAGTGGTGTAAAGCGACTAACGAGCGCAGCGTGGTTGTCGTGCACGTGTTGGTGGATGAAGTGTCGTATCCGATTACTTATTGGGCCAGTGCAACACATCTCTTTGGCCATGTTTACTTATTGGGCCAAGGCAGCACATCTCTTTGGTCCTGTTTACCTATTGGGCCAGTGCAACACATCTCTTTGGCCCTGTGTATTTATTGGGCCAGTGCAACATCTCTTTGGCCATGTTTACTTATTGGGCTAGTGGAGCACATGTCTTTGGCCATGTTTACTTATTGGGCTAGTGGAACACATTTGGCCATGTTTAATTATCGGGCCAATACAAAATATTTTTCTGACCCTGTTTACTGATTGGGCCAGTACAACGCACCTCTTTGGCCCTTTTAACCAGGCCTTTCAACGCACCTCTTTGGCCTTGCTTACTTACCAGACCTTTCAATACATCTCTTTGGCCTTGTTTAATACTAGGCCTTTCAACACGTATCTTTGGCCCAGATTACTTACCTTCCTTTCAACACATCTCTTTAGCCCAGTTTACTTACCTCCCTTCCAGCGCATATTTTTGGCCATGATTACTTAACAGGCCATTCAACACGTATCTTAGGCCCAGTTTGCTTACCTCCCTTTCAACATATATCTTTGGCCATGATTACTTAACAGGCCATTCAACACGTATCTTTGGCCCAGTTTGCTTACCTCCCTTTCAACATATATCTTTGGCCATGATTACTTAACAGGCCATTCAACACGTATCTTTGGCCCAGTTTGCTTACCTCCCTTTCAACATATATCTTTGGCCATGATTACTTAACAGGCCATTCAACACGTATCTTTGGCCCAGTTTGCTTACCTCCCTTTCAACATATATCTTTGGCCATGATTACTTAACAGGCCATTCAACACGTATCTTTGACCCAGTTTGCTTACCTCCCTTTCAACATATATCTTTGGCCATGATTACTTAACAGGCCATTCAACACATCTCTTTGGCCTTGATTATTTACCATACTTTATAACATATCTCCTTGGCTGTGAATACTTATCAGGCCTTACAACATATCTCCTTGGCTGTGAATACTTATCAGGCCTTACAACATATCTCCTTGGCTGTGAATACTTATCAGGCCCTACAACATATCTCCTTGGATGTGAATACTTATCAGGCCTTGCAGCATCTCTGTAGCTCTGTTTATTTACCAGACTGTCGCCACTGTACCCTGGGGTGATAATGAATTATATCAAATATGTGTAATTTGTTATGATACAAGACATCTACAAGTGCAGAGTATGGGTCACTGGTTAGATATGTATATCTGCAACTGTTAGGCCTTACGTCACCAATTTGGCTCCACCCCCACTCAGATCTCCCTGAGAATCAATGTTTATGAATAAATATATATGACGATTATAAATAGACGAATAGAGGACAAGAGTAATCATTAGATTATCACTTCGGACTACAAAAGCAAACATAAAAATTACTTCACTAACAAATACATGTTTAAAATAATACCAAGAAATTTAATAAAGAAAAGTTAACAAGATAAAAATTATAGGTACAAAGCCATCAAGGGCAATTTTGCTACACTGGAGTCACTTTTCATGGGGACTTAGCTTATGCACTGGAATGACGTCACAGTTTGGTACACTTGGATGACGACCTGATAATAGATCAGAACATCCTAATCAAGCCAGGGACAAACAATCACATTAAAACAGAGACAGTTTATACCAGCCACCAAGGCAATCAGCTACAAAAACAAGCAGCTGAAAACACAGCAGGCAAACATAAAAACCCTGAAACACAAACAATTGGAAAGCCTACGTGTCCAGTCAATTGCTCTTTTAATAAATACTAAGTTTAGCATAGGCCTCTGAAAGAAAGAAATGTTAACATGTTCAAATTAAGACATAGCATATAACATCCTAATAAAACCCAAATATTCATACAATACAAAAACGTTTTACCTTATGCAGCCAAGGGTTTTGCTCTCATATACAACCCGCTAGAGAAGGATTACGATTTCCAGTTGCCACCCAAAGACAATTTCAGAAACGAGTGACGATAAAATTTTATCGCCCTTTTATCACCCTTGGAAGCACACCTGCGTCTGTTAGACACGCTTTCGATCTGACCAATTATTTAGCGTTAAAACGATTAAAGCTTTCTAACAGCTTCTAAATGCAAGTACCCATCTAGTTAACAAGGCTTCCCATTGTATACCAAAACACACACGCATCGCAAAAATAATCTCTAGCTAGCTTATTGGTCATTGATCACGCAACTTAAACAACAACACTCGATCACCTGTCTGCCGCAAATATCAAACGTCGGTGAATAAAATACCCCCATGCACACTCAGGACCTCACTTCTAAACCAACATGACGCAATATGTACACGTCATTCAAATTCCAATAACTTCAATTTAAATGCAACAATGAAAATTTATATATAAAATAATATATTGGAAAATTCCCCATCATACAACACAGACCTTACAACTGATTTCGTTGGCTCTGGCTTCAAAATGGAAGGTCGGAGACAAGAAAACTATATATACATTAGCTTTATATCTATTTATCTTTATTTTCTAGCTATAATTTTCAATTACATTTTTCTTTTCTAATAGGAAAAGTTCTCTTCAAGCACATTTATCCTTAACATGGCTGTCCTGTCACAGAAGCGGTAGTTAATGGTCCATCATTGAGACCACTGAGTATACTACTGTGATATCTTTGGTACATAGCACGCTGCGGTTCCAAAAGCGTACATTCCTTCTTTGGAGCGATAGTAACAAAATGAAGAGATAACATATATGGGATGAAAACGAAACTCCTACACACAATGTCAGGGGCAGATGGTTCAGACTTTTCTATTTATAATTCATATTCTAGCGCTATTCTATTTATAACTCATGTTCTAGCACTATTCTATTTATTAGTCATATTCTAGCACTATTTTATGTAGGTCATATTCTAGCTTACTTATGCTAGAATATTTTAGGTATGTCATATTCTAGCACTATTATATTTATAAGTGTTATATACTAATCTAAATGTTGATGAGGCACGTTTTTATTTGAATACAACTGTAAATGTTTCTACATTACGTATTCCACTTTCAACTCGGATCTCTAACCATTAACTGGCTATCTTCTCTCTGCTTTCCTAATTCTTGAGTGGTCATAGTCTTCTTGGGGCAATACATCTCATAAAAACAAAGGGAACTTCACTGGAAAAAGTATTTTTAGATGGAATGATACATATTTTAAAAAATGGATCTCATACCTTGACCAATCACTTTGCCACGTGTTTCGCTACTGCTAAGTTGTATGTAAATATCGCCCTTTATTAGTGCTTGATTATTGTGTGGACGATGATTAATATTATGAGTGGGGGTTATGATCACTATCCTGTTTCATTCGGAACAACAGAAGTAGATGATAAAACTGAGATGGAAGTATTATAATGCCAACTGAGATCTAAGTCAGGCCTTAAGTTATCATCAGACAGACGTATCATTTCAATTATCTGTATCAGAAACCCAACTTTAAAAAATGCATCTATTATACTAACAGTAACACTCAATCCGTTCCCAAATCTCAACATTCCAAAGACAACACATTATTTTCTGTAGGAAGAAAACTGTTGACCCTACAAAGATTTAGCATTCATTTTTATAATCACCTAAGACAACCAAATAAAATCAAACAAATTAGAGATAAAGCTAGCAAAATTATTAAACAAAATCTCTTCTCCGATTAAATTGCAAAAAGATATATTATACCACGTCCTCAAATGTAAACGCTATTTACCTCATTCTTAATATAATTAAACGCTATTTACCTCATTCTTAATGTAATTAAACGCTATTTACCTCATTCTTAATTAAATATCCATAAAACCGCTTACTGCTTGACGGCGAAGATATTTTCTATGACATCTTAAAAGAAGCCATACTTAAACATACACTTTTGGTTTCTGTTTGACTAGCGGAGTTAGAGAAACCATCTTCAGCAGTCCATATTAATGAGAGTGACCCCCCTTGCTCAAGCACGAACGACAACCAAGATGTCGAAATGTCCGAAGACAGTCCGTCTGAACCAGCTGCCAATTACGACACGCTGGACCTGGTCCAAATGAAAAAGGATAAGGAACACTTATACGAGTTACAGCGGATGACCAGTGAAGAATCATCTTGTGACGTGGAGCCAGTTTATCAGAACACGCCGTTGACGGAGAAACATAAACATAATGATGTCACTGAGCCCCACCCCAAGAGGAACGAAAATGCATATGGAGTGCTCTAAGCACTGGTGTACCCCCTTCCCGGTTCCTTGCACCGGATTAAAATATCGGGCAGCTAAGCCATACTATACTGTTTAGTGCCTAGAGTATATGTGTAGAGTAATGGCTAAATTAGTATGAGCAATATGGCTCAGCTAGACTGTGCTGAGAAATATCCATCTATTTGTGCCACAACCAATGAATACCTTGGTTCTTCTAGCCCCACTCGCTTCAAAAGATAGATCATTAAAAATTTCTTAAAAGTCAACAAATTAAATGTCTTACAACAGTATCAATACATACACTCTCAAACACACTTAAAGTCAGAATTTTCCTAACCTTACATATGTATGCAACGAATTAAATATATAGAAATAATGTTGTTTTATTTAATTATTTTTAGTATGCCCTGGGATAAATTAAATCATCAACCCCTGTGTCACATCAGTGAAGCCATCTTCGCCTCCATGCAGAAGTTCAGCTTCCGAGCTCTCTGCTTGAGAACCGTTAACCATCTTAGTAGACGAGCATGGGGCAAAAGTAGTTTGCATCACCATAAACATTAGCTGATTACGTTTCCTTATACAACAAACTTGCATAACAGATAGAAGTATACAATTGGTTATTTATGAAGCTACTTTTGACTGTTGTTAGTGAGGTATGTTTACATAACAATTAATGAGGTATAGAAATGTTTATTTATGAAGCTTGACTGTTCTTAGTGAGTCATGTTTACATAACAAATGAATGTGGTATAGAAATTGCTATTTATGAAGCTGCTTCTGCAACCCATGTTCTACTTGTTGTTTGTTTGCACAAGGAGAAAATGAGCTGCCTCGCTCGTAATAAAATGCGAAATGAATTGATTAGCTGTCGTCTATAGTTTACAGTAACAGTGGGCAGACTAAACGCTGGTCCTGATCAGCAGTACTTAATTCTTAGACCAACTAGATTTTAGATGTTAGAAACGTCACGTCTGTTTGCAAAATTCGTTCTTGTGATTTGGATGACGCACTAGTGCTTTACGTGACGTCCTTGTGACTTGCGTCACAGACTCAGTTGCTAGGAATGCTGTTCAGTTGAGAATAGAAGACTTGCTGACACACTTTCACGTCCTAGTGCAATAAAAAAAAAAAAATTTCTTTGCTTTTTGCATAACGTCTGGAACTCCAAGTTTCGCCTACTGCAGTACTAGCTACAAGAAAATAGGACACACGTATCTTAACAACATTTTTGTGTGTGGATCGTGCCATGTGAACATTACATTTTCCTTGAGTTGTGTATCGACTACTAAATTTCCATTCGGAAAATATAACTAAACTGCAGTTGTTCTTTTCTGTACTGTTTATTCGAACTGCAAAGACTACTCTTTAATCTGAAAAATAAATAGAAAATCCTTTGGATATTTAATTTTGGAGCAGCAGCAAAATAGATTCATTACTTTACTCCACATTATATCTGAAAAGTTGTGGTGTGCAATGTATTTATATGATATTCATTTTTTTATTTTAAAAAAAAAAACACCAAACAGTAACGGTACTTAACAGCATGGTTCTCCAGGTTCCAGTCAGTCACATTGATAGCATCGCAGACTTTCAGACTTTTATGACCTGATGCCCCAAAGTAGTATCATCAAGAGAAGTTATCGATATATTTGTTAAAATACCAGAGCCGTTACGGGTCAGTTAAAAGTGACGGGAGGGGGCAGAAATACCAATTTGTCCAGTTTGGGAGCGAGAGGGAAGAAATCGGGATTAATCATGCTGCATGTAGTTCAAACTTTGGTGATAAATAATTGCTTAATTAAATTGCTTGTGAAATCAGTTTGATGATTAATTTTGTTATACAAAGTTTGGATCATAACGTCATTTGTTAAATTTTTTTTTATATGTATTCATACGTTTTTGAATGATGATTACGTATTCAACTCGGGTTCTTGTTCTAGACATACCGCATAGCACGTTCAATAAAATGTACGTGTGATTTCTGAACAAGACATTGTTAACACATCTTTTATACTGTTTTGGAGTGAAAAGCTAACATCATTTGGCCGATCACAAATTCGTAGTTATTTTTAAAATAATCACTTTGATTACAAAGATTATAATTACTTTCTTTGAATTATCAATTATTTATTTTAATAAACATAATTTTACTTTCTATATTATAGTATTTGTTTGTTATAAGTTAAACTTCAAGTGTATAGGTTCATACAGATGATGGACATTGCCACTTTAAAATGAAGCCAATCATACCACTTTCATTAGTTTGCTATCTTCATTCAAAACAATTCCCCATGAATTTTAATGACTTTAGTAGACAAACATGATCCTAGATGTATTCAAAATTGAGTCTCATGAAAAATTATATTTATTATTTAAAAATACAAAACGATGGGGAATAACTAAAGTAATTTTTCTCAGGAAGTCTATTCATCTCTCCCCCCCCCCCTTTCTCTCATTGAGACGTTTTAAAAACAATATCAAAACACTATTTCCATGCAAATTACAATGGATTCGTGGTAATCAGCATTATCAGAATCCACCAAAACTATCTACACTTGCTTTAAGTATAAATTATATTTCTAGACCTCTAATTAATCAAAGTTCACCAGAGTCAATAAATATGAAATGACAGTTGAGTTACAGCTTCCAACATAGTATATCAGTAAGATCTTCAGGCACTTACTTCGATGGTAAACTTTTATTTTTTTTTTAAATATTTACAATTATTTAGTATCACTAAAATCGACTTGATCATTGTTTTTAGACAGTTTTTGTTTTTAGCATTATAGAATGTGTGCAAATGATTTGTATCAGGAAATTGTAATTGTATAGTTTCGCATTTTGGACAATATTCAGAGTGAGTGAGTGAGTGCAAAAGAGTAATCCAATTATCCAGACAGCTGACAACGTTTTGCTTTCCTCCACTCAAGAGACTGCCAAAAGTCATTTTAGCACTGAGTGCCAATTCTTCCATTGCTAAAGACCAACGACACAACACGACAGTCATATCATAGTTCGAGTGCCTGACTTCAATGCGTATCGAGTGCTTAAACTTATCATCACAACCTGGACACTCGGGCTTCCATCCAGACGGACGTGATAAAATTTTAAAGCATATCCATAAATTAAAGTTTAATTATCTTCTTTTGTAATATAAACTGTAATTTTTTTATACATCTCTTTTTTAATTCCTTATCATCTCGTTGTATATAACTTCATCCTGTAGTATTTGTATTGTCTTTGCATAGTTAAATGTCAATGGTAAACCGTGGAGCTTGCAATGAGTTGAGCGTGACGTTTATCATCCAAGTGTATTGTTTGTTGAACTCCAGCTCCATATAAACATTGCAAAGGGGTGGTTTAGTCTGGCATAATTAATTGTTTACTCACATGCATTACAATATTTGAAAATTATGTCTTGAAAGTTCTCTTTAAAACAAGGCCAGGTCTTTCTGTATCTCAGCAGAAAATTCCAGGATATAAGAACCCTGAGAGAGCGAAGGAATGTGAATTGTCTAAAGTATATATATACTTCTTTCTTAATGAGGAAAATGTATGTTTTTTTAAAGAAGAGCGTAAGCCTCTAGCATAAGTGTACACATGTGTGAAATTACCACTTCTTACTGTAAACTTGGGCATTTATACATAAATACAAAGAACGGGTGTGTATTATTTGCTTGTTTTGAAACCGATAGACATAACCAAGCCAAATTTTAACTGATAAAATTGCCATAGTAATTTTTTTCTTTAAAAGCTTGCTTTCACTGAATATGTTGTACAACTACTGATTAAATCTGACACAACCACACCAAAGAGATTTACCTCAGAGGTGTCGCGTTTAAATTCTCATTTTTTTAAAAATACATAAATTCATTCTACCTGAGTTACTGATTTTAAAATGTCAGCTTATCAATTATATTTTCGAAATATTATTCAATTTATGAAAGCGTGCTTATTTAGATGCAAGACGATCGATCTAAGTTGTTAAGATCGATTACTAAGTTATTAAGATCGATTAATAATTTGCTGAGATCGATTACTAAGTTGTTCAGATCGATTACTAAGTTGTTAAGATCGATTACTAAGTTGTTAAGATCGATTACTAAGTTGTTAAGATCGATTAATAATTTGCTGAGATCGATTACTAAGTTGTTCAGATCGATTACTAAGTTGTTCAGATCGATTACTAAGTTGTTCAGATCGATTACTAAGTTGTTAAGATCGATTACTAAGTTGTTAAGATCGATTACTACGTTGTTAAGATCGATTACTAAGTTGTTAAGATCGATTACTAAGTTGTTAAGATCGATTACTAAGTTGTTAAGATCGATTACTAAGTTGTTAAGATCGATTACTAAGTTGTTCAGATCGATTACTAAGTTGTTCAGATCGATTACTAAGTTGTTAAGATCGATTAATAATTTGCTGAGATCGATTACTAAGTTGTGGGATGGGCGAGAGCAAAGATAACAGATGGGAATGAAAGGGTCGGGGTAGGAATAAGTACCCGGACAGATCGAATAATTATTTTTTTTAAAGAGGTGTAGAAGAGGTAAGAAAACAAGCACAAGTCATTCAAAATAGCACGATATACGTGTTTACTGCAACTCAAAATAATGTGCAAACATGTTTGCGTGTGTGATTCTTCAATCGGTTATCTGAGTGTGAATTTGTGTGCGTTTACATAAATGCAGACTACGTTACTGCGTTACAATTGCTCTGTTTATATTTGAGGTTTTTCAACTAAGTTGCATTAGTGTAAACTTCAAAACAAATCATTCAGTCCTAAAGGTTGTTACCTTTTAGTCGAAGGCATATATACAGAGAGAGAGAAAGAGAGAGAGAGAGAGAGAGAGAGAGAGAGCTTTGCTTGTGGTGTTCTGCAAAGGCGATTTCTAACAATTTAAAATTAAATATCCTCATGTTGTAACAGTCAGTTATCACAAAAAGTTGTTTCTGCTGCTATTAGAAAAAAATATTTTGATCGATTCAAAATTACGATTCGACACAGTGAGCAGCAGTTCACACAGTGAGGATATTTCAACCACCCCATTGCAGGCTTGATTCAAATGCTGTTAGACTACCTATAATGGCCACCAACACTAGCCTTTATGCACCCCAACAGACACTGGGGACAACCACGTCGCCAGAGACAACACCACCACCACCAGTGAGGAGGCAAGGGGGTGGAACATCCCGGGTACACTAGGTACAGACTTGGTGTGCAACTAGCTTGGGCTCTGTAAGACACCCCCTCCCACCCCATCTCCCATTGTACATCAGGAAAAATAGCAACAACATCCACCCCAACTTTAACCCATGGTTTACTGGACTAAAGTCCACCGTTGCCAGCCAAATACTTCTTTTGCAATGGACGAGCGAACAACAACACTACACATAGATTCGTCACTTATATTCACAACTTACAACAGACACTGACACCACAACGCTCAACAGGAACAAAATACAACTTTAACGTCACAGACACAAGAAATAGCGGTCACATAACTCAACAGTAAGAAAACTCAACGATTTTTTTTTATTTCAACAACTGATGACAACAACAAGCACCAAGTAAAACCTCCAACAGCAACACCACCACCAATGCTCTCCTAATACTCGGAGTGGAGCATTTCAGAGAACATCTTATAATAAAATGATCCACAAAAGCTCCAGTGGCGACGTAAAATTATCATAACTATCACCACTACCCGTGTGTTTGGGTGTGTGTGGAAGAGCAGTGCTCTACATGAGTTGAATAAAGAATGTGAGAAACTGGTAGAAGTGTCCCTGCATCTTCTTTCACTGTTGCTGCCCGTTGGTGTGAAAGTTTTGAACCTACCCCATTACAATAGCAGTATACACACCTTTGTGTACTACAAGTAAATGCATATCACCCCACTCACACAATGATTGATAGCAGTGTACACGGCTTTGTGTAGCACATGTGGCCTTGCTCACATAATAATTCATACCTGTGAACACAGCTTTGTGTAAAACAAATCAATGCAATTGGCCTGTTCACACAATGATTCATAGCAGTATATTCAGCCTTGTGTACTACAAGTAAATGCATGTGGCCTGCTCACATAATGATTCAGAACAATGTACACTGCATTTTTTTTTTGTATCATACATCAATGCTTGTGTCCTGCTCACATAATGATTCAGAACAGTGTACCTGTGCACAACCACATACATATGTACATCGCTGGGACCCTAGACACGTCAGGCTACGCTATTTTCAAACCGACAAACTGAACAGCTTCAGTCAAGATTGAATCAAATTCACGTTAATCCAAGTACATTTAGAGATCACTCAGAAACACTTCGTGCTCTCTTATAAATCCAATTATAGTTCGCTCATACGAGTGAACCAAATAATTACCTCTGTACCATAGAATTCAAACGAACTTTCTCTTACAACAACACAAGGTCGTAATTATGAACTATAACCATTTATAACCATTTATACTTGACCATCTAATTGTAACTGTTGAACTATTCACTGTATGTAACCATGCTGTCTTATGTTATTTCTTGTTGAATACACTTATTGTTACATATTGTAGTCAGTCACATGTATTACTTACAATACCTGGCTGTGTGTATCAGGGGACCCGAGCCTCTCCTAGAACTACCGCTCTTTTATTCTACATTACCTATCGTTCATCACTCTAACACGTGTGGCCAGCCAGAAGGTGTGTTTTGGGGGATTAGCCTGAGATTACAAGCGACCCGGGGTGGTTGAGAATTAATATCTTGACCTTCTCCCTGCAAAAAAGGTCACATTCATATACTTTTATCAGTTTACTGTATTGTTCATATAACTATATCAGTTTACTGTGTTGTTCACATAACTATGTCCGTTTATTGTGTTATTCACAGAAATATATCAGTTTACATTGCTTTTCATGTTATATCAGTTTACGGGGTTGTTCACATAACTATTATCAAATTAGGGGGTTGTTCACATAACTATATATTATCAGTTTACGGGGCAGTTTACATAACTCTATCAGATTACAGGACTTTGTGCCGGCATTTTGTGTGCTTGTGTACGCATGTTTGTGACTGATTTTTCAAAAAATAAATAACCGAGTCATGTGGTTGACTGCAAACCCATTTTCTTTAATAAATTCTCTCACTAGTGCTTGACCTTTAGTCTACGTTATCTGTATTTACCTTAACCATTCCTTCAAAATGAGGAATACGAATTCCATTAAAATGTCACCATAAAAGTGATTAAAACAAAATGCTCGACATGACAGAGATAAAACACTAAATTTTAATACCACCATCCTGGCAACGGTTTAATTCCTAACATCAAAGAACTACAGCTCACTATATGACTGTGCATACATCCATCATGTGAAGTGTGTTTTAAGACAAGTCTGACATTTAGAGTGCTTATGATATTTACAAAGTGAATTAAATTGACAAATCTTTCTTGTCTCCTCAGGTAAATGTTTTCAATTTCGCTTCCTTAAAAGGAGATGAAATTTGAACGGTTCATAGTATTTTTTTTTATTAAAAGAACTTAATGTACCCACATATAATTCAAAGTCTGAAGAGCAACACCGACATCTTCCTGCTGGAGAGAATGACTGCACAACGCGTAGGACTGTCGGTTATTCTGTGGTGTACTTTGCTTGGTACCGCCACCGTTCGCTGTTGGACAAGTGTAAGGACAACCAGTGATTGTGAGATTTCTTTCTTCACTTACTGCAAGAAAATTATTTTATTTAGCCTTTAAATAATTAACTTTTCACAAAGGTCAAGTGAAATTATTCCAAATATTTTTTTCACCTTATTTTTTTTAAATTGTATTCTACAGAAACAAAATCAACAAATTTCAACAAATTGTAAAATATATGTTTTAAATTTAAATCATTGCTAATATTTATATTATAATACATTACATTGCATTATATTAAGTTATTTCTTGCTATATTATACATTTTTAAACGATACGTTACGTCACTATAGGATATGAGTTATTATATTATATTATATTATATTATATTATATTATATTATATTATATTATATTATATTATATTATATTATATTATATTATATTATATTATATTATATTATATTATATTATATTATATTATATTATATTATTAGATTAGATTAGATTAGATTAGATTGTATTACGTTACATTACATTACATTACGTTTCTGTTATGTTATTCTCACATATTTTGTTGACATTATCAGATAAAGAGAACTCTGTGCGTTCTTGTTCCTGAAAAATACAAATTAATTCCCACTTGCCGTAGTTCTTTCGCAATGTATCACGTTCTCTCTACGTCTAGGAAGTGAACTAAAAGTATAATTTGAATATACTAAGCTCAGTGCAAATATACGACAGACTTACATTTTGTTTTAAATAATTCAAGCATGCTCTGTTTCACTTAACTCGTCTGGAAAAAAAATTAAAGATAAAATTCTCACTAAAGTAGGTCAATATTTGAAGTATATATTCACGTACAACACTTTCTATATAATCTACATTCAAATAATAAAGTGATACAGAATACGAAATTCGAATGTTAAAACTTTGCATCGACATCACTTCTAGAATTGCGTCCCTTAATGACGTGAATTGTAATAGTATCATTATCTTAAATGTGGGAAATGTCTGTCGCAATGTCTCAGTGCGTGGTTAACGGTGTAATTCGGCGTAGTGTGCTAGCAATTTTGAAACTTTCGAAAGCAATTATCTGGCGTGTGGATAATTAAAAAAAAAACGGAAGTACAGGGTTACGAATAAGCTTTCCGAACAACTTCTAAATTCACCATTCGTTTTATGGCAACTGTGCATTTTGAAAGAAACATTTATAAACTTTGGAAGGACCCCGGTTAATTGAGAAATTATATTTCCATTCGTTTATGTAATATTTATTTTTAAATGTATTCCCAATGGAATCTTGACAAAATGTTAAATTTTGAAATAGTAGTTTTGAAATCGAATTGATTGTGACTTCTCTAAATTTAATTATCAATCTGCCTTGTGAACATCTGTAGACTGTCCCTATGGTTATTATGGAACTTGGTGCGACTATCGCTGCTACTGTAGCGGCCCTTGTGACAGATGGTCAGGATCGTGCAGCTCAGGTAAGTCCATTAATATTGTTCTTATGAAGTATATGCACATTATACATATAAACCTTGCAGCAACAATGATCTAAGCGATCCGCCTGCACTTTTAAGAACAACTATCTGAAAGAAAATGTAAATATTTCGATTCATTCTCACATATATGCCACTTTCTATGTTTACGACTTTGTAAAATCATTATCTTAGATAAGTAATGTTTAACGAATGAAGTAGTAATTAGCAGATCCGTAAGCTAAATAGCGCTTTAAAAAGTCTAAATATAGAAGTTTCAATAGTATGACGAGTAGTGGAAGGAAACGGAGGAGGGGGGGTAGATGATGTAAATAATAACAGTAACAGACATTTGCATTAACTCTTCAGAGAGATCTAAGCGCTTTAGTTATGATCGCAAATCTAAAAATTCGTGAGTGACGCAGTGGACGAGAACCGATCAGAAAGAAATTCCATTGATCAGTCCAAGGCTCGAACCACTCATCTTCTGTATATGTGGGTGGTGCCGTTATTTTTTTCTATGCCATATTTATTCGTGGTGAGGTTTGTTCCAAACAAAGCAAAGACAATTTAATATTCAGTTTCAGTTGTTGTTCATGTGTGTATGGACATTCTAGTCTAGAAGAAGGGGTTTGGCCATGCGTCGAGTTTTTGAGTACGTCATCAGTGAGAGGATTTACGCCTATATGTGTCTCAAGTCTACACTAACATCCATGCCACTTTACGTTTTTCCACGTTGTTTTGTTATTCGCAATAGGAATTCAAGTGTTTACATCTATTACACAAGTGTGCGAAAACACACACACAAAAGCAAGTACACAAATATTATACACACCTGCAGATGCACAAACATACTGAAAACCACATTTATCTTTTACTATAACTGTGTACGATACACTCTCTTCCCCATTGTCTCTCTGCCCCCCCCCCCCCACCCGTTTAGAATTTTAGATTATGTTGCAAATTGATAGTTTGCTTTTCTAAATTAAACGCTTTACTCTGTATTGCATAAATACATAAACACGCATTCAGTCATTCATGCATAATACACAGCACACTCACTCACACACACACACACACACACACACACACACACACACACACACACACACACATATATATATATATATATAAAGAGAGAGAGAGAGAGAGAGAGAGAGAGAGAGAAAGAGAGAGTAAACTCTCACAAATATTCATCAAACGTGCTCGAACAAAACATGTTGTGCTTATATGGTTAACGGCAGCTTATTAATGTCATCATAATATTTTCACACTCAATGGCCAATTTTATGTTTCAAAAATTATGTCCAGTACCGTCTTTCATGATCGGTATTTATGGACTATTTTGGTTTTCCACAAAGAAACTTCACTAATAAGAATAACAAAATGTGAGATTTATATAAATCTCCGCTGCTTTCTCAATTGAATATGAATGTCACCAAACCCCATACACTTTCTGATGAAAGTGCAGTAGTTCAGTGCTTACCAGTACAGCGTAGGACCTGGACAGATGTTCATCGCTGAGTGCTACATACACACCACCATTGATGTCTGTTTGGCTCTTTCATTGCACATGCAGGGGTTATGTTTACTGGTTGTGTTTGCATGTGAGATTGTATAAAGAGTGAAAAGTGTGTAAACAATACAGGAAGAAATAGGACAAAGACAAATGTAAACAACCACACTCACACCCTCTCAAAACGATAGCCAACAAGATATTTATCATTGATGAATAAAAAAATAAGTGTATTATTTTACGGGGTCTCTTTCATGCAGTAACTATAAATCACCCATCATAAACACTCTCTCTAGATGATAAGACAACAAATTCAGAATTTACAATATTTCCAAAAGATATACAATTATCTCTAAAATGTCAGAAAATGTCCAGGAACTACTCAGCTCCCCGACAGTTGAGCAAAATGGATAATAATTTAAATTACAATTTTTAACTAGACTTATACACTCATAGGTAAGTTATGCGAACTGAGGTTTTTCTAAGAATGTTTTAATATTTACTAACTGTTCAGAATTGAATAAGAGACTGGTTCACAAGCTGTTATCAATGGTCATGTAGTGAGATGGAATGATGATATGAATGTTGGCACGAACAATAATACAAATGTCCGTGTAGAAAAATAGAAGAACACAACTGGAGTAGAGATGTCGTTTAAACAAGGCTACCTTACGTGAGTCAGCCATCCATGGCCTCCCCCCTGACACCCTCCTGGTGTCACATGATCAGCTCTCAGTATGATCCAAAGGTTGACCACATGTCCATAGGTTGGGTCACGTGGGCTCTCAGCTTTCGCCATCAGGGGCAAGTCGATGCCACTCTCGCCATCAGCGATGTGTCCTCATGGTGTGCTATTACTCCCCAGTCAGTTTCCTTCCTGCCCGGGTGTAATCATCCACCCATGTAATAGACTGACTCAAGTTTTCAGACCACACAAGGGAGGCTGCTTGAGCTCAGTGAACTTTTGCTGCATTGGGGTTGTCCAGTTACTTTGCCATCGTAACTTCATGGAATACTCAATATGGCGACAAATTTTTAAAAAAAAGACCACACGGAAATAAATCCGATCTCTTCCCTTCTGTCTGTTTCTCCTAATCTATCCAACTGTCTATTTCTTCTTAAAAGCAAAATCTCTATTATACTCTTTCAAATCCAATTCTGAACTGTTTTTCTTAAAGGTAAAATTCTCAACTGTCTTTCTTTTCACAAAGCCATTCTGAACTGTTCCTTTCTTAAATGTAAATTCTCAGCTCAACTGTTTCTTTTCTCAAAATCAAATTCTGTACTGAACTGGTTACTGTCTCTTTCTACATTCACTTTTTATCCCTGCTTCAAGGTCGTAATCTTTTCACTTGTTTCGAGGATTACGTGAAAAATCTGCAAGCTGGCAATATTGCCATGCTACATACTCCTGTCATTCAGAGCATGTGATTCTCAAAAAAAAAAGTCCCTTTGTTCTCATTTTCTCGTACAGAATACCTGTACCTCAGTGCACTTCAAATTCTACAGTGCCAGATCCCAAACAATGCGTACAATTACAAAATAAACAATACTCTCAGTAAAAACATTGTCACACTGAACCCATACAAAGATTTAAAAGTGTTTCATAATTAATACGATCAGAAAGCATTTCACCTGATTTATACCAAATTTCATAAATTAAAATTAGTATTTTCAAATGGAAAACTCCCTTCATTGATTATCTTGCACAGAATATCATAATGGCAAAACAAGTGTGGACGAAAACCGCAAAATCACCAACTAACAAAATGTACCTTTGCTTATATGCATATGTAACAAAAACAGATTTATTAATAAACGTTACAATGTAGCTCCTAAATTACGAGCTGCTTTGAAGAAATATAGAGGGGTTTATTTATTTGTGTTTTCAGACTAGTATTTTCTACAACGCATTAACTAAATATTATGCGCAGGTTGGGCGGCTTTTGGCGACTAGCCTGGACGATTGGCTTAAACACAAGAAAAATAATAATTTTGGCGCTTCCCCGTGACAATTTAATACTGGAAGTTTTCAGACTAACTCCATGTTGTGAGAGAGAGAGAAAGAGAGATAGTGTGTGTGTGTGTGTGTGTGTGTGTGTGTGTGTGTGTGTGTGTGTGTGTGTGTGTGTGTGTGTGTGTGAGAGAGAGAGAGAAAGAGAGAAAGAGAGAGTGTGTGTATGAGTGAGAGTGTGTGTAAAGTGAGGATGAAGGAAAACACAAAAGAAAGGTTGAATCTCTCTTTAATTATTTCCTTTCTCACTTTCTGAACTTTTAACCTGATCTTTCAGTTCAAACACACACACACGCCATATTCCATCATCACGGGTACAAAGACTCAGTAAAAGGCCTGTCACGAATGTCCTACTTACGGCTAGTAATATTAATTCTAGATCCAGGTACCCCTCGTCAAAACACTTTAGTAAAATCATATGACATAGACAATTTACAGGACAAAGAAATGAAAATATTTCTCATATTACTAAATGTTTGCTTTGTATTACTTTTGCCAATGTATATTTTTGTTAGCTATTCAATAATAATTTAAACGGTTTATAAAATGTCATTTTTAACAGATTCAACAACAGATTCAAACACATATCAGAGAACAGATACAACTAATTATGGTGAGCTCTGTTCCACTCTACAAAATTAAATTATTATAGAAATAGAAAACATAGTAATTTTATTTCCAAATTAACTATTATAAAATTAGAGTTTACAGTACATTTTATTTTGTTTAAATTAAAGTATTGTGAAATAGAAAGTAGACTAAATTCTATTTTTAGAAAAGAAGTATAAATGATCTTTTAATCTAAACGTACCAAGAGAAATTTCATATTAACAATGGAAAACTAAATTTATAATACTATGTATTTTTTATATTACATTGTATGATATAATATATGATATGATATGATATGACGTAACGTGACGTTACGTGGTGTGGTGTATTATATTATATTATATTATTATATTATATTATATTATATTATATTATATTATATTATATTATATTATATTATATTATATTATTTTTTACAGCTATACTACGATTTAAGCTGTGTTGTGTTTGATTACATTATATTATATTTATATCATTTACTGTTACACTATGTCGCATTATGTTATTTTTTTTAAGGGATTCTTACTGTATTATTTGAAAATGCTGTTGAATCAAAAAATGGTAAACATTAATCATTTTAATTATGGATTTTTATCTTTAATTAACTATTTGACCTGTTACCCTTAGAGTGTCCCTATGGTTTTTATGGATCTGGATGCAACTATCGCTGCTACTGTAATGGTCCTTGTGACAGATGGTCAGGCTCGTGCTTAACTGGCAAGTTGTTTTCATTAGTAAATTTTATTATTCTGTTTCTCTCGTATATGTAAGTGTTCATAGAACTAGAGACAGAGTGACTATCATATATATGGTTATTTTAGTCATTGATTAACTCATTTAATCAATTTGAAAATGTTTTACTGCTGATAACAGCCCCCACATCCTAATCTTCTCTTACAGTCACAACAGTTTATTCAATCTTACCTTTTGCTTTACGGGACATTTATCATACATTATAGAGACAAGCAAATTAGTTGATATTGTCTTCTGAAAATGACATAATACCTCCTACTCTTTTAATTATGAATCATTTGTTTTTATATGGCTCGTCCCCCAAGCTAATCCCCATCAACCGTGATTCAAGGAAATTAACTATGATGTAGGAAAAGATAACACAAAATGTAATAATAAAACAATAAAAGAAGAAAAAATGTTTTTAGATACAATAAATGCCAGTGAGAGCATTCACTACCCTTCACTGTCCATCAGTCTAATTGTTTATAGGGGATTAATTATCAATGGTGATTGGTTTTGTAGATAGGAACATAGCTTGTTTGTCAATGATGGCGAACAGTCCCAATTATGTTCACTCAATCAAGGATAGTAAACATAAATATAGCAGTTAGTAAGAAAATTATATTTCCTTGCTTAACAAAGTGTTCTTTCATGATTAGTACATGTGTACTATTTTGGTTTTCCATTAAAGAAGCTTCAGTAATTAGAAAAACTAAATGTGAGATTTATATAAATCTGCCACTCATCACAAATGAATAAGAAATACAGGAAGTTTCCAGACTAACTCCCTGTGTGCATGTGTTTGTGAGAGAGAGAGAGAGAGAGAGTGTGTGTGTGTGTGTGTGTGTGTGTGTGTGTGTGTGTGTGTGTGTGTGTGTGTGTGTCTGTGTGTGTGTCTGTGTGTGTGTGTGTGTGTGTGTGTGTGTGAGTGAAAGTGTGTGTAAAGTGAGGATGAAGGAAAAGACAGAAGAAAGGATGAATATCTCCTTAATTATTTCCTTTCTCACTTTCTGAACTTTTAACCTGATCTTTCAGTTCAAACACACACACACACACACACACACACACACACACACACCATATTCCATCATCACGGGTACAAAGACTCACAGTAAAAGACCTGTCACGAATGTCCTACTTACGGCTAGTAACATTTAATAATAATTCTAGGTCCAGGTACCCCTCGTCAAAACACTTTAGTAAAATCATATGACATAGACAATTTACAGGACAAAGAAATGAAAATATTTCTCATATTACTAAATGTTTGCTTTGTATTACTTTTGCCAATGTATATTTCTGTTAGCTATTCAATAATAATTTAAACGGTTTATAAACTGTAATTTTTAACAGATTCAACAACAGATTCAAACACATATCAGAGAACAGATACAACTAATTATGGTGAGCTCTGTTCCACTCTACAAAATTAAATTATTATAGAAATAAAGAACATAGTAATTTTATTTCCAACTTAACTATTATAAAATTAGAGTATACTGTACATTTTATTTTTTAAAATTGAAGTATGAAAATAGAAAGTACACTAAATTCTATTTTTAGAAATGAAGTATAAATGATCTTTTCATCTAAAAGTACCAAGAGAAATTTCATATAAACAATAAAAACAAAATGTATAATACTATGATTTATTTTATATTACATTATATGATATAATATGATATGATATGACAAGACGTGACGTGGTGTGGTATATTATATTATATTATATTATTTTATTTTATTTTATTTTATATTATATTATATTATATTATTTTATATTATATTATTTTTTACAGCTATACTACGATTTAAGCTTTGTAGTGTTTGATTACATTATATTATATTTATATCATTTACTGTTACATATGTCGCATTACTTTATTTTTTAAGAGATTGTTACTGTATTATTTGAAAATGCTGTTGAATTAATAAAAAGGGAAACATTAATCATTTCAATTATGGATTTTTTGCTTTTATTTAACTTTTTTACCTGTTATTAGTAGAGTGTCCCTATGGTTATTATGGAGCTGGATGCAGCTATCGCTGCTACTACTGTAATGGTCCTTGTGACAGATGGTCAGGCTCGTGCTTAACAGGCAAGTTGTTTTCATTATTAAGTAAATTTTATTATTGTAATTTTTCTCGTATATTGAAGTGTTCATAGAACTAGAGACAGAGTGACTATCATATATATGGTTATTTTAGTCAGTGATTAACTCAATTAATCAATATGAAAATGTTTTACTGCTGATAACAGCCCCAATATCCAAATCTGCTCTTACAGTCACAACAATTTATTCAATCTTACCTTTTGTTTTACGGGACACTTATCATACATTATAGAGACAAGCAAATTAGTTGATATTGTCTTCTGAAAATGACATAATACCTCCTACTCTTTTAATTATGAATCATTTGTTTTTATATGGCTCGTCCCCCAAGCTAATCCCCATCAACCGTGATTCAAGGGAATTAACTATGATGTAGGATCAGATAACAAAAATGTAATAATAAAACAATAAAAGAAGAAAAAATGTTTTTAGATACAATAAATGCCAATGAGAGCATTCACTACCCTTCACTGTCCATCAGTCTAACTGTTTATAGGCAACAGATTAATTATTAATGACGAGTGGTCTTGTAGATAGGAACATAGCTTGTTTGTCAATGATGGCGAACAGTCCCAATTATGTTCTCTCAATCATGGATAGTAAACATAACAGTTAGTAGGAAAATTATATTTCCATGCTTGACAATGGGTGGTTTCATGATGATTACGGTTAGGAAGAACACTTTGTTAAGCAAGGAAATATAATTGTGTTCTTTCATGATTAGTACATGTGTACTATTTTGGTTTTCCATCAAAGAAGCTTCAGTAATTAGAAAAACTAAATGTGAGATTTATATAAATCTGCCACTCATCACAAATGAATAAGAAATACAGGAAGTTTCCAGACTAACTCCGTGTGCGTGTGCGTGTGTGTGTGTGTGTGAGAGAGAGAGAGTGTGTGTATGTGTGAAAATGTGTGTAAAGTGAGGATGAAGGAAAAGAGAGAAGAAAGGTTAAATCTCTCTTTAATTATTTCCTTTCTCACTTTCTGAACTTTTAACCTGATTTTTCAGTTCAAACACACACACACACGCCATATTCCATCATCACGGGTACAAAGACTCACAGTAAAAGACCTGTCACGAATGTCCTACTTGTGGCTAGCAACATTTAATTCTAGGTCCAGGTACCCCTAGTCAAAACACTTTAGTAAAATCATATGACATAGACAATTTACAGGACAAAGAAATTAAAATATTTATCATATTACTAAATGTTTGCTTTGTATTACTTTTGCCAATGTATATTTCTGTTAGCTATTCAATAATAATTTAAACGGTTTATAAACTGTCATTTTTAACAGATTCAACAACAGATTCAAACACATATCAGAGAACAGATACAACTAATTATGGTGAGCTCTGTTCCACTCTACAAAATTAAATTATTATAGAAATAGAGAACATAGTAATTTTATTTCCAACTTAATATTATAAAATTAGAGTATACAGTACATTTTATTTTTGAAATTAAAGTATTGTGAAAAAAGATAGTACACTAAATTCTATTTTTAGAAATGAAGTAAAAATGGTCTTTTAATCTAAAAGTACCAAGAGAAATTTCATATAAACAATGAAAAACTAAATTTATAATACTATGTATTATTTTATATTACATTATATGACATGATATAATATGATATGATATGACATGACGTGACGTGACGTGATGTATTATATTATATTATATTATATTATATTATATTATATTATATTATATTATATTATATTTTACAGCTACACTACAATTTAAGCTGTGTAGTGTTTGATTACATTATATTATATCTATATCTTTTACTGTTACATATGTCGCATTATTTTATTTTTTAAGAGATTGTTACTGTATTATTTGAAAATGCTGTTGAATTAAAAAAAGGAAAACATTAATCATTTCAAGTACGGATTTTTTGCTTTTATTTAACTTTTTGACCTGTTACCCTTAGAGTGTCCCTATGGTTATTATGGATCTGGATGCAACTATCGCTGCTATTGTAATGGTCCTTGTGACAGATGGTCAGGCTCGTGCTTAACAGGCAAGTTGTTTTCATTAGTAAATTTTATTATTTTAATTTTTTTTCTCGTATATGTAAGTGTTCATAGAACTAGAGACAGAGTGACTATCATATATATGTTTATTTTAGTCAGTGATTAACTCAATTAATCAATATGAAAATGTTTTACTCCTGATAACAGCCCCCACATCCTAATCTGCTCTTACAGTCACAACAATTTATTCAATCTTACCTTTTGCTTTACGGGACATTTATCATACATTATAGAGACAAGCAAATTAGCTGATATTGTCTTCTGAAAATGACATAATACCTCTTACTCTTTTAATTATGAATCATTTGTTTTTATATGGCTCGTGCCCCAAGCTAATCCCCATCAACCGTGATTCAAGGGAATTAACTATGATGTAGGATCAGATAACAAAAATGTAATAATAAAACAATAAAAGAAGAAAATTTTTTTTTAGATACAATAAATGCCAATGAGAGCATTCACTACCCCACACTGTCCATCAGTCTAACTGTTTATAGGCAACAGATTAATTATCAATGACGAGTGGTCTTGTAGAGAGGAACATAGCTTGTTTGTCAATGATGGCGAACAGTCCCAATTATGTTCTCTCAATCATGGATAGTAAACATAACAGTTAGTAGGAAAATTATATTTCCATGCTTGACAATGGGTGGTTTCATGATGATTACGGTTAGGAAGAAAATTATATTTCCTTACTTAACAAAGAGTTCTTTCATGATTAGTACATGTGTACTATTTTGGTTTTCCATCAAAGAAGCTTCAGTAATTAGAAAAACTAAATGTGAGATTTATATAAATCTGCCACTCATCACAAATGAATACGAAATACAGGAAGTTACCAGACTAACTCCATGTGTGCGTGTGCGTGTGTGTGTGTGTGTGAGAGAGAGAGAGAGAGTGTGTGTGTGTATGTGTGAAAGTGTGTGTAAAGTGAGGATGAAGGAAAAGAGAGAAGAAAGATTAAATCTCTCTTTAATTATTTCCTTTCTCACTTTCTGAACTTTTAACCAGATTTTTCAGTTCAAACACACACACACACACACACGCCATATCCATCATCACGGGTACAAAGACTCACAGTAAAAGACCTGTCACGAATGTCCTACTTGTGGCTAGCAACATTTAATTCTAGGTCCAGGTACCCCTCGTCAAAACACTTTAGTAAAATCATAATAACATAGACAATTTACAGGACAAAGAAATTAAAATATTTATCATATTACTAAATGTTTGCTTTGTATTACCTTTGCCAATGGATATTTCTTCTCTATTCACTAATAATTTAAACGGTTTATAAAATGTCATTTTTAACAGATTCAACAACAGATTCAAACACATATCAGAGAACAGATACAACTAATTATGGTGAGCTCTGTTCCACTCTACAAAATTAAATTATTATAGAAATAGAGAACATAGTAATTTTATTTCCAACTTAACTATTATAAAATTAGAGTATACAGTACATTTTATTTTTTTTAAATTGAAGTATTGTAAAAATAGAAAGTACACTAAATTCTATATTTCGAAATGAAGTATAAATGATCTTTTAATCTAAAAGTACCAAGAGAAATTTCATATAAACAATGAAAAACTAAATTTATAATACTATGTATTTTTTATATTACATTCGTGACGTGACGTGACGTGACGTGACGTGACGTGGTGTGGTGTATTATATTATATCGTATCATGTTGTGTCGTGTTGTGTTGTGTAATGTTGTGTTATAATAGATTAGATTAGATTATACCGCTATACTACGATTTATGCTGATTGTGTTTGATTATATTATATTTATATCATTTACTGTTACATATGTCGCATTATGTTATTTTTAAGGGATTGTTACTGTATTATTTGAAAATGCTGTTGAATCAAAAAAAACAGTAAACATTAATCATTTCAATTACGGATTTTTTGCTTTTATTTAACTTTTTGACCTGTTACCCTTAGAGTGTCCCTATGGTTTTTATGGATCTGGATGCAACTATCGCTGCTACTGTAATGGTCCTTGTGACAGGTGGTCAGGCTCGTGCTTAACAGGCAAGTTGTTTTCACTATTAAGTAAATTTTATTTTTCTGTCTATCTCGTATATGGATAGTAAGCATAACAGTTAGTAAGAAAATTATATTTCCTTACTTAACAAAGAGTTCTTTCATGATTAGTACATGTGTACTATTTTGGTTTTCCACCAAAGAAGCTTCAGTAATTAGAAAAACTAAATGTGAGATTTATATAAATCTGCCACTAATCACAAATGAATAAGAAATACAGGAAGTTTCCAGACTAACTCCATGAGTGCGTGTGTGCGCGCGTGTGTGTGTGTGTGTGTGTGTGTGTGTGTGTGTGTGTGTGTGTGTGTGTGTGTGTGTGTGTGTGTGTGTTCAAGAGAAAGTAAAGGCGATAGTTGAACTTTCTCACTCACACTCATTCATTGTCAAAATAATTAAGCATGCATATATATACATAAAATAAATTGTATTAAACTCTAATAATTCAATAAGAGGAACACCAAACTGAACTATTTGCTGGCAGTAGTTTAGTCCAAAATATTCTAAAATTTTCGGATTGACCTTGGAAACTTATCGAAGAGCAGTTTTTGTGCTATTGTGAGAGAAAGTTAGTTTGAGTTCTAGACAGTCTGAGTGCTTACCAGACTCTATTTATTTCTCTCACTGGAATGTAGGTCAGTATGGTTTTGTCTCCTTACTATGTTACATTGACTTTTATGGCTAGAACTTACTTTTACAAACAAGGGGATTTAATCCAGTTAATAGGTGTCTAAACAGTAGGTTTTCCTACAAGGGCTTAAACTCTAGGCTAAGGCTGTAGACCGAAAAAATTCTTTTCACGGCCATAGTAATAAACCAGTGGATAAAGGCTGCATCCGTGATCGAATTAAAAGAAAGATCTAGAAATTGAATGAAGCTTGTATTAGACTGTAAATATTATGAAAGTCATGAGAACGTGGACCAATATATTATATCCCTACTTCTCTCTGGTCTGCATAGAGACCCATTTATATCTGTATTTCTAGCATGTCTAACTATGTGTCTGTCAGTTTATCTACCTATCTAATCAGTTTAATTTCTATTTGCCTATATTTTCCTCTATAATTTGCTCTATCCATTTTAAGTCTATCCATCATCTCAAATCATTGTTTATCAATAATCTTGAAAAGTATGGTTGAATATGCATACATGAGAAAATATGTTTAGCATCATTAAAGCATATTATGACTTACAATATGTTAAACATTGCATGCAAGCCACTTTGAATCAATACACTGAATAGTGAATAGAAAGATGAAGTGATAAAGAGAACATATGTTGTTTTATATAATATATGCTTGCATATCCTTCAGTGTGTTTAAAGTGCCTTAATGTGTGCACGGAGGTCGTGTGTGCGAGCATATATATGTGTGCGTGTGTAGTTGTGCATGTGTATGTGCGTGTACATTTACAGTTATAGTAGCATTGTTCTGTTGAATTATTTTTGTGTAGAATTTAAGCCAAGATTCATTCACTTCATATCCGCAGCATTCTGGGGTTTCATTTCTTATTTCTTTATTTGTTCTTCTAGTACTGATTTTGATTCTTGCTTTTCGTTTGACTCTATACTCTAGCAGAGATATTTTGCAAGTTATATATAAGATAAAGAGCAGATAAAATTGAAGTAATGACCTTACATATTTAACACGATAGCTTATGATTTTTTTTCTGGCAACTGATACTTCCATTACAACTTCCACGACCATGAAGACCTGGTAGTCCTATAAAATACATCTGAAGGAGTTGATGCTAAATGTTTAGGTGTAAACAACTACATTATAAAAGATAATTCTTTGAAAATATTAAATATAACATGTATGTAATGATCAAATTATCATGCACCCAGCAAAAGACACCCTTTGTACTTAGATACACTGCCTGCACTAAGACATTCAGAACTTAGAAATACGGTCTTAACTTGGAATGTCAGCAATTAGTTAAACACTTTGCACTTCGATACTCTGTCTGCACTTAGACACACTGCACTTACACTGCACTTAGACACACTCTTTCTACATATGACAGACTCTATGAACAAGCAAATCAATGTAAGGGCCTAACAGACATCAGTGTCTGGGCTTTTCATAAATAATAATGTCAAGGGCTTTGCGAGCTCATTAGGTCTGCGCTTTAGATATTAGTGTCTGGGCTTTGTAGATATATTAGTGTCTGGGCTTTGTAGATATATTAGTGTCTGGGCTTTGCAAACACATAAATGTATCGACTTTGTACATATATCGATGGTGCGCTCTTCAGACATCAATATCTGGGATTTGCAGACAAAACAGCACTAGGACATATCAATATCTGGGCTTTGCATGCCCAATAGGGTTTTGTCTTTATAGACAGAGAGTGGGGTTTGCTTTATAATTTCCGAGGTTTGCAGATACAAGAGTATATAAAGAGATTTAATTTGTTGTTCGATGAGTGTGTTTCATATTACTAAATGATTGCTTTTTATGACCTTTCCCAATGTATATTTCTGTTGTTCAAGTAGTGTTTCATATTACTAAATGTTTGCTTTGCATTACTTTTGCCAATGTATATTTCTGTTAGCTATTAATAATAATTTTAACGGTTTATAAAATGTTATTTTTAACAGATTCATCAACAGAAACAAACACATATCAGAGAACAGATACAACCAGTTATGGTGAGCTCTGTTCCATTCTACAAAATTGAATTATTATAGAAATAGAGAACATAGTAATTTTATTTTCCAACTTAACTATTATAAAATTAGAGTATTCAGTAAATTTTATTTTTCCAATTGAAGTATTGTGAAAATAGAAAGTACACTATATTCTATTTTTAGAAATGAAGTATAAATGATCTTATAATCTAAAAGATTATCTCCAAGAGAAATTTCATAAAAAACAATGGAAAACTAAATATAATGAAACTGTTAAAGCCAGAATAATGTATTGTTATAATACTTTGTATTATTTTATTTTATATAACATTATATAAAATAGTATATGATTTGATATGATATGATACAATACGATACGACTTGATGTGATGCGATGCGATGTGATGTCTCGTGACGTGACGTGACGTTATGTTAAGTGACGTCACGTCACACCACGTCACGTCATATTTATTATATTATTCATTATGATATTTCTAATATAGATCTTGTTTCAAATGTAATAATAATTAATCTCTCATACGTAAATCATTTGAAACATGATCACCAATGTCAGCTCTCCTTCCTTTTGAAAAGTATATTTCTAAAGAAATGAAGATAACACTATAATAGATGCAGAATATAAAAGTGATATTTAACAATTGAAAATAAGGAAATGACGATCGATTTATTGTCTTTCCTCAAATTTTATCCATATACTCCTTCTCTGGTAACACTTTATCTTTTACTTGTGTAGAGCTGTATTATCGCTACTCTTGTTAAACAGTTTTCTACCCATAACACCTATCACTGTTTTCTCTTCTTCTGAATACAGCCTAATGGTAAATAAAACCATGGCTTGAATGCAGCTCCATCTCTCCTGTCTCAGCATGAGGATTTTAGATTATTTAATTTTAACATTCACCTATGCTGACAACAGACTGGCTGCCAAGATCTGCCCTTTAACCCCTAAAACAAGAAAATACAAACAATAAACCCGATCAATAATACATGTTTACTAAAATTAATCAGACGCTTTCTCTTCCAATACCCGGTTGTGCATGAATATTATGGGAAACATCATTTGGTGTTTGTAGGAGGCTTTCTTGAACAAGTGGCAGAAAGTGACGTCAGCATACGCTTACAATAATCTATATAATTATTTCTTTTTGAAACAACTTCAAGTGACGTCAACATACTCTTACAATAATCTATATAATTATTTCTTTTTGAAACAACTTCAAGTGACGTCAACATACTCTTACAATAATCTATATAATTATTTCTTTTTGAACGAACTTTTAAGTGACGTCAACATACGCTTACAATAATCTATATAATTATTTCTTTTTGAACGAACTTTTAAAGTGACGTCAACATACGCTTACAATAATCTATATAATTATTTCTTTTTGAACGAACTTTTAAAGTATCTGGAATTGCTCCTTATACTATAAATAATAAGCATACACCAAATCGACTTTGTTGATTTGATTTCACCATTCTTATCTCTGTGTCCTAGGCTGTCCCTATGGTTATTATGGACCTTAGTTGATTTGATTTCACCATTCTTATCTCTGTATCCTAGGCTGTCCTTATGGTTATTATGGACCTTGGTGCGACTATCGGTGCTACTGTAGCGGTCCTTGTGACAGATGGTCCGGATCATGCAGCACAGGTTAAGTCCTGTTATTATAATGTTTGTATTATATACTGCTCTTTCCTGTTTGTGTGTAAGAGTTTATATATGTATACATCTATTTATGTATCTGTTCTACATGTCTATTTATCCTTTAACCGATCGTTCTATTGTTCTTTCTATCATCTTATATTTATAACGTCTGTTCAACTTTCCTTCTAATTATTCTTCCATCTAGTTACTGTCCAACTATTTTTTTCTTCCATCTAGCAATCAAATTATATCTACCTATCTGTCAATATCGAATCACTTATCTTTCCATCTATGTGCTACAGTTTGACCATCTGTGTATGTCTTTATTATTAATTACTTCTGTTTACCAATCTATCTATGAATATTTATTATTAATTACTGTTTACCAATCTATCTATGAATATTTATTATTAATTACTGTTTTGCCCATCCATCTATGAATATTTATTATTAATTACAGTTGTCTGCCCATGTATTTATGTATATTTGTTATTACTTACTGTTGTTTGCCCACCTATCTATGTATATGTGTTAGGAATTACTGATGTTTGTGAGATGCGTTATGCACGAGTAGTAAATCTTTAGTTGTATGTCAAATGTACAAAACTATGAACTTTAACGTTAAATTTATTAATTCTACTAATCAGCCAATTTAAGTAAAAGTCTTTTTGGACAAAAGAGATGTTTCGACAAGGAGTTGAAGAGCCAGTTTTGCATGAATAAAATTTTGCAATTATGAATGCATTATTTAATTATTAAAATTATTACTGTACTCCACTTGCGTCAGACCATAACGCTCTCGCTGAAGAAAGTTAAGCGACTTCGCGCTCAGCATAATTGTGCCTGATGTTGGCCCATCAGTGGCACTCCGCTCAGCATAATTGTGCCTGATGTTGGCCCATCAGTGGCACTCCGCTCAGCATAATTGTGCCTGATGTTGGCCCATCAGTGACACTCCGCCCAGCATAATTATGCCTGATGTTGGCCCATCAGTGACACTCCGCCCAGCATAATTATGCCTGATGTTGGCCCATCAGTGACACGCCGCTCAGCATAATTGTGCCTGATGTTGGCCCATCAGTGGCACGCCGCTCAGCATAATTATGCCTGTTGTTGGCCCATCAGTGGCACTCCGCTCAGCATAATTATGCCTGTTGTTGGCCCATCAGTGGCACGCCAGTCAGCGCAAATAGTAATTCCATTGCAGCCGGTATTTTCCCTATCATTTGCTGCTGCTGCTTCTGATGCTGCTTGCGATTCTGCTGCTGAAATGAACCAGAATAGAATGATAATGGTATAGGTGCTAAAAACTTTATTGCTATTATCATAATCATCAAGGAAGAGCGACTGTTTTCCATGTATGATGTGTTTTCAGATACGTGTCTTTGAGAAATAATAGAGAAAAGGGATGGGGTGAGTGTAGCATTAATTTTATATTTGTTTACAAAAAATTAAAAATTCAATAAAAAATGTAAAAATATACATTTTCTTGTATGTAGGTGCAAACACGGCTGGTTGTCCTCTACTGTTGTTAGTAGTAACAAAAGTCCTGTTAATACATTGGACAAATTTACATTCACATTTCATTGCTTCTTTTGTCTTTCATATTTACTGACATTGCATTCAAAGTTTTATTTTAAATGACTGTTTGCCTTAGATTTCAGGCCAGGCTTTGATATGACGTCATGAGTGGAAAATTGCTCTCAAACAGTAACACCCAGGGATACAAAAATTCTAATAGAACCTGTGTTTGTGTAAGATTAAGTACTGTAATTATTTGGAATACAAGAATATAAATTTATTGTTAATTACTGCAATTTGTGAGATGCATTATGTTCAAATAGAATTGATTTATTTGTATGGGGAATGTATAAAATATTACGACCTTTAATTTAGCTCGATACACAACTGTAGTCTTTGAACTGTGTAAAGGTACACAACAAAAATTGATAAATTGACAATACTCTATATTAAGACATATCAGCTATTTAAGACTTTCGTGTAAGCTTTTGATGTGTTGTTTTGTCTATCCCAGTTGACAAATCTGCTTAATTGTTGTTATTAATAACGCAAGACTACTATTTATGCTATAGCATGTTATCATTGATGTTATTAATAAATTTATGCTATAGCATGTTATCATTGTTGTTATTAATAAGGCAAGACTACTATTTATGCTATAGCATGTTATCATTGTTGTTATTAATAAGGCAAGACTACTATTTATGCTATAGCATGTTATCATTGTTGTTATTAATAAATTTATGCTATAGCATGTTATCATTGTTGTTATTAATAAATTTATGCTATAGCATGTTATCATTGATGCCACACATCTCAATTTCTTATTTCTGTTTTTTTTTAACCTGTTTCTAATGTCAAGGGAAACAAATCAGCGGATTTGAAATGTACACAAAGAAATGCAGAAAGAAAACCTTCAATACACAATAACTATTTGTCTACAAAGGCCAGTGTAAGTAATTAAAAAATAAACTCACTCAGAGTATGTAAGTAAAAGAAAAATTAAATTCATAGTAGAAGTATAAAATGACTTTTTTTTTTGTTTTGTTGATTTTTAATCGGCATTTATAGAGTTCAGAATAATTATCGTGCATTACAATTTTTACTTAAATAATTCTAACAGCCAAAATAAGTTTTCCTTTATTGTCGTTTTAAATATTTTTTTTATTTTTTATTTTTAATAGTATTTTTTACTCATACACATCTTCCCAATAAATTGAACATTAAATGCTAGTAATTTAGCGGTAACACTTGCCTCGTTCAAATATTCCTATTATGCAGTCAGATAATCCAGCGTCGGCAGTGACTGTTGATGAGAGTGATCACCCTTGCCTCACCTCAGCACGCATACACACTTGCTGAACTTCCAGTTCACCGCCAGTCGACAACTACTTCCAGTTCACCGCCAGTCGACAACTACTTCCTGCTTTGACCTATCGCAAGACACTCAGCTTTATGTAGAAGCTTTTCTCGGGTTGATTCGTCACTTGACTTAGATTGATTCGAGATGTTCATACACTGATTCGTCACTTGACTTAGAATCTTAGATTGATTTTCAGATGTTCGTAAACTGATTCGTCACTAAACTGTAAAGTGTAGAACAAAGAGAATTCTCGTGCGTTCTAACAGTCTGAAAAATCTAAAGTGGTGACTGAAATAAGGACTTTTGATAGATATTTAAGAAGTGAACATCAATCAACAATTTAATATTTGTGCTTTTAGTTTCAAAAATATAGTTAGATGGCTGGAAGAATAGATGTATGGGTATCACAGAAGGAAGGACGGGTGGGTGGGTGGTAGGGAGCTAGTTAGACAGACAGACAGAATGGATGGACGGACAGATAGATAGATAGATAGATAGATTAGATTAATAGATAGATAGAGAGAGATAGAGAGATTAGATTAATAGATAGAGAGAGAGAGAGATAGAAAGATAGATAGATAGATAGATAGATAGATAGATAGATAGATAGATAGATAGATAGATAGATAGATAGATAGATAGATAGATAGATAGATAGATAGATAGATAGATAGATAGATAGATAGATAGATAGATAGATAGATACTTAAGAATCTAATGAAGCAACTGAGATTTATTTAGTTGTTACTTAATGTCATCATGATTCCAATTAATACTCGCACACTGGCCAGAGACTTTTTTTGTTGATTTTCGTTGCATTTCCATTCTGCTTTATAAAACAGTCTGTTGAACTAATGAGAAGATTTTAATACCGTGTCCTCGAATCAACATTTTTCATTTACACCTCCATTTAATTACATCTAGACACTAATAACACTTTTCATTTACACCTCCATTTAATTACATCTAGACACTAATAACACTTTTCATTTACACCTCAATTTAATTATATCTAGACACTAATAACACTTTTCATTTACACCTCCATTTAATTACATCTAGACACTAATAACACTTTTCATTTACACCTCCATTGAATTATATCTAGACGCTAATAACATTTCTCCTTAACCAATTAGCAATCACCGTTTCATCTATTTTCACATTTTAATATGCAAATAATAAAGAAAATAATCACATTCGCTAATGAGCGAAATATTTACATATATATATATTTCATCTTAAACTCTTTTTGGTCTTTTCTTTTGATATATTTGAATGTTATAATTAGGGAATTAAATTATATAAATACATATATGTCAAGCAACCTATAAAATAAAACAGTAAAATATCTTGAGTAGGTCATTTCAGATTTGAGAATGTCGCCGCTATACTCTGGGGTGACTTTGTAATAATGACTTATACCAACTATGTATAATCGGCTATGATACAAGACATCTACAAGTGTCGGTGCAGAGTATGGGTCACTGGTTAAATATGTATATCTGCAACTGTTACGCTGATATATTGGTACGTCGCCAATTTGGCTCCGCCCCCCAACTCAGATTCAGCTGAGATTTAATGTTTATGAATAATATATAATGATTATGATTAACGAACAGAGGACAAGACGAAATCATTAGGTTATCACTTTGAACTACGAAAATAACGATAGGACTAACAAGCACGCGTTTAAAATAATAACAAGAAATTTAATAAAAAGAAAAAGTTAAAATTTAGCAAAACAAGTTCATCCTAAGCCAGTTCATTTCACTAAAGTCACGCTCTGGATAGGAACTTTGCATTGAAATGACGTCAGTCTGGTAGACTTGGATTTTGCCAGTCAATAGATCGCCACGTCCCAATTCAGCCGGGACAAGTAGAACGGCCACACAGGCACAGCCACACAGGCAAGCAAAACAGGCAACTATAAACGAGCAGCCGATAACAAAATAAAAGCCCTACAACACAAACAATTGCAAAGCCTAAATTTCCAGTCCAGTGCTCTATTAATAAATGCTAAGTTTGGCATAGGCCTCTGAAAGGAAGAATATTTACATATTCAAATAAAACATAGTATATAACATCCTAATAAAACATAACCATTCACACAAATACAAAGACGTTTTTACCTATATAGCCAGGGTTTTCTCTGCATAAATACGACCCAGATGTTATTGGGGGAAGGACCCTTTTCTAGTTGTCACCCTCAGACGATTTTTCAGAAAGTAGTGAAGATAAAATTTTCAATGTGGCTTTTATTACCCTGCGTCTGTTAGACTCGCTTCTGACCTGTCCAGTTCTCTAGCACTAATACGATTACGCTAACAACTCTAATCCGTACCCGCTGGCACACACTGAACGACACGCTCCACAGACATCCAACACCAGTCAATAAATCTCCCCCCCCCCCCCCAATGTACACTCTCTGTTCAAGGCCTCACTTCTAAGTAACCAGGACGCAATACACACTCACTCGTTGTTCTAACGTTCAATTTAAATAAATGAAAATTTAATATTTTAATAAAATATATATATATGGGAACATTTCCCCATCATACAACAGAGAATATATATATTTTTTTAAAGTGCAAGTCACATTTCATCATCTATTATCATTTGGTTTATTATTGTTTTGTTTCCTTACATGTAGATTTTATGCATTTTTACTGGTTTGTTGGATGTTTCTTATCTCTGCTAGTTTCTTCTTGTTTGTTTTGTTTGCTTCTTTAATCTTAGTTTGTGTCTAAAAGAGTTTTTATTTCTCTTCTAATTTCGTTCTGCTCTTTCTATTTCATTCATTTAGTCTTAGAAATAGACAGTGACAAACAAATATAATTATCCAAACATGGATTTGTGGAATATTTATGTCAAATTTTCTATTTCATTGTAATTGTCTTTTGTATATTTAATTTATTTTAATAAATTTATTGACTTCTTATGCATATTGATATTGATATTCCTACGTTGAATAAGAAAATGGGTGGAAGGGGGTTCACTAAATATAAAGTTGGATGTGTCTTCTCTTTAGTAAGTTTTCCACCTGCAGAAAACCTTATGTGAGTGTAAATGTTGTTTTATGTTGTGGAAATGTGAAAACGTTGACAACGCCAAAATATCCGCCAAGTGAGAGACGAGTGGTGTTTGTTGGAGGATCATTAATAAAACAAAATTAATATTTTATCACTTGAAATTTGTTATGAAAGATTAATTAATAATAATAATTATTATCTTCATTAACTATATGGCGCGCGTGTCACAGATTGTAACCCACTTCCGGGTTAGGTATCCGAGCAGGATTCATTCTGCTCTGGGCAATGCAATATGGGACATAACTGACCTCTAACTTATGGCTATGGACTAATAGGCAACAGCTCAGAAGTTAAACACTTCGCTAGACAGCAGCCTTGGTTACCTATTCCTCACACCACCCCATCCAGCTCTTCAGTCATTCACTGGTAAACTTTCCAGTTACTCACCACCCCATCCAGCTCTTCAGTCATTCACTGGTAAACTTTCTGGTTACACACCACCCCATCCAGCTCTTCAGTTATTCACTGGTAAACCTTCCGGTTACACACACCCACACACACACACACACACACAAGCTATTCCCATTTGAATTTGAAATTCTAATAATTTTCTTAATATTTAAGCTTTCCGTTCTCTGACACACTCGGCACCACGATTCAAATATCTTCATACTCTACTGCAGAAAAATAATAACGAACTTAACGCAGTGGGATAATACTAATTAAAATGCAATAAATCGATATGAAAGAAATGGTGGACATGAATATTATTGTTACAAAGACAGATACATATATATTTGCATGCATAAAGATTTGACGGAATACAGACAGGTATACTGGACGACATAATGGCAGAAATATGACGGGATACAGGTATTATATGTTTATATGAAAACGTAATATGGAGTGCAAAAGAGCAACATACATAATGAAGGAGACGCAAAACAAAATAAAGAAAATAAAGAGGCGGAAATAGGTATAGACAGACAGAGAGAGATTATTCACATATAAAACAATCTATGTTACCTTAGTTGCCTGTTGTGTATAAATGAACACATTAAACCACGTCTAACAATTATCAATAATAATAAAAGTTACAGTGAATTGGACTCCAAGGACATTACCAGACGACTCCAGTTATGTGAATGGATTTGCTAGTGTCAATGATTATCTAATGAAGATGATATTAAATATGACTTAATTACCTCTCCACTTTCAATCCGTCTACAATCATACACTAGGTCCACGACAGGGTCTTTGTCTTCTGCAGTCTGGGAGTGACTAGGTCAAGCCCTGGGGCACGTTGTTAATTACGTCTCCCACCCCAAGTGTTACCCGTCCAGATAACCGGCTCCTAACTGAACCTATTCTTATCAGTCTTGAAGCGTTATCAGGCCCTCACAATTTCTCCCCTATTAGGTGACAGACTTGCTCTAAGAAATGTGTCGCGACTGTCTTTGTCAGAACGTAAATTACGTCGATTTTTACGAGCCCCCACTGTCCCCTATACACATTTACCTCAGTTACGTAATAGAGTGAGCAAGTTTTAAGTTTAACAAAATTTATTAAAAATATAAAAGAATAATAACAAATTAAGTTTAAGAAATTTCAATTATGTTTCACATAGGCAGAATCCGAGATTCGCAGATCTCTCAAGAAAAATAACGTGTTACTTCAGAAAAGAGTATTCCCTGCTATCTGTCTCTTATAACAGAATACAAATTAGCAATTCTTAATTTAAAAGAAAAATGACAAATTAAGTTTACAAGATTTGAAATTTGAGATTAAATAAGAATTTCTCTTTCACACTTCAGAACACATTATAGAAAAAAAGAAGATTTTCAACAACATTCATAAGGATTAGAAGACAGGAAGAACAATACAAGAATTAACAAATCACAGAACATTTACAGGTTTCCACGAGACAAAACAAGGATTTAGATCACCTGATAATTTGCGTGCTCCCGGCCAGTATATATATCCGTAAATTACAGTTGCTGGAACAGTTCTGAAATTACCTCAGGTCCTTAGTATTACGAATATCCGAATTCACACATGTCCCGAATTTACCCCAAAATTCAGTCCAACTCAGAATAGTTCGCACTGTTCGTCAACAAATGACAACCAATGTAGATCAAACATCAAACGCTTCAGGTCTTCAGTGCCGATACCTATCTGGTCCTGACATATGTGCTTATCCCCTCAACAGACAAGACTTCGTAAAATTCGTCCTGGTCACCCCTTTTTCAACAGCGGTTGTGGTCAGAGTCGAATCCCTCAGTAAAACTTTCGTTCGGATCCTCTTCCACTTGTGTGTGCGTTACGGTACAATTATACGTAGATGTAGGTGTAACAGTAGGCATCACAGTAGGTGTTACAGTAGGCTTTACTGTAGGCGTCCTTCAGCTGTAAATATACAAGTGAATTTTTGCCACGCATCAGTCTCGTGAATTAAAATATCATAAACCTGCAATTTTAACATTTGTTCTCATTTAAAATTCTTTTTACATAAATTACTTCCTTCTTGCTAGAAAAAAATGCAATTACAGTATCATTCAGTCTATAATATTAATTAATGAAAATCTATAAGTGCAATAAGAAAAAGACAGATTTTATCTATGTACAAAACATAAGTTTTTACCATCTCAGACAATCTGTGTGCTTCTAATCGCGGAAGGACGGAACGCGAGATCTCCTGGTATGACAGATGGCTTAGCCAGCCCCGAGACGGCCTATTTAAGCTATTCGTAAAATTTCCACGTGCTAATCTGCCCTAAGGATAGATTTTACTCCCTGCTCGACTATTGTTCAATAGTCTCGCTTCAGTGCGTTGGCTGAAAGGCTAGGTTGTTAGCGTACGCGGTTAGCTCCTTAGAAGCTGCTCGATTCTGAGATCTTTGGTCACTCTTCCCTTACGTCATGCGTCTCTGTTACGTAATCGTAAGTGTCTTCCCTTCTCATGCGTCTGTGCACTTGGCTGTAGGTGGTTTGTCTGTCTTTGAATCTCCGACTCTATTGTGAGACCAAAGTGTTCCCCGTCTTTAGAAGTATTGTCGTCATTGTCTGCCTGGAGATGCGAGAGTGTTTCTTGTAGATTGTCTACCCCTGTTGTGTGTCCACCCTCCCACACCCTGTTTACGTCAGTCCGTTCTAACCGACTCAACATGTGTGTCCCTTTGTCCTGGCTACCTAAGACAATTACTTCAAAAGCTTTGTTTCCCTTCATGAAAGAATTCTCTTATCATGGGAAAACCCTTTCTAAATATTAAGAAAAGTAAAATTAAATAATTTCTAATTTAATATTTTATAGTTTGCATTTTCTGCGTCACAAACACTTACATATGTACTTATAAAATGGCGTACGTTAAAATTACCTCAGTATATAGGTAGGCCAGGTTGTGGGGGGGGGGTGTACTAGGCCATGTTATGGTGGTGAAATAGGCCAGGTTGTAATGGGGAACTACGCCAAGTTGTAGTGGGGAACTACGCCAAGTTGTAATGGGGAACTATGCCAGGTTGTAGTGGGGAACTACGCCAGGTTGTAGTGGGGAATTAGGCCAAGTTGTAATGGGGAACTACGCCAGGTTATAATGGGGAACTACGCCAGGTTGTAGTGGGGAATTAGGCCAAGTTGTAATGGGGAACTACGCCAGGTTATAATGGGGAACTACGCCAGGTTGTAGTGGGGAATTAGGCCAAGTTGTAATGGGGAACTACGCCAGGTTGTAGTGGGGAATTAGGCCAAGTTGTAATGGGGAACTACGCCAGGCTGTGGTGGGGAAACTAAATTAAATTCGTCAGCTTTACGCACAGTCATTGCCAGATGAGAAGGGTGTTCAGTGTTCAGATCCATTTCTACCCAGCACTTCAAACGGTTTATAATATTATTTGAAACATAATAACAACTGCACCAAACAACAACAGTTAACATTACTGGCGTTGTCAGCACATAAACTGCTTGAAATACATTTACGAAAAGAAAAATAAGCAGCATGAATTGAAATTTGTTATCTGTTTTAAATATTTTCTATTCTGTCATAAACGCCCACTCTCCTTCTACCTCTGTGTGTGTCTCACATACAAACACACGCACGCATGTTTAGTGCGGTGAGTGGAATATGGCAGAGAGACGCGAAAGAAAGAAATGGAATTCCTGATAAGGTCCACATTTCTTCTGCGTGCGAATGGTGAAGACGAAGAGACAGAGCTCGACAAAGAGAATTCGTTGACTACGATAACATTTTGTCGTTAAATGTATTGGCAACATTGACGTGTTTGCTTTGGATAATCAAAAATGTTTAAGCGGAAGAAATCGTTATCAGCATTGAGCACCTAGCTCACAGGTAGCAAAATGTAATAAAAGAGAAATGGCTGGGGTTTTCTATAACTCTCAAAATAGATAGAGAAACAGACAGGCAAGCAGAGAGAGAGAGAGAGAGAGGGGAAGGGGAAGAGAAAATATACGTATATCAAAATTAACATACAATTTATTCCCCACTAGTGTTTATTGTATAAAGCAAATAAATTTATAAATGTACAAATACATTAGGTGTTCTGGAACTTACGTGTTCAATTAAGCAGAAACGGACGTGAGTTTGGATTTCTGTTATTCCGCAAACTTCTTCATGTTTTACAGTTAATAAATGAACAAAAATGTGTTTCATCGATACATCGTAACTGTATAATTTTTTGTTTTAGCGTCTGTATGTTCTATATGTGTTTATTCCTGCGTGTTTTAGTGTGTGTGTGTGTGTGTGTGTGTGTGTGTGCACGCGCGCGCATATGTGAGCTTAAGTATGTACATATTTACTGGAGGTGAATATACATTCGTGTGTGTCTATGTGTGAGCAAATGATTTTGCATTTACACCTATTTTGTGAATGAATATATATTCGTTTGTGTATGTCCGTGCGTGTGTGATTATGACGTGTCATAGCACTTTGTATGTTTGTGTGTGCATATGAACGCATATGTGTGAAGAGAAAAAACCTCAGCATGTGCGAATGTGTTCGAGAGTGCGTGAACCTCAAAATTGTTTGTGTTTATTGTGTGCACGTGTGCGTGTTCATGTTATGTTTAAGTCGTGTTTCTATCCTCATCTGTACGCTAATCTTTATTAATATCGTTCGTGCAATGTGGACGAGGGGAGTAGAATTCATGGATGATATTAAAAAGCGTATTATCCTGGAGGTGTCTGCTTTATTAACATTCCAAATCAGATCAATTTTTTTTTTATCTTGCGCTACGTTTCGATCTCAGCAATAAAAAATAGATTAAAACAAAAGAAAACAACAACGAAACGTTTAGTTTTGAGGCAAATTAAGATAAAATTAATGTAATTCATCGCTGTTATCTCAGCAAGCGAGATGGTTGGGTCTTTCCTTTCCTGACATTAAAGGAAACAACACGCTATTTTTAAAAAATAAAATATAGAACAAACTGAGTTACAAAGTGCCTCTTGTGCATTGCGTGTATCTGCGTTTGCATTCGAACAAGGAAGTAAATACTTTTCCAAAGAGTCGCAACGTGTTACGCGATATTCTTTTGTTTCCTTGAGTACAGGTATTTGACACACTCTCTCTCTCTCTCTCTCTTTTCACAAGAGCTATCACCAGCAGTGTGCGCTGACGGGATTATAGTGCACGAGAAAAGAGTCCCCTCTTGATGTCCCTCTTTTACCTGCCATGTTACGTGTTGGTCTTTGGGTCATCCTGGGGTACGTGGCATATAAACTCACCATCGACGGCGTTGTCCAGGGTACATCAACACTGAGCACTACAGAATATATTTCACGTGAGTTGTTTATTTCTTGCTGTTCTGTTCCGTCTTTACAAGGAAATACAGCTTCGCACATCTTTACCAAAGATCTCTTTCACTGAGTACTGCACTAATTAAAAAAATAAATGACTGCAAAAGAATGTAACTAAGTAAGGAAATACATGAAGAAAGAGGGAAATCTTGAAACAAATGTACCATTAATTAAACAAATCAGTAAAAAAATATAAATAAATATACAAATAAATAAATGAGCGGATAAATAATAATAATTACTAATATATACATACACACATACAAATATGGAAATACATAAATATATACACGCATATCTAAATACATAAGTAATAAAATACGTACAGTAAGAAAGAAAGAAACAAACAAACAAACAAACAAACAAAGAAGTAGATATATACACAAACAAATAAATAACAAATATGCGAGTAAATACATAATAAATATGCCCCCTCACCCCAACATATAAAAAGCTGCCCTAATCAATATTACGTCATAGATGAGTCAAATGTTTGCGGACTGGACGTCATAGTTGGAATAGAAGTTACTAAAGTACTTTGTTAAGCCCGCTGTCTGTCAAGAATGAGAAGATAAATTCTAAATCTAGTAAATCGTGTGGTCCAAATTACTCTTTAACGAAACGTCTCTCTGACGTAATGTAGCAGAAATATGATTAATATTTACGTAGACATATAATGTCACACTAACCTGCACAATCCTAACTTCATCCATCATTCTCAAAGAGCAACTTTAAACTAGCCTTCAGATATCTAAACTCTCAGTTCGTAGTCATATAAAATATTGAATAACAAGAGAAGACGTAACTGATTTGTGTTTGAATGAACAAGATACTTGTATTTTGTAGGGACCTAATAAAACCCCATCACTCGGCCTATGTATCTGACAGAAACAGAGCACTGACTCATTCCTTTACAACAAACACTATCAAATTACTCAAATTAAACGAAGAGGAAATTTTATAAACACATTGTACACCTGCCATTGAAACTGGCTCACGAAACATAAAGAGTGAAGCATAACAGTGGAGAGTAGTGTCCCATTGTATTTATTAATAAACTGTTTTCAAATTCCGTACATTGTTTTCTTTTAAAGACTAGGCTCATTCAAAATGTTCGAATCGGGGTTTGATTTTTGAAAAAATTGGTGGCTTTAACCGACAAATTGATACGTTTGTCTAATGCATTATTTTTATAAACGTGCAGTTATGGATACTTAAAGCTCAACGCTAAAAGTTTAATTAAGAGCGAAAAAAATATGTATATAGTTGAAATAAAAGTGAGCGTGGATTTGTGAAAAGGTAAATTAAACATGAGTTTTTGTAACAGATAAATGGTAATAGCTTTACATCGTAATGGGAATAAGCATGAATTTAGTTTACAATAGGAATCATAATGGACTAATGTCATATAGGATATAGAAAACAATAAACTGGCTGTGGATTTAAGAAGGAAAAAAATGTAAGTATAAATTAAAGGAGACGACCATGGATTTAGATATAAGTGAAATGAGCGAGAATGTGACTCTAGATATAAGTGAAATGAGCGAGAATGTGACTCACACATTTCATACGTTATCAATTTCCTAAATCCCGAGATCTGTGCAAGTTATCAGTGAATAATAACCAATCGTCACAACGGTGAGCTTTACGTATTATCAGAAATGTAAACTGTAAACATGGAGAACTGTTCTGCACGTAGCAAGGAAAGATAACGCTATTCTTATGGTCTAAACTTTCCTGTTAGGTTGTGTGTACGGTCTGTTGTTATTTTTGTTGCTTTCAGTTGTGTGCTTGCCTTCTTGTTTCTTAGTTTACACTTTTCTTTTCGAAAAATCAGAATTAACACTGGCTTTACTGAGCTCCTTTACATTATTAGAATCATTCATGAAATTTTATGAAACAGTTACAGTAGAATTTCTATCACAACTCACCTAGCTGTGGCACAACTACCACCTCCATCCAACTGATTGGTATTAGTGCCATATTAAATAGAAGACAGCTATCAGTAAGGTGTAAAATAAGCAATGTTTCGCTGAACTCCAAGTTCCTAAAGATTTGAATGGGAGGAGAAACGGAGGAATAGATGAATAGATGGACGGACAGGTGAAGGGACAGATGAATGAAAGAATAAAGTGAAATGTGATTAAAATAATGGAATTATAAAATGTTATCGAATGCCTAAAGGTACAGCGTGTTAAGGTGGACATTTAACCTCTCAAGCCAAAGAACACCGGAAGTAAGTTGTCTCTTGGTAACCACAACAGGAATAGGGGACGGGGACGACACGGGTCATGGGTTTACTGACCGAGTCATTCAAAATACAATCGTGTAAGAATGTTACTTTTTTTAATTCCACAGCAGCGATAAAATATTCTTTATCTTTTCCCTTTATCTGCCAGCATATACGACTGCACCAGTCTACAATATCACGTGTGGACACTGTGGTGGCGAAAATAGCACGTGCGATCCGGCCAACGGAGCCTGTCCCCAGGGTTGTGAGGATGGGTGGAACGGGACAACGTGTGAAACACGTACGTAAATAATCCTTTACGTATTTTTGTCGCTAATCCTTTAAACGATCCTATTTTTACAAAAGTGAAAGAAACCTACAATGGTAGGTATTGTATTAATCGACCTGTAAATTTTGCTCTTTTCATTTACCACCATCTTGGTCCTGAACATTTTCAGCAAAAGTTTCATCAGTTTTGTGACAACTTTCATCTATTCTACTGAAAGTTTTTCATTCACAGAATTTACCAAATACGGCTGGATTACGGAATTACCTGTTACCTGTTTATTTGTATTTATTGTTATCTCCATTCCCCCCCCCCCTCATTAAGTAAATAAATCTGACTGAAGTCCCAATGGAATTTAAACACACGGTACAATGAAAGAATTGAAAATATGTAGCAATGGAGCGAGTCTTAAAACGTACATTACACGTCATTCAGATTTTTAGTGCACAAAGTAAGGAAGCGTTCTGTGTTTCTAAAAGATTATTATACAAGTTAATACGTAAGCGTGCTGATTTAGTAAACATGCTAATACGTCAGAGTGCTGATTTAGTATACAGTATACATGCTAATACGTAAGCGTGCTGATTTAGTAAACATGTTAATACGTCAGAGTGCTGATTTAGTTTCTAAAAGATTAAAAGTTAATACGTAAGCGTGCTGATTTAGTAAAAATGTTAATACGTCAGAGTGCTGATTTAGTTTCTAAAAGATTAAAAGTTAATACGTAAGCGTGCTGATTTAGTAAACATGTTAATATGTCAGAGTGCTGATTTAGTTTCTAAAAGATTAAAAGTTAATACGTAAGCGTGCTGATTTAGTAAACATGTTAATACGTCAGAGTGCTGATTTAGTAAACATGCTAATACGTCAGAGTGCTGATTTAGTATACAGTATACATGCTAATACGTAAGCGTGCTGATTTAGTAAACACGCTGATAAGTAAACATGTTAATATGTGAACATTCTTATTGGTAAACAGTGCTGATTTGTAAAAGGACTGATTAGTAAACATGGTGATATTTCAGACTGGTAAGTAACTGGTAACTAAAAATGCAGAAGTGTGCATATGATAACCGTTGAGTATGATGGTCAGTGTGACGAAAATTTAAAAGTACGATAAGTAAGCATGATCAGTAAACAGTAGAAAGTGAACATGATCAGTGAAAAATAATCAGACTGATAAATAAACATATTGAAAAGATAAATTATTTTTAAGTATGTTCGGTTGTGGACCGAGGTCATTCGGATCCTTAATCTGAAGAAACAGCAAACATTACAATACACTTAAATAAAAGTTTGAATAAATAGACCAAATGACAACTAAACAGGCTGACAAATACATTTGCTAATAAGTGAATATAATGATAAAACAAACATAGTTATATATATAAACCCGTAAATAAAGGAACAGCTTGATAATAAATAAAAATGATGATAAATAAACTTGATAATAAAGGAACATGCCAATAACTCAGCGTGATAATAAATAAACCTGATAATAAAGGGACATGCCGATAACTCAGCATGATAATAAATAAACATGATGATAAATAAACAGGATAATAAAGAGATATGCCGATGACTCAGCTTGATAATAAATAAACATGATGATAAGTAAGCTTGATGATAAGGACGTCAAACAACCATGATGACATGTAAACATGCCATTAAAATTTTTAACGACCTTGAAGTTCTCTTTCGCAAACAGAACACGACATGACTTGGAGAAATGAAGAATTGTTCTCTTCAGGTGTCTGTGTTTAAATCTTTTCAATAAAGCAGTACTCAAAATCTGTGCCGCTTTATCTTGCTTCCCGATACTAGCAAACTACATTTTACTTTCAACATTTAAAATGAACTTAGATTTAAATATGCACTTGAAAAAAAATTATTCATATGAGCACAATTTATCTGCTGTGGGCAAATAACTCTGAACCACATAACAACACCGCACGAGGTCAAGATCCGTCTAATGAGGAACAAAACCAGACCAGTGAAGAATAGTTTAACTACAGCTAATGAGGAAATTTTGGGTTGTGAAGGAGTACAATTCTAAAGTGTTATTTTTAACAAAACCGCATAATATAATGACGTCACGGAACAAAGACACAATCATTTCCATCATTTGTGAACAAAGGGTGATCAAGTTTGGAATGTCACGTATGACGAGTCTTGCAAATTTGACTCGTAGCAGCGTTTGTATTAATTTATTTTTCTTGAAGTAGATTATCCTGTATTCAAACGCATTATGCTGCAAGTCATCGTGAAATTTTGTTGGGTCAAAGGTCAAAGTATGTTTTGATTTAGTCTTGCCCATTTTCGGTCACTTCCACTGACCAATAGTCTCCAGATAACCAGTCAGTGGAAATCTAAGTACTACTAATGTTTCCTTTTCGTGCAAGAGAACTGTTAGGTAACTACTAATCGTGCAAATCTATTTTCCCTGCAGGCTTTATTAATCCAATGCTGTCGGTCTATTATGTCCCCGGAACGGTATGTGTAGGTATCAAATTCGGAAATGTTTATTGCAATTAGAGCTTTACTCTTTCATTCTAGAGAGCATCGTATCCCTTGAGCTCAGGGATGCATCTTTTATCTTGCAGCACCATTTTTCTTGCAACTGGAGCGATTGTCCGTGCAGTTTGGGAGCTACGTTTTGCAATCACCTTACACCACTAAAACTACACACATACAGTGTATGATAGCAGCCATTGCCAGAGCCTATGCCCATCGCTTCCTACCCCGGTTTAAGAAAGCACCCGATGATGTGATGATGGGTGATCGACACAAAGACAGAAAAAAAAACTTGGCTTCACACCAAGAATGGGTAATAAATGGCTCGATTAAATTGTGCTCCTCCCACCTCCCGGCGTTTCTGCCACATTCAACAGAGGACAATGGACAAATACATACATTACAGAATGATGAGACAAAAATATGAAACAATAAGAATTTAACGAGATGAACAAACAAAAAATAAAACTTTTGTAAATATCATATATTTTAGTTGGAACAGAGAGTACTCCTGGCAATAACCAGGTCAAATATCTTTTGGAGCAGAGAGACATTGCTGATATGGACGTACATACATAATTATAGACATAGACATACATGATTACAGACAGACACAATAGTAACCCCCAACATAGTTACAAACACAGTATAGAGAGAGACATTGATATGAACATAAACATAGGCATGGATGTAAACATGGAAATACATATAAACTGACATAAACGTAGTCATGTATATTAGACAAAGATATCGATTCAAACATGGACACATAAACGTAGACATAGTAAAGATATAGGCAGAGACATGATCACAGACATAGCAAAGATACAGGCAGAGACATGATCACAGACATAGTCAAAGATATGATAATAGTCAAGGGTGTATATATGCATAGACATATAATATAAACAAAAATAAGGATACAGGATTGGGCATCCCAACGGACACCGGGAACAGTGACATCAACAATGACGACGACAACAGTGAGATTGACAGGGGGAACAATCCAGACATGTATAGACACTAAGTAGAGACTTGTTGTGCTACTAGCCTGGGCTCTGGAGGATACACCTCCCAACCTCTCTCCCACAACATTGGGAACTACGACAACGACATCAACCACCACTGCATTAGCCCACGCACTACAGGGCTAATGTATGCTTCTACCGGCCGGACATGAACTCCACAGACGAACGAGCCACCACACTACAACGTGACATCCTTAAACATAACAACTTTAACTTCAGAAAAATCCTACATCAACTTCGACTTATCCATTAGGCCACCACCCCACCACCACCACACTCCTTCCCCAGCACGAAATAGGCCTAAGCCGGAAGCACTCTCCCAAATTCACTCAGTCAGTATTTACTCTTTGTAAGCAAACACTTGGTGAGGCGGTTAAACACTATATGAGTCTCTCCCGTTATGATAATGGGTTGTAAAAGGAACAGACCCTTTGTTTTGTTATTGTGGGCTTTGGGTGCCTACACTTTGTTATTCATATGACATGTCCTGTTGAACGTCTGCTAGCTTTCCCTTTCTTGTGAGAGTTGCCATTTTCCCTGTAAAAGGCTGAAGTTAAGTCTTTGTTTTAGACAGTGGCCACAGTGCGCGTGCAAAGTTATAATTGACTGAACTGACCCTTTAGGTTCATTGTCAGTGACGAGAAAATAGGACAGAAAATATTTCGCTTTGTTCTTTTAAATATTATTATTAATTTTCTTTTAATTACATTTTTGTTAATTGTTTCAGTCTCGCGTAATCTGATAGTGTAATGTAACTTCTTTTGTTGATTGTCGTAACTTATAGAGATAGTCTAATTATTGCACCTGTTCTCTTCCCGTCAATAGATCTATTTATTGGTCTATTTTCATATATCTATTTCTCAATCTGTTGCTGAGGGGGCGGGGGACGTGTGTCAATCCGAGAATACCGGCGTAACAGTTGCAACCGGTAGTCCATAATTCTCATCGACACGTGTAGATATTTTATATCATTAATAATTAATAATATTTTGGTAAATGCATTATTACAACGTCACCCCAGATTACATAGCGACACAGTTTTCAAACCAAAAACTAAAACCACGTGTCAGATGTAGACATGTTGTCAAATACAGTTTTGAACTTTTTTTGTTACTATGTTTCTCAAGTGATTTTTTTCTATTAATGTTCTAAAATGATTGATTGACTTAAATAGACTTATTAAGTTTGGTTAGAACTCTACCTCCGCCTCACTCTCGGAGTTTTAAGGATAAAACCTCGAGAGTCAAAGAGCCAGTCTTACCACAATTTTACCCTGATTTAAGGCCAAAAATCAACGATCATTCGGTCCCAGACTTGCAAGGCACAGTTATCTTTTCCTGAGCGTCGCCGGCTCTCGTCTCTTCGTGAGAAAATGGGGGAGTAGTAGTAGTGGTAGTAGTAAAGTATGGGGGCGCTTCCGGCTTCCTCCGCTTTTGCGCACAAACGGGGGAGGTGGGGAACTTACGGATTTGACCGTGTCAGCCAAGGTTCAGTGTGAGTTATAATAGTAGCAATAGCAATACTTACCTAAAATATTAGTAGTAAAAGAATGATGATAGCAGGATTAATATTAACTATAGAAGTAGTACTAAATTGTAAAAGTAGTTATGCAAATAGTGGAAGTAACAGCAATAAATAGAAGTAGTAATAGTAATAAACTGATAATTGAAACACACTGCACAAAGACCATGATAAAAATCATTGTTAGACAAAGGGAGAGAATCCAATTAAACGAAGTCGTTAACGATCGATAGTGTGACAATCTACTTTGAACTAAGAAAGGCGAGGTTTTTAATTATTTCATTTAATTAATTTGATCCGTATTATTAATAATAACAAGCATTATAAAGTCTACTTTGAACTAAGAAAGGTTTTTACTTATTTCATTTAATTAATTTGATCCGTATTATTAATAATAACAAGCATTATAAAGTCTACTTTGAACTAAGAAAGGTTTTTACTTATTTCATTTAATTAATTTGATCCGTATTATTAATAATAACAAGCATTATAAAGTCTACTTTGAACTAAGAAAGGTTTTTACTTATTTCATTTAATTAATTTGATCCGTATTATTAATAATAACAAGCATTATAAAGTCTACTTTGAACTAAGAAAGGTTTTTACTTATTTCATTTAATTAATTTGATCCGTATTATTAATAATAACAAGCATTATAAAGTCTACTTTGAACTAAGAAAGGTGAGGTTTTTACTTATTTCATTTAATTAATTTGATCCGTATTATTAATAATAACAAGCATTATAAAGTCGAGATAAAATAAAACAGAGCACCTATAGGTGAATCAGGTGAAGTAGTATTTATAATACCACAAAATGTCAACAATATTAATGACTGTAGTCGTGACAGCGTGACAGTAATACTAATACAAGTGATTACGAAAAAATTAAATAATAATAACAATAAAGAGTGCAAAATAAAACAAAATTATATAACATTATTTCCTCACCGAAAATTAAAATAAATAAATCCATGAATAAATATTCGAATAAATCCAACGCAAAGTTTAATGCATGGATTGAATAATTCTCACCCTACCTCCCATCCCGCAGTATCCCCACCTCCCATCCCACAGCACCCCCACATGACCCCTACCTACTATGGTGCGAAATTATTGTAAACTGGAAGTAACACCCATTTAATTTGAAGTAGTAGTAGCAGCAGCAGTAGTAGTATCAAAATAATGCTAGCATTAAGAGTATTAGTTATTGTAGTAATAGAGTAACAGTAGTACAAGCAGTAGTGGTAACAATGATCATAGAGAAACAAACACTAGTAGTTAGAGTTATAACAGTAGCCATGGTCTGTAATATTACCAGTAGTAGGTATTACAGCACTAGTGGAAGAGGAACAATTAAATAATTATAATAGTAGCAATGGTCTGTAATATTATCAGTAGTAGGTATTATAGCACTAGTGGAAGAGGAACAATTAAATAATTATAATAGTAGCAATGGTCTGTAATATTATCAGTAGTAGGTATTATAGCACTAGTGGAAGAGGAACAATTAAATAATTATAATAGTAGCAATGGTCTGTAATATTATCAGTAGTAGGTACTATAGCACTAGTGGAAGAGGAACAATATTTTGTAAATGTAACAAGTCTATAGTAGAAGTACTGCATTGCTTAGTAGTGTCAGTAACATTAGCAGTTGTAAGTATTCTAGCACTAATGGTAGAGAAACAATATTTGTAAAAGTGACAACAGTCTATAGTAAAAGTACATGCATTGCTTAATAGCAATTGTATCAGAAGCAGTAGCAATGGTGGTAGCAGCAGTAGAGGTAATTGTTGGTAATGTTACACTTTATAATTTCAACCGTAATGTTACACTTTATAATTTCAACCGTAATGTTACACTTTATAATTTCAACCGTAATGTTACACTTTATAATTTCAACCGTAATGCTACACTTTATAATTTCAACCGTAATGTTACACTTTATAATTTCAACCGTAATGTTACACTTTATAATTTCAACCGTAATGTTACACTTTATAATTTCAACCGTAATGCTACACTTTATAATTTCAACCGTAATGTTACACTTTATAATTTCAACCGTAATGTTACACTTTATAATTTCAACCGTAATGCTACACTTTATAATTTCAACCGTAATGTTACACTTTATAATTTCAACCGTAATGTTACACTTTATAATTTCAACCGTAATGCTGCACTTTATAATGTTAAGGAAACTGGAATTAAATTCTGAGTGTGAACAATACTTCCTTTTAAGCTTAATAATTTTTCCTATTTAGATCTTGCGTTTACGTTCGAGTCCTTAGCAAAACATTAAAGTAATAGTACTGAGTTGGCGTATTTGGAAAGATTTTCCATAAATCAGTCACATTCATTTATGCACTAATGAAGTAGGATGTTTTTTTCTTCAAAACCTCGCTGGATAAAGTAAAATAAAATTTCATAGTGTCACATTATTAAATATACGCATACACACATACACGCACACGCACACACACACACACACAAATACTCATTTACCAGGTGTGTCCCAGAGGCTAACTGTATTAAGCTGTAACGTATTTTCATTCATCTCTAGCTTGCAATGGTACTTACGGACAGAACTGCTCACAGACATGTGGACATTGCATTGACTCGGAGGTTTGTGACAATGTAGATGGCACCTGCAAGTTGTGTGCCCCTGGTTTCACTGGTTCAATGTGTAACGAGAGTAAGTAATACTCGGAATTTTAAATAGCTTAATTCTTAAATTGATTAAAACAGCTTATTAATTTGTTTACATTACAATGAAAGGAATTTCTGTTGCAATTACAGCATAAAGCTAAATTGTTTTCTTTCTATTATTGTCTTTTAATTGTTTCATATTGTTCAGTTAAAATTTGACATTGAGAAATGGGAATGAAAGGTTTTGTTTATTTGAATTGTTTATATTTTAATCATTGTAATACATGCAAATTGTAGCAATATATTACTGAAATGTCATTTGTTTTTAATTGCAGTTATGGTTAAAAACTGAAAGAAGTATTAATGTATATAAGTGAATTCTCAAAGAAAAGAATTTATTTTCATGTACATGTAGTTTACTTTTATATATTTACATTTTTATAATGTTTTCCATTTCTACACTCAAGGCTCCGTACAACTTCACGTTCAGCCATCAGAGCAAAATCTAATACATATACTTTGTATCAAATATAAAATAACTAACATAAATAATTATTATAATTACATTTGATTTAAAATATGCATTGATAAATAGTAAGAAAAGGGTGATCTCAAATAAGAAGAAGCGTAGGCTGAAAAACTGACTGATTGGGCTGACTGACTGATTGAGTATTTGGAATGATGGCCATTGCTATATTTTTGATTATGTTGTTGTTGTTTTCGTTGTCTACTGAGGGGAGGAGGAGTTCTTATTCTTTTTATTCTTATTCTGCATTTCGATTTGCTTTCCTGCATATATATAAATAGTATTTCATTCTGTCTGCGTTTTTATAATTGTAGTTCCTATTGGTTGAAATGCCTTGAGGCATGGTTCAGGTGAGTTTGGTAGTGGAGACAGTAGAGGGATTCCTGAAAATAATTCTTCCCATTCTTCTTTTAGTTCAGGGTCTATTGCAGACGCTGTAGTAAATGTGGCTTGAGTGGTGTTTCTTTGCTTGCTATTTTCTTTTCTTTGGGTGGGGGTGGGTATGTTGTCATTAAATGTCTGGAATGTTTTCCTTCCGTATGTGTGCATCTGCTTTCAGATCTTTCTTTAACCACTTTTCTGTAAGTTAATTGTCGTTTGTGAGGATTTTTTTCCTTCATCTGTTTTCTGTGTTGTGTTTGGTTTGGTTGTTGGAGGAAATTCCTAAATGATGATCATATTCGTTCACTTTTCTATTTTTGTCTTTTGTTGCCAGTACTTCTTGAACGGTTGTGGCCAGCTGGTGAATATGTTGTCCTGGTTAAGATTTTTCTCCTTGCCATGTTAGTTTCAGGGTGGTGAGAGTTGTTTTTACCATTGTTGGTTGATAATTTTTAAGATGGTGATTGTTCCTAGGATATGATAGTTCATTATAATAATTATTTATCATATAAAATTGACACTTCAAAAATGTTTATAACATACGATCCTGCTTTAGCTTAGAATAAAATTGAAACTAAATTATTTTTTAAACAGGCAGAAGTGTTTGCTTTTAACTGTGTTTATTTTTCTGAGAAAAAGGAAAAACATACCTGGGACAATAGTTCAGAGCTCATACGGGTTAAAGGGCATAAGGGCAAGAAAGAAGTATCCCATCACATACACGGACACCTGCTAAAGTGTTTCCTTTTTAATGTTTACAATTATTTCTATTTTTAATTAGATGTTAATTAGTACAACTATTAAATGGCAAATCCAAAATTATGATAATCTTCATGACATTTGACCTCAAGGTTTAGAGTACACTCACGTAAAAGTTGAACTCTATATGCAAATGTTTTCGCACTGAATGCTTTCCGTGAAGAATTCAAAATAACTTTTACCATCGTATTTTAGATTATTATTTACTTCACTGAATGTTGTTGCCTTTGTGTAAATATAATTTAATTAGTCGAAGAGATACACAGTTTCAGTATTAACACTAGTAGTAGTAGTAGTAGTAGTAGTAGTAGTAGTAGTAGTAGTAGTAGTAGTAGTAGTAGTAGTAGTAGTAATAGTAGTAGTAGCAGTGTTTGTAGTGCACACAGCTGAAATAGTAGTAGTGGTAGTACTAGAAGTGTTGTTACTGCTGTTTGTCGTTTCACCATTATTGTTGATGCTAGATATAATAGATGGGAAAGTTTTGTGTGTGCGTGCGTGTGTTTGTGAGAGACTAATGTAACAGACCGGTGGAAAAAAATAACTGTTTTATGAGTGTGTATATCTATACATGTGCGTACATGTACGTATAATAAAAAAGCAACAAAAGTGCAATTTGAACATTTAGCAATTTGTTCAGCAATATCATCTTCAGACACACTTATCTAACAATGCACCTATACAAATAAAAATCTCGTATTTAACAATGCACCTATACAAATAAAAATCTCGTATTTAACAATACACCTATACAAATAGAAATCTCGTATTTAACAATACACCTATACAAATAAAAATCTCGGTTATAACAACACACCTATACAAATAAAAATCTCGTATATAACAATACACCTATACAAATAGAAATATTGTATATAACAATACACCTATACAAATAAAAATCTCGTATATAACAATACACCTATACAAATAGAAATCTCGGTTATAACAATACACCTATAGAAATAGAAATCTCGTATTTAACAATACACCTATACAAATAAAAATCTCGGTTATAACAACACACCTATACAAATAAAAATCTCGTATTTAACAATACACCTATACAAATAGAAATCTCGTATATAACAATGCACATATGCACATATCATCAAATAAATAGTAATTGTCAGTCTCTACCAAGAAAGGAGCTATTAATTTAGCCTGGTCGCATTACATAAATATAAAAATTCAAACAATACAATAGGCACTGTTATAAAAGTTAAAGGGTGCGTACACATTAAGTTTAAACATCTAAGTTGCAAGGAAGGCAGACCGGATGTTTGTAAGTTGAAGTCTAGAAAAGGACAAAGAGAAATAACTAAAATAAATTATCTAAACTTGTAGATTTGACCCTGGCCTCCAGTACTGAGTACAATCCAGAAATATCAAAGAGAAAGTTGGTAGTCTTAACCCCGGGGTGGTATTAACAGTAACGTGCCTTCCATCCATGAATGATTAGGTGTGGAGAAATGGATTGACCCACAGGTCTAGATGTGTTGCAGGTGTCACATGACAAAGGTGACAGCTTAGATTGAAGAATAAATTTAAATCACTTCTCTTCAGATCTACCCTCACTATGGCTGAAAGGAAGGGAGGGAGTCTAGCCCATTAAGGATTTTAAACGTTTGTGTGCTTGTGTGGATTAAAAGACTGAGAAAAATGAGAGCACACAATTCTCTGTAACGGAATTCATGAATCACTGATACAGTGTTTCTTTCACCATTTGTCTTGGCAGAAACTAAACATATGATATTTGCTTCAGTGAATGATATGTCTATGGTGAACTGTAATAATGTTAGACAGAATATTATATACATTTTAATCTGTAATTATTTTTCAGTTCAGTGAATTTTGTCACTCAGATGTCTTGCCTCTGATACAGTTTCATAGCAATTTAATTGTGGCAAGATATTTATTACTGCATTGTTATTTGCATGGTTGTTCCTTGTTTGTTGCTCCTTGTTTCTTCTTGTTTGGTTGTTGGTTGTTGTGGTTTTCATCCCGTTACATTCGCCACTTGGTTTTGGGTCATTACAAGTTCAGCCAAGTCTAGCATCTTTGTTGTAGATAAGCATGAGAAAAATCATGATGTCACCCACTCACTGCATGGTGTGAAAGGAACACCAACACTTGGTGTAATCAGATAAGTGATATTCTGAAACCTAGTGTCACTGAATGTGTATTCTAATTATATTGACTATTTCAAGAGACTGTTGGGTCAGGAGACTAATAACTTCAGATGAAAAATAAACTTTTGGGGAAAATTAGAAAATGGAATGACAGACTTTTAGGGCAGGTTAGATCTCTCTGAGATAAATAGACCAATGATTTAAAATTGCAAATTATGAGTAATTTTGATTTATTTGTTATCCGTTTTTTATATAATTTAATTTATTTAATTTATTAATTTTTCACTCATCTTTGTGTCATTCCTTATTATCTTCACTTTATGTCAAAATCGCCTTGTAATGTGTTGTTTCTGTTTTCGTTTTTATTTTTGTGATGAATACTCACTGGGAGCTCATTGAGCAACTGGGAGATGTGTCCCTCAAATGCTGAGATGTCCTAGATTTTAATTAGTTTATGGGCTACCAAAAGCAATCAATTCTATTATTGGCAATAATGGTGGCAGTAATAATAAAGTATAATATCAACAATGGCAGCAGTAATAATAAAGTATAATAGCAATAATGGTAGTAGTAGTAATTGTTGTATGATGGGAAAATATTCCCACATATATATTTTATATAAATTTTCATTTTGGGGAATGAGTGCGCAATACGTCCTGTTTACAGAGAAGGGAAGCCCTGAAATGAATGAGAGACGTGTGGAAGATTTAGGGACTGGCGTTTGATGTCTGCGGTGTTTGAAGTCTGCGAGCGCGGCGGTCAGCGTGTGATCAGTGTGTACGCTTAGCGGGTGGTTACAGTTGTTAGAGGGACATAATCATCTTAGAGCTAATGAATTGAACAGGTCAGAAGCTGGTCTAAGCAGGGTAATAAAAACCACAGTGAAAATGTTATCTTCACTACTTCCTGAAAAATCTGAGGGTGACGACTGAAAGGGTAGTCCGCCCAAAACAACACTGGGTCGTATATGAGAGAAGAAAACCCTGGCTATATAGGTAAAAGCGTCTTTGTATTTGTGTGAATGGTTAAGTTTTATTAGGATGTTATATACTATGTTTTATTTATGAATATATTAATATTCTTCCTTTCAGAGGCCTATGCCAAACTTAGTAATTATTAATCGAGCACTGGACTGGACACTTCGGCTTTGCAATTGTTTGTGTTGCAGGGTTTTTTCTTGTTATTGTGTATTCTCGGCTGCTCGTTTATAGCTGCCTGTTGTTTGCCTGTGTGGCCGTTCTACTTGTCCCGGCTGAATTGGGACGTGCCGATCTATTGGCTGGCAAAATTCAAGTCTACCAGACTGACGTCATTTCAATACATAAGCTAAGTTCCCATCCGGAACGTGACTTCAGTAGAAATGAACTGGCTTAGGATGAACTGAATTTTCTAAATCTTGTTAACTTTTTCTTTTATTAAATTTATTGTTATTATTTTAAAACGCGTGTTTGTTAGTTCTATCGTTATTTTCGTAGTTCAAATGATAATGTAATGATTACGTCTTGTCCTCTGTTCGTTTAATTATAATCGTTTCTATATATATATATATTTATAATTATTCATAAACATTAAATCTCAGCTGATTCTGAGTTGGGGGCGGAGCCAAATTGGCGACGTACCAGTATATCAGCGTAACAGTTGCAGATATACATATTTAACCAGTGACCCATACTCTGCACCGGCACTTGTAGATGTCTTGTATCGTAGCTAATTATACAGAGTTGGTATAAGTCATTATTACAAAGTCACCCCAGAGTATAGCGGCGACAGTAATAATAAAGTATAATAGCAATAATGGTAGTAGTAATAACAAAGTATAATAGCAATAATGGTAGTAGTAATAATAAAGTATAATAGCAATAATGGTAGTAGTAATAATAAAGTATAATAGCAATAATGGTAGTAGTAATAATAAAGTATAATAGCAATAATGGTAGTAGTAATAATAAAGTACATGCAATAGTACTAGTGACAGTAGTGGTAGCAGTAAAAGTTGTTACTAACTATAGAAGTATAGATAAATGCAGCAGTAAATATACAAGTAGTAGTAGTAACAGAAATAACAGGGGCAAGAGTAATAAAGCAACAGTATTAATATAGTAGTAGCAGTAATAGAAGAAGTCATGGTGCCACTTAAAAAATTAAGGAGTTATAGCTATGATACTAGCAGATATGAGTAATATTAGCAGTAGTAAGTAGTTGTGGCACTAGTGGTAGCGATATGTTAGCAAAGATACCAGTAATCTATAGTAGTAATATTAGCAGTAGTAAGTAGTAGTGGCACTAGTGGTAGCGATATGTTAGCAAAGATACCAGTAATCTATAGTAGAAATAAAAGCATTGCTCAATAATAATTAATTACAACAGAAGCAGTAGCAATGGTAATAGAAGCAGTTGGTGTAGAAAGTGTCATGTGGCTGTGCTCCATCATCCTTCCATTTTATATCCTTTCAAGCACAACTATAATATTATAACTTATAATCTCAAAGAAAATGGGGGAAATACTGAGAACCCTCCTCCCTCTATGTTTAGGAAATATTCCCATTTACATCATTTGTTTTTGCACACGTCCTAGCAAATCACTAAAGTACTGTTAACAGGTGATGGATTTTGAGCATTTCTGTAAATCTATCTGTAACACCCAGAATGCAAATCACTAAAGTACTGTTAACAGGTGATGGATTTTGAGCAATTCTGTAAATCTATCTGTAACACCCAGAATGCAAATCACTAAAGTACTGTTTACAGGTGATGGATTTTGATCATTTCTGTAAATCTGTCTGTAACACCCAGAATGCAAATGGCATAAGTACTAATTAATTTTTATACTTTTCTTAAATATTTAATTTCTTGAATTTAATTAATTGTCCGTTACTCTCGATTTTTTTAAACAGATTTCTTGTAAGTGAGAATACAAATACTGTTAAATGTCAATTAGGGGTTGGATAGTCCAGTCTATTGATATTTATGCAATTGTGTAATCGGTACTATTTAGCAGGGCCACCAGATGTGCATTCTGTAGGACTCAGTCATGCATGAGCACACATTAATTGCTGTGGTCACTTCTATGAGCCAGTACTACTTGTGCATAAATATAAATCAATTCTCATAAGTAACTGAAACTTAAAACACAGGCCAGAGCTAGCCAGCATTGTTTACAAGAATTCCTAGGATTGTCAGTCTGAAAGAATATTCTTTCTAAAGAACAGATATGTCCCCACTTAAGAATTTGAAATAATAGTAAGATGTCTCGAGGCCATTACATCAGCCAGTCAAGTCAATTAACCTTTTCTTCCTGATTTAATAGAAGTTAATGTATGCATATATATAAACTAGCCCAACATTTTGAACAGACACTTGTAAACATGTATTTTCATTCATCTCTAGCTTGCAATGGTACTTATGGACAGAACTGTTCACTGCCATGTGGACATTGCACTGACTCGGAGGTTTGTGACAATGTAAATGGCACCTGCAAGTCGTGTGCCCCTGGTTTCTCTGGTTCAATGTGTAAAGAGAGTAAGTGATACTCGGAATTTTAAATAGCTTAATTCTTAAATTGATTAAAACAGCTTATTAATTTGTTTACATTAGAATGAAAGGAATTTCTATTGCAATTACAGCATAAAGCTAAATTATGTTTTCTTTCTATTATTGTCTTTTAATTGTTTCATATTCTACAGTTAAACTTTGACTTATTGAGAAATGGGGATGGAAGGTTTTGTTTATTTGAATTGTTTCCTTCAAAACCTCTCTGGATAAAGTAAAATAAAAATTCATAATGTCATATTATTAAATATACGCATGCACACACACATACACATTTACCAGGTGTGTCCCAGAGGCTAACTGTATTAAGCTGTAACATTTTCATTCATCTCTAGCTTGCAATGGTACTTACGGACAGAACTGTTCACTGCCATGTGGACATTGCGCTGACTCGGAGGTTTGTGACAATGTAAATGGCACCTGCAAGTTATGTGCCCCTGGTTTCTCTGGTTCAATGTGTAAGGAGAGTAAGTAATACTCGGAATTTTAAATAGCTTAATTCTTAAATTGATTAAAACAGCTTATTAATTTGTTTACATTAGAATGAAAGGAATTTCTATTGCAATTAAATCATAAAGCTAAATTGTGTTTTCTTTCTATTAGTTAGTATTTCATTCTGTGTCTGCGTTTTTATAATTGTAGTTCCTATTCGTTCAAATGCCTTGAGGCATGGTTCAGGTGAGTTTGGTATTTCATTCTATCTCTGTTTTTATGGTTGTAGTTCCTTTTGGTTGAAATCCCTTGAGGCATGGCTCAGGTGAGTTTGATAGTGGAGACAGTAGAGGGATTTCTGAAAATAATTCCTCCCATTCTTCTTTTAGTTCAGGGTCTGTTGCAAGGGTTGTAGTACATGTGACTTGAGTGGTTTTTCTTTGCTTGCTATTTTCTTTTCTTTGGGTAGGGGTGGGTATGTTGTGATTAACTGTCTGGAATGTTTTCCTTCCGTATGTGTGCATCTGCTTTCAGTTCTTTCTTTAACCACTTTTCTGTAAGTTAATTGTCGTTTGTGAGAAGGATTCTTTTCCTGCACTTTATCTTATCTGTTTTCTGTGTCGTGTTTGGTTTGGTTGTTGGAGGAAATTCCTAAATGATGATCATATTTGTTCACTTTCCTATTCTGTCTTTTGTTGCCAGTACTTCTTGAATGGTTGTGGCCAGCTGGTGAATATGTTGTCCTGATTAAGATTTTTCTCCTTGCCATGTTTTTTTTCAGGGTGGTGAGAGTTGTCTTTTCCCCATTGTTGGTTGATAATTTTTAAGATGGTGATTGTTCCTCAGATATGATAGTTCGTTATAGAATAAAATTGAAACTAAATTATTTTTAAACAGGAAGCAGTTTTTGTTTTCTAACTGTGTTTATTTTTCTGAGAAAAGCGAAAAACATTCCTGAGACAATAGTTCAGAGTTCATACGGGGTAAAGGGCATGAGGGCAACAAATGTTTATCCCATTACATACACGGACACCTGCTAAAGTGTTTCCTTTTTAAAGTTTACAATTATTTCTATTTTTAAAAAGATTGTAATTAGTGTAACTATCAAATGGCTAATCTTAAAATATGATAATCTTCATGACATATGACCTCAAGGTTTAGAGCACACTCACGTAAAAGTTGAACTCTATATGCAAATGTTTTCGCACTGAATACTTTGCGTGAAGAATTAAAAATAACTTTTACCATCGTATTTTAGATTATTATTTATTTCACTGAATGCTGTTGCCTTTGTGTAAATATAATTTAATTAGTCGAAGAGATACACAGTTTCATTATTAACACTAGTAATTAATAGTAGTAGTAGTAGTGTTTGTAGTGCACACTGCTGAAATAGTGTTAGTGGTAGCACTAGTAGTAATAGTAGTAGTAGTGTTTGTAGTGCACACAGCTGAAATAGTGTTAGTGGTAGCACTAGTAGTAATAGTAGCAGTGTTTGTAGTGTACACAGCTGAAATAGTGTTAGTGGTTGCACTAGTAGTAGTAGTAGTATTGTTTGTAGTGTACACAGCTGAAATAGAGTTAGTGGTAGCACTAGTAGTAATAGTAGCAGTGTTTGTAGTGTACACAGCTGAAATAGTGTTAGTGGTAGTACTAGTAGTAATAGTAGTAGTAGTGTTTGTAGTGTACACAGCTGAAATAGAGTTAGTGGTAGTACTAGAAGTGATGTTACTGCTGTTTGTCGTTTCACCATTACTGTTGATGCTAGATATAAAAGATGAGAAAGTTTTATATGTGTGTGTGTGTGTGTGTGTGTGTGTGTGTGTGTGTGTGTGTGTGTGTGAGTGCGTGTGTTTGTGTGAAAAACTAATGTAACAGACCGGTGGAAAAAATAACTGTTTTATGAGTGTGTATACCTGTAAATGTGCGTACATGTATAAAAAAGCAACAAAAGTGCAATTTAACATTTAGCAACGTGTTCACAATAACATCTTCAGACACACTCATCTAACAATACACTTATACAAATAGAAATCTCGTTTATGACAATGCACCTATACACATATACATCACATAAATAGCAATTGTCAGTCTCTACCAAGACAAGAGATATTAATTTAGCCTGGTCGCATTGCATAAATATAAAAATATAAAAAGTCAAACAATACAAGAGGTACTGTTATAAAGGTTAAAGGGCGCATACACGTTAAGTTTAAACATCTAAGTTACAAAGAAGCAGGATGTTAGTTAAAGTTACTGAACTTGTTACGCATATTGATAACCAAATGATGGAAAGAAAGAGAGACTGGTGTCTTCTGGAGAAATAATATAAATTAAGATTCACTTCACCTGTAATTAGTTATGGATGATTAATTATTATTAATAAAATAACCATTAACTAGGTGGCGTAGGCGTCATACTATCTGTCCGTCTATCTATCTATCTGTCCGTCTATCTATCTGTCTGTCCGTCTATCTATCTATTTCAAAAGGGTGTCCGGATCCGTTAGGTAAATCCATTAATCTGTAACATTTATTTTCATTCATCCCTAGTTTGCAATGGTACGTACGGAAAGAACTGTTCACAGACATGTGGACATTGCAACAATTCGGAGGTTTGTGACAATGTAGATGGCTCGTGCAAGTTGTGTGCCCCTGGATTCAATGGTTCAAAGTGTGACAAGAGTAAGTGATAAAAGGCTTAATTCTTAAATTAATCAAACTCCATATTAATTTGATTACATTTAGAGTGTTAGAAATATGTATGTTGCGATTAAAGCGAAAAACTATGTCGTGTTTTCTTTCCATCATTTTCTTTCAATCGATTGATATTATACACCTGAACATTGACTTAATAAGAAATGGGTAGATGGACGGTTTGCTTATTTGCATTTTTTTAATTTCAATCGTTGTAATATATGCAAAGTGTAGATATATATTACTGATATGTCTTTTGTTTTTCATTCTAGTCGTGATTCAAAACTGCTATAGATATCATTGTATGTGCATCAGGGAATTCCCAAAGAAAAATATACAAATTTACTTTCATGTACAGGTAGTTTACTTTTATATTTTTGCATCCTTTTCAATTTCAATTTGTACCTTCAAGGCTCCTTTCAACTGCATGTTCAGCCCTCAGAGGAAAATCTAATACTTAAAATGAGAGTGATATAAAATAACTGACACAGAATAATTCTTCCATACATATTTAATTAAAATATTTATTGGTAATGGTGAGTCACAAGTGATGTTACTTTTAATTTAACCAAAATTCTATTGTGTTATTATAATGCAATTATATTTATTACTTCTCCTCTGGCAAAACAATGTAAAGAAAAATTACAGCGGGTACTCATATACCCCAGAATTTTTAAAAAAGAAATATTACATTTGTCAATAAAATATATTGTTTTATAACATTTCAGTTAGGTCGCTCTATGACTACGATTAGGGATGAATGTAATTAACTATCCAGACGAGTCTTACAAAAACTACGAACTAGGACCTCACAAACACTACCAATGTAATTAACTATCCAGTCTTACAAACACTACAAATGTAATTAACTATCCAGTCTTACAAACACTACAAATGTAATTAACTATCCAGTCTTACAAAAACTACGAACCAGGACCTCACAAACCCTACCAAAATGAAAAGGTACCAATACCCTCTTCTACAAACCAACCTGGAAGGCAAAGGGTGTGTGGAGGGAGTGTAGTAATATACTCTAAATTAGGGACATTAATAACCGAGCACTAGCTAAAGTAAGAGCTACATAAAGTGGTACTCCATTCTTGCAAGTCATTCATGCTCTAGCCCTTTCATCCATGGAACTGGTTTGCATTGCATCTGCAATTTCTAGCATATTCTCAACTCGATGTTTACTCCATCTCTGACACTTACTAAAATACCATCATTATGAGTGCCGAAGGTCGGGTCGCTTCGACAATTTAACAATTTATATAACAATTAAGTTTATAAATAGGGATACTCAAATTTATTCCAGAACAGATAATAAAAATATTAAAATATGATAAGCATATACTTAAATGTGACCTCTAAATTTTGCATATAAAATTAAAAATCCAAAACAGTCTCCATGGAATGACGACTGCAACAAAGACATGTTATTGTTGTGTATTGCTTTAAATAAAACTAATTAATTAATTAAATAAATAAATAAATGTTCTACCTTCGTTTAAATTAAGAACACTAAGGCAGTTGATAATATTGTTAAATGGAAACTACACTTTTTAGTTAAATCTCTTCCACAGTATTACTGACTGAAAGGTGAAAGTTTCCATGTTATCGACATTGAAATAATATTATAATCATTCTGGGATTTCTTATGATGCGATTTTACAGAAATGTAGAATTTATTGAATAATTAATCATATATTATGTGTTCCAAATGAGATATCTAAATTCAGCATCATTGCTATAAAGATTGAATATTTCTGCGACTGGAGTATAGTTTGAAAATAATAAATCATTATAAAGCCTCTCCCCTATAATCAAAAAAAAAACTCTCAGCATTGGTCCGTTTACTTTTGTCGTGTTTATGTTTGAGTTATAAATAGCTCATAGAGCATACATGAGTTATAAATATATTCCTTTAATTTATCAGTGTGAATATGTATGTATGTATGTGTTTGTATACATTCACGTACGCGTTCATATTGAATATGCATAATCCTGTGCGCGCACGTGTGTGTGTGTGTGTGTGTTTGTTTGTCATGTGTTAATACTTAATATCTTAAATCCTAATTAGAATTTAAAACCTAAATTTTAATTCAGCTATTTTTTCCGACGTCTATTTTTTCCTACGTCTATTTTTTCCTACTGTTCTACAGAATGTACCGAGGGGCATTATGGGCAAAACTGTACGCTTAACTGTAGTACTCACTGTAATACAACGTGCGACGCGGTCACTGGACATTGTCTGTGTCTCCCTGGATACTATCCTCCAAACTGCACTGAAGGTAAGCTTGACATTTATATATATAAGATATTTGGTTGAAAACCCAGTAAGTGAAGAGTGGACACCATATTATAGAGCGTACGTTCCAGCACGCAAGGTATATAAACATCGCCCAAGACGTTTGATTGACAAGCTAGTATATGACAGTGGACACCATACTATAGAGTGTATATGTATCAGCACACAAGTTATGTACGTCACTTCCTTCTAGATTCCTGATGACCTTCGCGAATTCCCCAAACCAGACAGACATTTTGCAGGTACCATCGTAGAATCTTGTAAAAGCAGAGTGCTAAGGGTTAAGGTATCTGTATACCATAGATAGAATTATACGTATACCATAGCACACTGATTAACTTCAAATAAGAGTACCCTTGTGTGACGCTGTTAGGATTACGTGAGACAACGAATTTAAGAACATTTTCCTCGTGTGGAGCGGATGCTAGAGCTGTACTCGTGTAGTTTTAATCATCGTTCTGTCACCACAAATGTCAAAGATCTATTGAAATCTAACGTGTGTGTGTGTGTGTGTGTGCGTGCGTGCGTGCGTGCGTGCGTGCGTGTGTGTGTGTGTGTGTGTGTGTGTGTGTGTGTGTGTGTGTGTGTGTGTGTGTGTGTGTGTGTGATAGCGAGGATCCGAGCTTTAAAATAGATTTATAATAAAAAAACACAAACGTCCCTTCATTGTTACTATTACGTTTTTTCAATATAACAACTTTCGGCATAGTTGTTGGTATAATTGATTTATTGCGGACATTATTTAATTAAACCCTAGACATAACGTTTACTCATTTTGTTTTCTAAAAATAAAATCCATAAACATATTTTACTCGAAGCGAATACTGAACAGACTGGCACATTTATAAATGTTTTTTTTTAATGACAATATGTAGTTGTGATATAGTCTGCTGAAATGCGCGTAAGTTATGAGAGAAAAGTTATAAAGTTTCCAACAGGAATGTATTCAAACTAAAAGTGTGTAAATTAAAAGTTATAAAGTTTCCAACAGGAATGTATTCAAAATAAACGGTGTGTAAATTACAAGTTATGAGAGAACAGTTATAAGGTTTCCAACAGGAATGTATTCAAAATAAAAGATGTGTAAAGTACAAGTACTCGTTGAAGGTTGCATGCATGTAAATGTTTCACGGTGTGGTGCGAAAGTCTTGGGTGTTAATTCTAGTTTTGTTTTTTAAAGAAGTACCTTTCATTCATTACTCTGTATCTTCCTCTACAGCCTGCAATAGCAGTTTTTTCGGCCAGAACTGTACAAAACCTTGTGGGAATTGTCACGATTCTAAAGGTTGTGACCTTGTAAATGGGGCCTGCGAGTTGTGTGCCCCAGGATACAATGGCTCGCTCTGCATAAACGGTACGTTCTTGAAATACTTTAATGGGACTTTTGGCGTAGGTTTTGACTATGGCAAGTTGGATATATTAATAGCCTTTGTCGCTTGACAAAAGAAAATGCTTGCTTAATTAGTTCTGTAAAAATATGCATAATTCCCCCATCCAAGCTAATAAATGACTATGACATGTTTGAGTTAAATCGGCCTTCAATACTCGCCATTTAGTCGATGTATGCGTAGGTGACGTGTTGAGTACATATATCATGTTTATTTGATTCACGTTTATTTTACTTTCTGAAATCATCTTGTAGATAAATTGTTGAGTAAATGTTTTTTTTCACAATACTCACCTAATGAATAATAAATATGTTGTTTATGTGTTACTTATGGACGGGAGGTCTGTGGGTGGGAGCGGTTGACAGATTCTGGCGTATTTTACATTTACATGTATTTTCTCGACCAAATAAAACCATAATCGTCTGCCATATGTGCACATTGAGCAGTCCAATTATATGAATGGGGACATCACTCACAGCCCAAAATATTTCAGCTTAAGCTATATATTTATTCAACAAATCGTCTACCAAATGTACTTCAGACCATCATTTATTAAAAGTCCGTTGTTGAAAAATTAGTTTACTACATGACCAATTTACAAAAAGTCCTAGTGAGAAATATCCTTTACAAAAAGCCAACAGGCAAAATGTTTGTCAATCATCTATAAAGTAAACCAACCCAAGAGCTAATTGCTTCGACTATATTAAAGTACTAAAATATTAGAAGACTACCTCTACCATTCAATACCTCTCCCCTTCACCTCCATAAACAAGTTCTGTGGCCAGAGCTCGTTTGTCATTGAACGTCATCCAAGTCATGCCACACAATGCCTCGTCCAGCCTGTTGACCAGGCTTGCTTTTATGTGAATAAGGGGACACCACTGTGCAAAATGAAATACATTTTTCTTGACTTGTCTGTCTTGAATGAAAAAAAAACGTTATTTTGGGAGCTATAGATCCAAACTTTCCAGTTCAGGCTTTAGAGCATAAACCTGTATGCTTCCTATCATCAGGGAAAATCCATTTATATATGACCCGTCGGGCTTAAAATGATAATTCTTAGGTTTTATAGCGAACAGACAAGTGACAAACAGATGTTCAAAATTATATTTATATGCATGTATAAAATAGACATTAATGTGTGTATGTGTATCTGTTTCTTGTGGTCCAGTGAAATCCAGCTGACATTTCATCACTCTATCTCCTTGACATTGGATCATTACACTTTTATTTTTGACAGTACAATCAAAATATTGTTCAAAGTGTCCACGACTTTCCGTCTCATCTTTAGAGTGTCCCGATGGCTCATTTGGACTAAACTGCAGCGCACATTGCAGTTCTCATTGCCAGTCCATTTGCCACAAGGTTACTGGAGAATGTCTTTGTCACCCTGGATACTATACATTCAACTGTACTGAATGTGAGACATTTCATAGTGCACATCACGTGACTGACCAACACTATAGAGTGTCTTTTATTAGCAAATAGTTGTACAAGATAGACAAGACTTTTTGACTGATCCTTTCTAGACCAGCACACATGACAATCAAGGTAGTTTAGACTTTATGTCTGTTTCTTGCTATAATAGCACACATTGTATATTTAACATAGGTTAGACTTTTGTCTTTGATTCTTTCCTTTAAAACTGTCAAACATAATTAAGACAAATGGAGTACCCTGATAGGCGTGTATTTTGATAAATATAAACATGGGATTTATTTCCTTTGTATTTTAGTCTCTTGAATGGAGTTGAATTCCGCTTTTGTATTATTTCATATTTCTTACATACAAAATATAAAACTCCGTCATTCTGTTACGTCATATTTCTAAAATGTAGAACTCCGTCATTCTGTTAGGTCGTATGTCTTACATAACAAGTGTAGAAGAAATGTCATTCTCTTTCGTCGTATTTCCTACAAACAAAATGTAAAACAAAACAGGAACTGTTATTTTTTTTTTTACTTAATGCTGCCTCCTGATTAATAACTACTTATTAATAGGATTATTTTTCAAGTATTATGTATTATTATTTTGAAGTATTATGTACGTTTGTTGATATTTAACGCTCATCCATGTGCTCCCTACAGAATGTCCCAATGGGAAGTACGGTGTGAATTGTTCACAGTCTTGTGGTAGCTGCACAGAGACCGCCTGCAACAAAGTGAATGGAAGCTGTACTTGTCGCGTTGGGTACAGGCCTGACACACTATGCGAATTAGGTAAGGTTTAAATGTGACTTATGACCTAGTTACATAGTTAACTAACGTCCAACCTTTTTTTTCTAATCTATACTTACGCACACATAAACACAAACAAACACGTATTCATACACTCAAACACGTATGTTCATAAACATACACACAAGCATTTTCACATACGAAGAATTATGGTATACACTCTGTCCGCTTCTATGTGTGTCTGTACTTATGTGGTTCTTACAATATCACTACTCCAAAATCAATGATAAGTTCAGTAGAATTTCTTTATCATCATTGCATCAAATCAAACATGCGTTAGCGAATTATTATTAGCCAGCTTATAGACAAAAGAATCCTCTATTATTATAGATTACAACGCCATTACTTAACACCATCAGTTGTAATACAAAGAAAACAATCATATCAACATTCCAAATAATTAAACAATTCATCATTACACCTCACAAGTAATAGGTCTTCTACTTTATTATCCATTTACATGTATGAATAAGGAAATACATTGTTCACAAAATTAGAGTTCACAGTTTACAACAGAAGAAATAGTGTTCTACAATGTGTGCACTTTACCAGTTACATCATTGTATATTTACCGATAGCTTACTTGCTAACGTCACTCAAAGCACTTCAAGCAGAAAAAAGACTGGTGTAATAATCAAGTCTTGACACCACTAGCAAACATGTGACGTATTACTGTTTCAACTGAGCCAAGACCGTGAACAAAACTCATTAGCCTCAACACTAGATAAACTGTTCTCCGTGTATTTATGGCATACTGATGAAATTACAGTCAAATGTGACACACATACTTCTTAATGACTGGTATAATTGGAAGAAGCTGATGCTAATGTTAACTATTTGTTAATTTTTAAATGATCAATGTGTCAATGAAGTTCTAACTCACATTCGATTCTGATGACAACAATGTTGTTAATGATGATGAATACTAAATTCTTTACAATTCTACGCTCTTGAATTCAGGTTTTAAATTTACATTTACACGAAAATGCAAAATTAATTCTTCATTCATTTATAATGATTTGATATTGACACTTTTATTTCATCTCGAAACGAGTTTGTTGTCAGCATAAAAACCTTTAGTGTTCTAACAATAAGTAAATGCAAAATTGACTTTCCTCGACAAATAATGATGAAAAATTGCAGTTTAGTGTATTATTTTTATACTTACGTTATTACTTTGTCTCCCAGAATGCACAGCGGGCACCTTTGGGCCCAACTGCTCTCAGAAGTGTGGGAATTGTATGGATGCTCTCCCATGTCGCCACGACAACGGCTTCTGCGAATCGGATTGTGAGGTCGGCTATGAAGGCGTTTTGTGCCAGAGTGAGTGTCATGGAAACCGCAGACGTAACCTACTTAAACTTAATTTAGTTTACGGATTTGTTTTAAAGAAAAACAAACAGAACCAAATTCCCTAAGTGTAAAACTGCCGACTGACATATTAGGTTGGATGATGTTTTCAGGTTTTCATAAATAAAACCTAGTCAGATATTATACGTCTAGATTTCTTAACGATTTGCTGTACACTGAGATATTGCGAAATGTGTCTTAAATTACGCTATTTTTCTCTGATCTAATTTACACAGCTTGCAATGTAAATTCATTTTCATTTCTAATGTTTCAAAGCTAACTTTTGAACTTAAATTAAACGTTCCTGTATCATATTTTTAACTTCACATTTAGTTTTCACTGTAGAGCATTGTGTTTGAATCTTTTCTTTATTATCCGGAACAAGAACGCATTGTAGAATATGTCAATTAAGCAAAAATAAAAGGGATTCTTAGTCTAGCTTTAAATTTAAATGTAATTACTTTCTTCAATATGGAATAATGGTGCAATATATTTGCTTTGGGGGAGCGGGTCAGTCTTTAGTTTGTTTAGGCGTTCTCTTTTGATTGAAGACTCGTTCGCCTGTATGTATTCAGTTATATTACAAGAAGGATAGTCTGCTGTTTGTTTAAAAATAGTGTTTAAATCACTGGCGCTGGTATTTAAACAATTTAAATGATATCGCATCTCATATAAACATTCTGTATTTATCGTTTACAAATTAGTTCTGTATAATTTTCTCCAAGGCAGGTATAATTCTGTTTGCATGTGTGTATGTGCTGTGTGCGTGCGTGCGTGCGTGTGTGTGTGTGTGTTTGTGTAAGAGAGAGAGAGAGAGAATGTGAGAAAGCGTAAGAAATGAAATTCAATTCATCCTTATGGTTATTGCACTCCAGATTAACTCCCTTTCTACTTAATTAGCGAAAGAATAGAAATACTAATATAGTTACGGGCATTTCTTTTTAACAAAATAGAAAACGGATTTAATTTAATTAAATTCTGTTCACAGAAGTGTAATCGGATTTTACACAATTTTTGACGACGTTCTGTTCGCTGAAGAGAAAGAGGTTTCTAATTTTATTGATGTTCTGTTCAGAGAACGATAATAAACAGATGTAACTATATTCTGTTCAAAGAACGATAATGAACAGATGTAACTATATTCTGTTCAGAGAACGATAATAAACATATGTAACTATGTTCGGCGATCTCTTTGTTAATAAAAGCAGATTTAATTGTGAAATGTGGTGGGTTAATACCACAATAACCATACACAAAAATAAGCTATTTCATTATGCATTTGTCTGGAAGAACATATACTAGTACCCTATTATTTTTTTAATGCAAGAAAACGGAAGTAATACAAATTGGTCTATAAAGTCCATTTTGTAAATAAATAGCAAAAGATAAATTAGCGTTTATACTAAAGAGACATTTTTTAATTTATGGCAAAGATCAATTGTAAAATGTAATTTTGTTCTTTCATTACAAAACTAAAATCAGGAAAGGGAAAATAAAACTGTAGTTTGTCTTGTTATAATTTCGCGCAATTTGAGAGATGCACCTCATCGTTTATTTTATTTAAAATAACATATTAGTCATATTTGATGTTGCGTGTGTCTTCAAAGTACGAGTTAAATCCCGTTATTTTATTGTTTAAACTCATCATAGTCTAACGGAAAACGAAGACAAGAAAGTATCGAAATATGTTGAGACCAAGCACACGTACAATGAACAATCAAAACTAAAACGAATTATATTTCAACCCAAAATATTTTGCTTACATAACAGCATAACTGGGACGGTGACATTTATATATGTTTTAAAAGACATCAGAAACACTTTAAACGTTATGTGAGGATTTATTAACAAAACACACAGACACTCCACACACATACACACTCACAAACATACACACATACACAACATATAGATATAAATGAAGGCAGCACATGTGAGTGACTAATATTATAAATGTTCGTGTTACATACCACATTCGTTACACTCACACTCCACTACTTAAGCACGACTCCAACAACAACGTGACGTGTTCGGTCGCCGATGGATAGAAAAGTCCAGCCCGCTCCCCGAATCACACTTATTATGACAGAGACAGGCACAGACATTTAACAGAATGAGAAAAAGAGTCTGGGGAAAACATGTCTTGTGACAAATAATTTTAGAAGAATATTACAAACTGAATATATCTGAAGGTTTAATTTCAGGGAAACAACAGATTTCAAAATGCTTTCAATTTATAATTTCAGGGGAAATAACAGATATCATAATGCTTTCAGTTTATAATTTCAGGGGAAACAACAAGTTGGACAGTACTAGTGCTTATAAATTCAGGAAAACGACAGATTTAACGGTAGTACTGTTTTTAATTTCAGGAGGAAAATTGACAAACTGCACGATTATTTTGCTTTTAATATCAGGAAAGACGATAGATTTGACGATTGTTTTTGTTTCTAATATCAGGGAAAACGAAAAATTTGACGGTGCTCTTGTTTCTAATATCAGGAAAGACGAAAGATTTGACGGTGCTCTTGTTTCTAATATCAGGAAAGACGAAAGATTTGACGGTGCTCTTGTTTCTAATATCAGGAAAGACGAAAGATTTGACGGCTGCTATTGTTTCTAATATCAGGAAAGACGAAAGATTTGACGGCTGCTATTGTTGGTGCTGTACTAGGAGCAGCAGTCATCATCACACTGGGTCTAGTCGTCACGCTCTGGTGATTATCATTCACTGTTGGTTCTTACTGCCGTGCTTTCTGGATGCTTGCTTTAAAGTCTTCAGGTTGATTAAACTGTTAGGTGATTTGTGTTTTGTTTGCATGATTGTATGCGTCTTCTGATAAACTGTTAGGCGATTTGTGTTTTGTTTGCATGATTGTATGCGTCTTCTGATAAACTGTTAGGTGATTTGTGTTTTGTTTGCATGATTGTATGCGTCTTCTGATAAACTGTTAGGTGATTTGTGTTTTGTTTGCATGATTGTATGCGTCTTCTGATAAACTGTTAGGTGATTTGTGTTTTGTTTGCATGATTGTATGCGTCTTCTGATAAACTCCAAAAAGACAAGCATAACGAATGGATTCAATATGCTTCTCTATTATTCATAAAATATTAAAATGTAACTTTTTTTAATTTGATGACGATGATGATGATGATGATGATGATGATGATGATGGTGGTGGTGGTGGTGGTGGTAGTGGTGATGATGATGATGATGATGATGATGATGATGATGATGATGGTGGTGGTGGTGGTGGTGATGATGATGATGATGATGATGGTGATGGTGATGATGATGACGACGACGATGATGATGATGATGATGATGATGATACCGCTATCTATACGCCCCGCAGGAATTGCTGTAAAACTTTTCATCTTGGCGATGTTTTCAGTTTTTTTGTGGATTCCTGTTATGCCTTCCTCCTTTCACTGGTATTCAAGGAGGGGGGTGTGGGGTGTTCGTGCGTTGTTTGGTTTGTGTTTTGTATTTCTATGTCTGCTCGTTGTTAAGACTGCCGTTAGTGTGTTTGTGTATGTTGTTGAGTTTTTTTATTGTAATTTTTGTATTATTATTACCTTTGTGTGGTTTTATCAAAATTGAAAACAAGTTAATTTTATTATTTTATTTCCTTAATAAAATTTGTTAAATTTTAAAACTATTCACTCTTCTTACTGAGTAGGAGGGGAGCATATAGAGATAGCAGGTAGGGGGGGGGGGGGCATAGCCAAATGACGTAATGAAAGTCGGTTACATATATGCTTGGAAAAGTTCCTGCTATCGGGATGAGAGATTGTGGAGGGCTAGAAGACAGATTGACGGACAAGATAGTGCTGTAGAATCTCTTATTCTAAGACAAGTAACGCTTGAGAGGGGAGACAACCATTGGATAGAACTTTCAAGGTCTGACTTAGTCACTCTCAACCGCAAGACCAAGACCCTGTCGATGACTGATTAATTGGCTGAATGGAAGAATCTAATCTTGTGTAATTAAGGATAATTATTCAGATAGAGATTGACAGTTAATTAATCAGGAACTTGGAACGTGCCACAGTATTATTGTTGGTATTATTATTACTGACAAAATCTTACACGCAGAAATGAAGAATCAGCAATACGACATAAAACAACCGGAGTCAAAACAAACATAAACAAATGCCAGACACAGAAAGATATATAAGTATAGACAAATACAATAATGATTAGATACATACAGACAGATAGACATATTTCTCAATTATTTGAATGTTTATATTTCAGCTACTTAATGCGTGAGAGAACATCAACAGGCTTATCAATGAATGGTAAGCATTTAAAAGACAATTAAAATTTTTGTATAAAATTGATAAAACTATGAAACATCATTATTGCCATTACAATTACAAAGTGAGATCTTAAAATGTACAGGAAACGGAATTTGCATTGTACCGAATAGGTAAGATGACACTCTATTATGATGAAGACAATCAATAGAATGATAGCTTTTTTATCAATTTATTTACATATTCCTGCTTCTGTCCTCTTTTGCACATATTCAGCACGCTCGTCACTGCCAAACATCTGAAAGATTTTTCGTCCTGCTAATTTGTCTTCTTAGCAAAGATTTTCATATATGTATACATGTTTTATCAATTTTCCAGACATTACTAGTCCTGCCATCCAAGCCCACAGTCAGAGTGAAGAAAGTATTGATAGACCTCGGCCCATGTCGGCAATGAACTATGCTGGTCTGGAGCTTGTATCACTGACGGACGACAGCCATATATACGAAGGAGACCAATCAAGAACGGTTCAGACCACTTCACCCGCATTTGAGGACCCTGTCTATCAAAATTCGGAGACTCCTGCTCTCGCACCCAAAACGAAGAAATACATTCGGGCGTTAACTAACGACTCTGTGTACCATAACATGAAATGACACAAAGCGAGAGAGGTTGCCATGTGAAAGAATGAAAGGTTGAAAGAAAGAAAAAGAAAGAAAGTGAGAAAGAATGTAAGAAAGAAAGAAGGAAAGAAAGAAAGAAAGAAAGAAAGAAAGAAAGAAAGAAAGAAAGAAAGAAAGAAAGAAAGAAAGAAAGAAAGAAAGAGTCTCTAATAATATCAGTTGCCCTATTATGAAAGTCTTTTATCTTAAAATGTTGAAATGACTGAGAGTAATATTTAAATATCATGCTAGTCACCCTACAGTAATCTATAAATAAAGTCACAAATATACATTGTCTATTCATAATTGTGATAGGACGTCATTGAATTGCAGCTGAAATAATGTGTCATAAATATAATGCGCTGATGGCAAACTTACTGAAGTAAACTGTTTTGAATAAAATGGACTATTGTAAAGGTTTTGTAGCCGCACCATAAATCTTACTGATTCTTTGTTTTATTCCTAATAAAGGAAATTAGTCATTTAGTTTTCGTTCGAATTAGTGATATAGTAATTGAATCAAATATCGAAAGTCTTGGGTAATTGTTTAACATTGCCAACACATTCCTGTGACATGGAATATTATCCACGTTAAGTTGTTTTTTAAAGATTGTATTGACAATGGTTTATTTGGTAATGATAATTGCTTATAATCTGTACTTTGGTACATTTATCAATACATTTACTGTAAAAGAAATAATTTTGCTTGAACCTGTTGTGAGAGCTTTCGTTACATTGTTAAGTTGTCAAAATCAAATCAGATACATACTTTTTTTTTAATATAGAAAAGAATCATACTTTAATATAAATATTTAAATATGAAATGTATATAAATAATTAAATTTCATAATATATATAAATAATATATTAATTTAAATATAGACAAATACAATCTGACAAAATAGTTGCTAAGTGTGACATAAACAACCAATGTTTGGATGTTTTTTGCACTAGCCATAAATGTCATACAATGTTTTCTTGTTATCCTCTGCATTTTCGAACGGAATTAAGTAATACCTCAAAAGGAATCTTGTTTATGTTATATTTATATATGTGATTTTACGTATAATACAGTTTGCGCCTAGAAGGAATGAAATTATTTGTGCAATCATGTTGTGTATGAAAATAATACATATAAAAATATATATTATACTATTCATGTACGTTTTAAAATTAATATTATTGTTTCTTTGGCAAATAAAAACTGTGAAAATTTGATAATTGCAACTCAGGTATTCTCCGGTTCTATGCTCTTCGATTAGCGCTATTTCAATAAAACGTTTCTTTTATTGTATGCCATATGACAGGTATTCAATGAAAAAATGTCTCTTCTAATTATCGCTAAACTCCCTGTCTGTAAACATTCGTGTTACGTTCCAGCATTTGTTTAGAGACCCGGTCAGCATAAGGATTTTAAGATTATTAAATTTTAACATTCACCTATGCTGACGACAGATGGGTTGCCCAGATTTACCCTTCATCCTCCTAAATTAACTCCCGTAGTTTAGACAACAAATTTAGTGACAGGCAAACCTGTGTAATAGAGCACGAACTGGGTACGTTATCTAATTACAACTAATTGTGCATTCGAAACATTTATCATCTTGACCCAGCCCACAACCCTGTCATTTTGGTCTTCCTCGCAATAATTAGCCAACTATTGTAATTAGATAACAAAAGGTAATTCTATATACGATACGAAGGTCATAGGACTACCTATTGTCTTAGAGTTTGTTCGAATCACAACTTAATAGATTTCAGTGTCCACGGTCTATTTCACTTAGCTTCCATCCTTCCATCAATTATGGCAGCGCTCACACTCCCAAAAATGCGTCATTGGTAATCAGATTTGGCGACTGTCACACAACTCGTGGAAAACACGTACGTAGGCTTGGAAGTAATAGACCATTGTGTCTACTGCAGCCTGAAATTTATACACATCTCTTACTGCAATAGAAAAGAGTTAAATAAATATTCTCGCAATCTGCGGTCATTGTTTAATTTACATTCACACACACACACACACACACACACACACACACACACACACGCACGCACGCACGCACGCACACGCACACACACACACACACACACACACACACAGAGTCGTGATTTATAATGTGTCCACGATTGTTGTTGTTTCTTTTATAAATGATGTATCTTTTGTCATTTTGAACTGATAACCCATCCTGGTATTTAACAAACTTTTCCTTTACAGATTTTTTTCTTTTCCCTCCATAAGCAGTGTATCAGGGTTAGATAAAATAATGATTTGTGAAATTCTGTTTTATTTCAAATAGTGTACATGATAATATGTTTGTTTCTCTCCGTGTCCAGTGTTTAGCAGTTAGTTTAAAAAAATCACTGCATGGAATTCTATTTTACTTCTTGAAATTCTAGTTTATTTCCTGAAACTCTATTTTATTTCTTCAAATTGTATTTTACTGCAAATATTGCAAAAAGTAATAACCAAAGTTAAACTGAAGAAGAGATAGCTCAGTGTTAAAATAAATAAATTCATGAAATGTTATATGGTCTTACTTATTATATTGCAGAGAGAATTATATTTCATAAAATGTTTTTCCACTCAACTCCGATTAAACGGTTTCATATGTTCGTATATTTTTGTTATTATTTTTGATAATATAATGTATCATGTCTTACAATATTGTCCGTATCCTTAGAAATTAATAATGGTATGTTTACTACTTGATTTCTCGTTGGAAGCGCTTTCGGCTAGGGAGGATGTATGGGGGTAGGGGATGTGGTGGTTGAGTCTGGTATCTGAGTGACTTTCGTTCGTTGTTTTAACTTTTACATCCTGTCTGAGTAGGGTAGGTCTGCGACGTTCGCGCTTGCTTGTTTGTTGTGTTTTCCTCTCTTAGCAATACCCGAAAACAGCTGATCACCGTTGGTGGAGATGATGGGTGGGGGTGTATTCCAGAGTCCAGGATAGTACTACACTACATCTGTACCTAGTGGTACACACGCCCGAGGTGTTCAAGCTTCTGTCCTTTTCACTATCTTTATTGTTGCTCTCCTGCCTCTAATTAATTTTCTGTGGTTTTCTATTTCAACTCCATGCTGGAGTTGGAAGGGGTACATATAGAGCCTTCAACATGAAAATGTAACGTTAACGACTTGGTGGTTAACCCTGATGATGTTGGTAGTAGTTGTTGCAGTTGCTCCACTTTTACTGTTTGAAATTCGTGCCCTTGAATGTTGCTTTTGTGGTTGGTGACGTTGTGGAGGTGGTTGTTCTGGTGGTGGTTGCTTTTGTTGGCGCTATTGTTTTCGAACTTCTGGTGGTGGTCGCCGCCTTTTCTCTCCCCCCCCCTCCCGCTTGCTTGCGCTGATTGAATTTGTAATGGTGGGTTCTCCTTGGACTTGGGGATCGGCAGATGGACAACAGTTTAGGTGCTGTTAAAAGGCAAAAATGTGTCCAGCCTCTTTGCTGTTCCTTTCTCAGCTGGGAGTATTATCTGTCTCTAGTGTCGGTTTGAGTGCGTGCCGATCGGTGACATTTCAAACGATATGTAGATTATATTTATTAATAATACTGTGAATTGAATTTAGCAATGCTTGTATCATCAGGTAAAGAAATGTTCAGTCTCTACGGCTGAACTCAACAATCTCTATATTAGCCATGGTGGAGGCAGGGTGGTGTATGTCAGGAGGAGGAGCCCTATAGACCGAGGTGAGTCTCCAACTAACGATGTCCGTTAATACGAGTCCAGTTTGTAATCGCCTCGCCCGCTCGGCTTTCACAAAATGTCCGGTCTGCCATACTCTCAGCCGCTCGACTCAACAATATGTCAGGTCTGCCATACTCTCAGCCGCAAGAACGTTGTATGAATGCAGTCTTTATCCTTACATGTAAAATTCTGTACGGATTTAACATATAACAAGTGTGTGTTTGTCTGCAAGTTGTGTGTGTGTGTGTGTCTGCAAGTTGTGTGTGTGTGTGTGTCTGCAAGTTGTGTGTGTGTGTGTGTGTGTGTGTGTGTTTGTGTGTGTCTGCAAGTTGTGTGCCTGTGAATGTGGACGTATGTGTATGTATGCATCTCTGTGTGTGTGTGTGTGTGTGTGTGTGTGTGTGTGTGTGTGTGTGTGTGTGTGTGTGTGTGTGTGTGTGTGTGTGTGTGTACATCTTACTTGTCTAAGGGTGGACGATTCTCCAGCCAAATGAAAGGCATCCCAAGAAGACGACGAGTCCCACTGAAGACATCGCCGCTTGTCCCGTTAATGAATTACTTTGATATCATTGTCTCGTCTAACTGCTCTCGCCGAGATTTCTTCCGTGTACACGCTTATCTGGTCTGACGACGTTCTAGTAATCGAATACAATCCATTCGTAACTTAACTGGATCGAGACGAAAACGCATTTAGTACTGATTCCAACTTCCTGATGCATGAATTTGCATTCCAAAAATACCTTTCGGCGATGTCATATAGGCTGACAATGACATTTAGAGGAGCAACAAACTCTAGGCTACTGTTCCACTATGAAAACGCAGATAGCATAAAACATCTCGAACTCATAACGCCGGTGAAGAGAGTTAACAAAATGTTGCATTTAACTATCGATTCACGATATTGTTACAAGCACTAAAACATACAGCTTATTTAATATCATACCGCTCTCAGTCAACATTTACACACACACGCACGCACACACACACACAATGCATATATACAAGCAGTAAACAAGCAAACTCAAAGAAAAGCGTGATTAGAAATATCGTACTTAGTAATAAAAAGCAATGTTATCTGGGCGTTCTTACATCAGAATAGCACAAAAGATTTTCACTTTAGATCCGATCTGAATTCTGAAATTGAACCCACTCAATTTCTCGATGACTTCATTGGATTCTTGCTATGATACATCTAATTTGTTTTGGTGCAGAGGTAACAACAATAACACCCATGCACTGACTTAAATGTTACTTGCTTTCAATGTATTTTTGTACAGACACGCTTGTCTAGCTTTACGTTTACGTACAGTCTCAGAAACTGAAACAAAATATCAATACGGTTCACAAGTTCATTCATGTGTTGATATGTACCAGATTTCACTAATCTGTTTTCTGTCCAATATTCTCATAATATAGACATGGGTCCCCTAATGCTTTTATCGTATAAGAGTTTGAAGGTTGAAAAAATGTTGAATCTTGTGGTATTTCATGCAATGCAAACAAAGGTGTTGGCAAATACACATCCCAATCACATGGTCTTTCCACACAGTGTTCCCAAGGACTTGTTAAGAGTAACATTCAGATTTTCAACTGAACCATTACACACAGGATGGTAAGGAGTAGATCGAATTTGCTTTAATCTCAATAGTTGATTAATCTCTTTCATTAACTCTCTCATGAATTTAGTCCCATAATTGGACATGATTTCTTCTGGAAATCCTACACATGAGAAAATGGTGAACAGCACATTTGCTATTGATGCATTACTAATAGAACTAAGAGTATCTGCCTCAGGGTATCCATACAATAATCAATAATGGTGAAAATCCATAAGTGGCCTTGACCCAATGAGTGCGCAAATTCTCCAATGACTTTGATGGCTACATGCCTAAAAGAAATATCAATCAATGGGGTTTCACCTAGTGAAACCGGGTGTTCCATCTTTCTATTCACTCACTGAAAGATATCATATGATTGACAGTACTGAGTGAAGTCCCCAATCATATCTGGCCAATATAACTCACTCTCCTCATAGCTCATGTTTTGCTTAATCTTTGATGACCAACAGTGGGTGGGTTGTAAGCTGAGTGCAGCATGTTCGCTTTAGAACCCGGAGGTACCATCAACTGACTGCTATTAGTCCCTCACTGTTTACGAATCAAAAGACCATCCTTCCAGCAAAACTCAGTAGCCATGCCAAAATAGTTTAGACACGTACAATCCTGAGAGCTTGGTATTCTCTCGACATTTCTCTAGAGAATCATCTGTCAATTGTGCTTCAGATCTAGCCAGATGGATGGATGGATGGAGTATATACTTCCCAAAATACATCATAGTTGCATATATACAAATACATTATATTTGTACACATCATTCTTTTCATTACAATGTGTGATGGAGCAAATACAATATTTGTAAAAAGCCACTTGTCCTTTGGTATTTTGTTTTATTTTCACGTATATGTATGTGTGTATTTTGCGTGTTTGGGTTTTTAAAGTATAGACTGAATGATAACAATGCTGTATGATTTCTAACAATATATGTATGATAATGTAGTTGTTGCACAGCACATTATTTCTTATTTACGGTATGTAATGAGCTTTAAAAAGCTTTCAATTTCTTCCTCGTGGAACAGCAGCCTAGAGTTGATGCCCTTTTATCTTTCTTTATCATTCTAGTTGACACTGTCAAATGTTATCTTTGGAATGCAAATTAAGTTAAACCAGGAAGATGATATATGTAGTTATTGCATTTGCTTCTGTGGTTAGGTTAAGTATGGACTGCTTCTTCTAGTCAAAACAGCGTCAGCACAAATGATCACAGGGAGGAAATTTTAGCTTTCAGATTCAGACAACACAAAATTATTTCATAAAATTACTTTCATGGCGTCTGCTGTGGTATTCTTTGTCTTCTGGACATGCCTTTCATCTAGCTGGACAATCGTTCACGGCGGTACCACTGAGATACCAGGTAAGATGATAATGCATATACACAGACACACAGACACACACAAGGACATACGTACTGTGATAATGCATTAATTCATAAATTATTCACGTGCACAAATGACAACAAAATTCACAAATAGTCTTGCGGTCAAAAGTACGGTAGATCTAATGTACTGCTTGTGAGATGAGTGACCGAAACGTTTAGCGTGATGGGATCCGGGTGGCAAGGACGTTTACTGCTTGGGTGTAAGGATGAAGATATTTTAAGGTACAGTATTCAAAATATTGTAAACTTGTGAATGCAATCAGAATTATTACAAGTTTGTAACAAGTTCAGGCGTTTTGTAAACGTGCAACAGTATTTAGAAATATTGTAAGTTTGTAAATGTGTTCAGAAGTATTCAAAGCTTGTAACTGTTTTCTTAAATATTGTAAGCTTGTAATTGTATTCATAATTATTGTAACTTGTAACTGTGCTCAGAAGTTGTGTATGATTGTAATGTGTTCAGAAGTTTTATAAGCTTGTAACTGTACTCATTAAGTGTTGTAAACTTGTAACTGTATGCAGAAATGTAGCACTTCACTTTAACCTCAGATATCAGCCTTCATTGTTATAAGAAATGCCGCCATTTCTTTCTTTCTCAACTTCCATTACATTCAGCGATCGAAATCAATTTGAACAGTGCTCTGGGAATCGGTACTGGAATTTGGAATACCCCAGATTTGTGAAGCCGACACGTGCCTGAGATTATTTGCACTGAATCGACCCTGAGTATCTCCTACTGAAAGCCAATTTATCAACATTTTTATGAATTGATATCGATTTTTTATTTATTTAAATTATTTTACTGTTTTATTTTTTCGAGTGTATTCTAAACTAAATTCAAATAATCTTTTCAAAACAAGGGAACAATAATATCTGACATGAAGAACGCAGTATCTGAAGTGATATAAAGTGATAAAAGTAAACATTAAATTATCGACGATGATGAAGATGATGCACTGTATGTATAATTATAGAAACTAGCATGATGATGATGATGATAATGATGATGATGATGATGCAATCAAGATACTGTTAAGTAATGATTATATGAATATTTATTTGCGTTAATTCTCGACTGGCTCTAAGCGCTTTCATCTTGCACTTAAACTAAAGAATCTTGATGTGGGGTGTGGATGAGGATCGATCGGTAAAATCCCATTGACCTTTTGACCTGTGAGACTAGTACTCTGGCCTCAAAGCCACCGAGCTCCTCAGAATGATGATGAGAGCGATGATGATGACGAAGATGAAGATACATTGCATCAAGATAAAGACGAGGAGGATGATGTGTGTTTGTTTGTGCGTGCGTGCGTGCGTGCGTGCGTGCGTGAAAGAAAGAAAGAAAGAAAGAAAGAAAGAAAGAAAGAAAGAAAGAAAGAAAGAAAGAAAGTTACACTTCAACTAAAAAATCATGAAGACTTGGGGGAGTTTTATTGGTGATGCCTAATGTAATTCTACGTCAGGCTAGTGTGTTATCTCGCCAAATAACACACTTATCGTTATCGCTCGTCAGTTGATGTATACTGTGGTTTGCTAGATGATCCTTGAAACTGTAAAGATCTTACTGATTACGTCTTGAAAAGTGCAGCACGTTTTGTTTGCAGTTTCTCATCGTACATAGCGCAATAGAAATGTATCCATGGGTTCTGGTTTAAGTGTTTTATGAAACAGCATGACTAAACCATAGATGAGTGTGGGGGGGTGAGGTTAGTTGCAGTTAAACCTGACGTTTATTTATTTCTGATTTATTGATAATCTCACAAGTCGTGAATGTTTATTAGTAATGGCAAATGTCACGAGTGTTTAGAAGATGCGTCAAATGCCACAAGTGTTTGGAATTAGCGTGAAACGTCACGAGTGTTTAGAATAAGAGTAAAACGTCATGAGTGTTTAGGAATAAGAGTAAAACGTCATGAGTGTTTAGAAGAAGAGTAAAACGTCACAAGTGTTTAGAAGAAGAGTTAAACGTCACGAGTGTTTAGAAGAAGAGTAAAACGTCACAAGTGTTTAGAAGAAGAGTTAAACGTCATAAGTGTTTAGAAGAGTAAAACGTCACAAGTGTTTAGAAGAAGAGTAAAACGTCACATGTATTTAGAAGAGTCAAATGTACGAGCGCTTGAAAGTAGCATCAAATGCAAAAGCTCATAAAAACGTTTTGATTTAAATTCATTTAGTCAAAGACTTTTTATCAAACATATTTGGGAAAGGAGGTGTTGGGTTCGGGATGGAAACAACGAAATGTATGGTAGTGCTTAACAAACGAAGTATATCTGGTAATATAAACCATTGTGTCACGAACCATGTCCGATAATCAAATTATTTTCTGTTAGATATTCCATGTCAGATAACCACAATAGATAAGCGGCCGCGGCGTAAATTGCAGCCAGTCGTTCCGCCCTTAGAGCAGGAACAAAGGGAATTAATTGGAGATGTAATTGGGGGGGGGGGTGCAATAATTGGAAAATTTTACGAAGTTAAGGAAAGCGAAATCGTCGCTAGTGATAGATACGTGAATTGGGGTTGGGATGCTGTAAAAGGGTATCAGGTGGTGACCTTTGCCCGAACGAAGATTTGCATTTCGACATGCTCAATGGAGAGGACGTTAAGTGCGCATGCTAATTAAGGCCGTTAGTAGAGCATTGAGCATTGAGCATTGTACGTTTGTTTCAAAATGTATGCAATGCATTTAAAAACTTGATGCTTATCAGATTTAGATTAAACAAAACAGTTTGACAATTGACGTTAAAGGCATCCAGATATTTTTTGTCTTATAAAAGAACAATATTCAACATCATTAATAATATTTCTTTCCTTGCGCATCGACATCTAAGCAAGAGAGAAAGAGAGAGCGAGAGAAAGAACTGACATTTGGCAGTGAAGTGTAGTTTTACCCCATCCTCGGACGGACATAGGGGGTCAAAGTCTACTCACGATACGGCATTAATATTGTGAGGGTTGGCGGGCATGGGATATTTTTCAACAACGTGGGTTTCCCCTCCTCTATTTACTTAACTCCCATTGGTTAGATCCGGTTGGTCAGTATAGGGCCCTTGGTCAGCCATAATTGGCTTGTTCATTACAGGTCCCCTAGTACTGGTTAGCATCACCGATAATCTGGTTATACATAACAAGATGACTTGCTTACTTCAATGAAACTTTGACTATTGTGACACGGTATCCTAATTATAATAAAACCAGCACTTTTCGGTACGTAGTACACTTAATATGCAGTGCATGTTGTCTACTTTTAAACTTGTGACAGAGTAAATTTACCTCTCCTTATTTTTAAATTTTAATCGTTTTATAAACTGCTAAATTGTCAGAGTAACCCGACCTTGGGCACTCCTTATGGTGTTATTTTTGAAAGTGTCTGAGTTGAAGTAAACAGCTCGAGGCAAGAACATTCTAGATTGCTCACATAATACAAGCTGAGTGAGTATTTTTCTATTATCCAATGATTATTATTTACGTAATCGAGACCTACCAATGGGCTGAGATTAAAAAGTTACTTGCTGTAGAAAATTCTGCTCTCTGATCACTTTGAATATGATTGGCAAAGGAGCATTTCGCTATTGATATGTTATATGAACAGTATACATAGGTTGCTCCTTAATTATATTTTACAGTGAGCAAGTGGCCTTTTGACTTTTGAGTTTTAAGTTGAGTTTATGTTTCAACTCTCAAATTTCCAGTTACCCTTCATGCATTCACCAGTTAGAAACTTGAACAACCGGGAAGGCATAAGGAACTTCTATTGCACTGTGTAAGCGTAAGGAGTATGCTATAGAATTTGATTTATATGTTGGATACATCGGGAGAATTCTGGTACATTGAGGTTGCCAGCGGAACTGACACAGTGAGAAGAGCGCTCAAGTTTGTCCGAGAATATCACAGTGTTCGCACGGATTGAATAATTCTCACCCTACTTCCCATCCCGCAGTATCCCCACCTCCCATCCCACAGAACCCCCACATGACCCCTACCTACTATGGTGCGAAATTATTGTAAACCGGAAGTAACACCCATTTAATTTGAAGTAGTAGTAGCAGCAGCAGTAGTAGTATCAAAATAATGCTAGCATTAAGAGTATTAGTTATTGTAGTAATAGAGTAACAGTAGTACAATAATCATAGAGAAACAAACACTAGTAGTTAGAGTTATAATAGTAGCAATGGTCTGTAATATTATCAGTAGTAGGTATTACAGCACTAGTGGAAGAGGAACAATTAAATAATTATAATAGTAGCAATGGTCTGTAGTAGTAGGTACTACAGCACTAGTGAAAGAGGAACAATATTTTGTAAATGTAACAAGTCTATAGTAGAAGTACCTGCATTGCTTAATAATGTCAGTAACTATAGCAGTAGTAAGTATTCTAGCGCTAATGGTAGAGAAACAACATTTGTAAAGGTGACAACAGTCTATAGTAAAAGTACATGCATTGCTTAATAGCAATTGTATAAGAAGCAGTAGCAATGATGGTAGCAGCAGTAGAGGTAATTGTTGGTGCACAAAGTGTCACGTGGTTTAGTCCACCAGCATTCCATTTGATTTCCTTTCGAACGCAACCGTAATGCTGCACTTTATAATGTTAAGGAAACTGGAATGAAATTCTGAGTGTGAACAATATTTCCTTTTAAGTTTAATAATTTTTCCTATTTAGATCTTGCGTTTACGTTCGAGTCCTTAGCAAAACATTAAAGTAGTTGGCGTATTTGGAAAGATTTTCCATAAATCAGTCACATTCATATATGCACTAATGAAGTAGGATGTGTTTTCCTTCAAAACCTCGCTGGATAAAGTAAAATAAAAATTTATAGTATACACATGCACACACACACACACGCACACACACATACACATTTACCAGGTGTGTCCCAGAGGCTAACTGTATTAAGCTGTAACATGTATTTTCATTCATCTCTAGCTTGCAATGGTACTTACGGACATAACTGTTCACTGCCATGTGGACATTGCAATGACTCGGAGGTTTGTGACAATGTAAATGGCACCTGCAAGTTGTGTGCCCCTGGTTTCACTGGTTCAATGTGTAACGAGAGTAAGTGATACTCGGAATTTTAAATAGCTTAATTCTTAAATTGATTAAAACAGCTTATTAATTTGTTTACATTACAATGAAAGGAATTTCTATTGCAATTAATGCATAAAGCTAAATTGTGTTTTCTTTCTATTATTGTCTTTTAATTTTTTCATATATTCTATTGTTAAACTTTGACTTATTGAGAAATGGGAATGGAAGGTTTTGTTTATTTGAATTGTTTATATTTTAATCATTGTAATAAATGCAAATTGTAGCAATATATTACTGAAATGTCATTTGTTTTTAATTGCAGTTATGGTTCGAAACTGAAAGAAGTATTAATGTATATAAGTGAATTCTCAAAGAAAAGAATTTATTTTCATGTACATGTAGCTTACTTTTATATATTTACATTTTTATAATGTTTTCCATTTCTACACTCAAGGCTCCGTACAACTTCACGTTCAGCCATCAGAGCAAAATCTAATACATATACTTTGTATCAAATATAAAATAACTAATATAAATAATTATTATAATTACATTTGATTTAAAATATGCATTGATAAATAGTAAGAAAAGGGTGATCTCAAATATAAAATAACTAACATAAATAATTATTACAATTACATTTGATTTAAAATATGCATTGATAAATAGTAAGAAAAGGGTGATCTCAAATAAGAAGAAGCGTAGGCTGAAAAACTGACTGATTGCTCTGACTGACTGACTGACTAAGTATTTGGAATGATGGCCATTGCTATATTTTTGATTATGTTGTTGTTGTTTTCGTTGTCTACTGATGTGAGGAGCTTATTCTTTTTATTCTTATTCTGCATTTCGATTTGCTTTCCTGCTTATATATAAATAGTATTTCATTCTGTCTGCGTTTTTATAATTGTAGTTCCTATTGGTTGAAATGCCTTGAGGCATGGTTCAGCTTAGTTTGGTAGTGGAGACAGTAGAGGGATTCCTGAAAATAATTCTTCCCATTCTTCTTTTAGTTCAGGGTCTATTGCAGACGCTGTAGTAAATGTGGCTTGAGTGGTTTTTCTTTGCTTGCTATTTTCTTTTCATTGGGTAGGGGTGGGTATGTTGTCATTGTCTGGAATGTTATCCTTCCGTATGTGTGCATCTGCTTTCAGTTCATTCTTTAACCACTTTTCTGTAAGTCAATTGTCGTTTGTGAGAAGGATTCTTTTCCTTCACTTTATCTGTTTTCTGTGTCGTGCAATCTAAAAGAATATTCTTTCAAAAGAACAGATATGTCACCAATTAAGAATTTGAAATAAAGATGTCTCGAGGCCCTTACATCAGCCAGTCAAGTCAATTAACCTTTTCTTCCTGATTTAATAGAAGTTAATGTATGCATATATATATATATAAACTAGCCCAACATTGTGAACAGACACTTGTAAACATGTATTTTCATTCATCTCTAGCTTGCAATGGTACTTACGGACATAACTGTTCACTGCCATGTGGACATTGCAATGGCTCGGAGGTTTGTAACAATGTAAATGGCACCTGCAAGTCGTGTGCCCCTGGTTTCACTGGTTCAAAGTGTAACGAGAGTAAGTGATACTCGGAATTTTAAATAGCTTAATTCTTAAATTGATTAAAACAGCTTATTAATTTGTTTACATTAGAATGAAAGGAATTTCTATTGCAATTACAGCATAAAGCTAAATTGTGTTTTCTTTCTATTATTGTCTTTTAACTGTTTCATATTCTACAGTTAAACTTTGAATTATTGAGAAATGGGGATGGAAGGTTTTGTTTATTTGAATTGTTTCCTTCAAAACCTCTCTGGATAAAGTAAAATAAAAATTCATAATGTCATATTATTAAATATACGCATGCACACACACATACACATTTACCAGGTGTGTCCCAGAGGCTAACTGTATTAAGCTGTAACATGTATTTTCATTCATCTCTAGCTTGCAATGGTACTTACGGACATAACTGTTCACTGCCATGTGGACATTGCAATGACTCGGAGGTTTGTGACAATGTAAATGGCACCTGCAAGTAGTGTGCCCCTGGTTTCACTGGTTCAAAGTGTAACGAGAGTATGTGATACTCGGAATTTTAAATAGCTTAATTCTTAAATTGATTAAAACAGCTTATTAATTTGTTTTAATTAATCAATTTAAGAATCAAGGCTTTAATTAAAACAGCTTATTAATGTGTTTACATTAGAATGAAAGGAATTTCTATTGCAATTAAAGCATAAAGCTAAATTGTGTTTTCTTTCTATTAGTTAGTATTTTCATTCTGTCTGCGTTTTTATAATTGTAGTTCCTATTGGTTGAAATGCCTTGAGGCATGGTTCAGGTGAGTTTGGTATTTCATTCTATCTCCGTTTTCATGGTTATAGTTCCTATTGGTTGAAATACCTTGTGGCATGGTTCAGGTGAGTTTGGTATTTCATTCTGTCTGCGTTTTTATAATTGTAGTTCCTATTGATTGAAATGCCTTGTGGCATGGTTCAGGTGAGTTTGGTATTTCATTCTATCTCTGTTTTTATGGTTGTAGTTCCTTTTGATTGAAATGCCTTGAGGCATGGTTCAGGTGAGTTTGATAGTGGAGACAGTAGAGGGATTTCTGAAAATAATTCCTCCCATTCTTCTTTTAGTTCAGGGTCTATTGTAGTAAATGTGGCTTGAGTGGTTTTTCTTTGCTTGCTATTTTCTTTTCTTTGGGTAGGGGTGGGTATGTTGTCATTGTCTGGAATGTTTTCCTTCCGTATGTGTGCATCTGCTTTCAATTCTTTCTTTAACCACTTTTCTGTAAGTTAATTGTCGTTTGTGAGAAGGATTCTTTTCCTGCACTTTATCTGTTTTCTGTGTTGTGTTTGGTTTGGTTGTTGGAGGAAATTCCTAAATGATGATCATATTTGTTCACTTTCCTATTCTGTCTTTTTGCCAGTACTTCTTGAATGGTTGTGGCCAGCTAGTGAATATGTTGTCCTGATTAAGATTTTTCTCCTTGCCATGTTTTTTTTTCAGGGTGGTGAGAGTTGTCTTTTCCCCATTGCTGGTTGATAATTTTTAAGATGGTGATTGTTCCTCATATATGATAGTTCATTATAGAATAAAATTGAAACTAAATTATTTTTTAAACAGGAAGCAGTGTTTGTTTTCTAACTGTGTTTATTTTTCTGAGAAAAGCGAAAAACATTCCTGAGACAATAGTTGAGAGTTCATACGGGGTAAAGGGCATGAGGGCAACCTGCTAAAGTGTTTCCTTTTTAAAGTTTACAATTATTTCAATTTTTAATTAGATTTTAATTAGTGTAACTATCAAATGGCTAATCTTAAAATATGATAATCTTCATGACACATGACCTCAAGGTTTAGAGCACACTCACGTAAAAGTTGAACTCTATATGCAAATGTTTTCGCACTGAATGCTTTCCGTAAAGAATTAAAAATAACTTTTACCATCGTATTTTAGATTATTATTTACTTTACTGAATGCTGTTGCCTTTGTGTAAATATAATTTAATTAGTCGAAGAGATACACAGTTTCATTATTAACACTAGTAATTAATAGTAGTAGTAGTAGTGTTTGTAGTGCACACAGTGTAGCACTAGTAGTAATAGTACATGTAGCAGTGTTTGTAGTGTACACAGCTGAAATAGTGTTAGTGGTAGCACTAGTAGTAATAGTAGCAGTGTTTGTAGTGTACACAGCTGAAATAGTGTTAGTGGTAGCACTAGTAGTAATAGTAGCAGTGTTTGTAGTGTACACAGCTGAAATAGTGTTAGTGGTAGTACTAGAAGTGATGTTACTGCTGTTTGTCGTTTCACCATTACTGTTGATGCTAGATATAAAAGATGAGAAAGTTTTATGTGTGTGTGTGTGTGTGTGTGTGCGTGCGTGTGTTTGTGTGAAAAACTAATGTAACAGACCGGTGGAAAAAATAACTGTTTTATGAGTTTGTATATTTGTAAATGTGCGTACATGTATGTATATAATAAAAAAGCAACAAAAGTGCAATTTAACATTTAACATCTTCAGACACACTTATCTAACAATACACTTATACAAATAGAAATCTCGGTTATAACAATGCACCTATACAAATAGAAATACTCGTTTATGACAATACACCTATACACATATACATCACATAAATAGCAATTGTCAGTCTCTACCAAGACAAGAGATATTAATTTAGCCTGGTCGCATTACATAAAAATATAAAAATTCAAACAATACAAGAGGTACTGTTATAAAGGTTAAAGGGCGCATACACGTTAAGTTTAAACATCTAAGTTGCAAAGAAGGCAGGACGGATGTTAGTTAAAGTTACTGAACTTGTTACGCATATTGATAACGAAATGATGGAAAGAAAGAGAGACTGGTGTCTTCTGGAGAAATAATATAAATTAAGATTCACTTCACCTGTAATTAGTTATGGATGATTAATTATTATTAATAAAATAACCATTAACTAGGTGGCGTAGGCGTCACACTATCTGTCCGTCTATCTATCTGTCTGTCTTAAACACTTTGGTAACAATTTTATTTTAATTCAAACTTTGGATGTTAATGTTTAATTGCAAATAGCAGATATAAGATAGACAAAATAGTCTTACAGCTCTGAGCCCCCAGCCACCCAAAAATCTCTGATTGTTTAGAAGATCAAAACTGTGAATAAAATTAGCTACTCTGTGGTTCTAGTGGCAAATTATTAATTATTAAATGAACATTTGGTATAAGTACGATTATGAATGGAACTAAAATTATAATGCTATAATTTTAATATTCCGCTAATCATCAATGAGTTGTGGACATCTGGCATTTGACATGTGAGATGCCATTGAATATCAGTGAATGTCAGTAAATGTCAGTGACAGTGTCAAGGTCGCTGACTTGTCTCTGTTGTTCAGTGGAAATCACGCCTCCCCTATGTCCGTGGTTGACTCAAGGCTGAATATAGATATAGCATACACAAGCCACAGGTACTCGTGTAATTGGTACAGGCTGCATGTCCTTGGGTGCATGTGCTGATGCACAGGCTGTAGGGGTTGTCACAGCTGTCCTATGCTGCCATCTGATTAAAAGGGGTGACATACCTTTACTCTAGCCATAAAATGACTAAGTCTAACTCTCTCAGATGCAACATCTTACACTATAACTACTGGTTAAAAAAAAGCAGGGATGAGGTGATATGGTATTAGATGATGTGACAGGCATGATATGATATGACATGACACTCCTCTCAGTCATTACACAAGCAAATTAAATATATAGTTCTTAATCACAATCAACAATGTTCTTAATATTATTAAAATAACATAAATATATTTAAGATAATCAATGTATGTCAGTCAGTTTACAATTATCAATAAAACAATTAGATGATTACATTAATTACTCAATGAAACAAGTAGTAAATTTTTATCTAACAACTGTTGGAACAGATTAGTTTCATTAATTAATTAATGAGGAAGATGGCAGCTTCTGGCCTAGGTCAAGTTTGCATGCCTGGCACAAAACGTGTTGGAAAAATTGCAGACAATGTCAGACAGTGAGAAGAGTAGTGATGATGAATGGTGGCTTGTGGATCCGTGACATTCATTCTAGTTAGTAGCGGCATGCAGTAATCCAGTTGTCTGTGGGGTACTGACGTGGTGGTTGATGTTATCGTTGAGGCTGTCCTCGTTTTGGAGGGGAGAGGATGGGTGGGGATATCTTAGAGCCCAGACTAGTACTACACTAGGTCTATACTTGCACACACTTGGAATGTTCACACACCCATATCCTTCTCACTGGTGTTGTTGTAGTTGTCGCTGACCCTGGTGTCGCTCATTGGGATGTGCATAGATTGGTGCTGAAGACTAGTAGAGGTAGTCCAGGATTAACTAAATCATGTCCACAATTGGGTGGTTAAAAATCTCCACTGCAGATAATGTGGCAATCTGGTCTGCTGTTGTCTTCTAGTCTTTTGTTGGTGGTGGTGGTAGTGTTTCTCTTTCTTGATTTTACTTTGTTGTACGTCAATCTTTGTTGATTTTGTTCTCTTCAGATATACGGGGTATACGGGGTGTGGGGGTGCGGTCTTCTTGTACTTTCATCTTTTATCTTGGTGTCTGTGACAGAGCAAAGTTGCTTGGATTAATGAATTTTTTATTCTTTCTCCGTAAATACGGCAGTTCGTTTATCGGGTTAATAAAGCAAAATCATCTTTAGGAAAACAGAGTGCACATGTGGAAGGCATAGATTTACCTTAATAAATAGATTGCCACTCTAAAAGATGTATAATTACACAAATAAATAAAATTGCAACTCTAGTAGATGTATTGCTACTTAAGAAACACACAACTCTTGTATGTGTATAATTAATTACCTACACTTATACCTTGCTACACTAGTGGATGCATAATTACATAAATAAATACAGTACAACTCTGGCAGATTTATAATTACCTAATAAATAATTATCACTTCCTAGGTGTATAATTACATAAATAAATAGCCAGAGCAGTGGTAATAGAACAAGTAGCAATAGTAGTAGTATAGGCAGCAATAGTAATAGCAGTAGTAGAATTAGCAATAATGGTAGTAGTGTATGTAGCAATAGTGATAGGTCGACAAGAATAGCAATAGTAGCAGAAAAATTAGCAATAGTAATAGAAGTTGCATAGCTAGCATTAGCAATAGTCATTATTGAAGAACCAATAGCCATAGTAATAGTACAGATAGTAAAACCAACAGCAATAGTAATAGTACAGATAGTAAAACCAACAGCAATAGTAATAGTACAGATAGCAAAACCAACAGCAATAGTAATAGTACAGATAGTAAAACCAACAGCAATAGTAATAGTACAGATAGTAAAAGCAATAGCCATAGTAACAATAATAAGAGTAGTACATGTATCAATATCAATTGCAGCATTCCAAACATATCAGTAGTCATAGCAATACTATTACACAAGTACTAAAGCAATATTAGTACTACAAGAAAGAATAGTAATAGCAGTAGTACAATATTAATAGTAGTAACAATAACAGTAGTAATAGTAGTAGTAATAATAATTATAGCAATAGTACTTGAAAGAAGTAGTAGTTAATACTGGTAGAATAGTAATTCTAATAGCTCTAGAAGAAATACAACTAGCAATTGCTCAATAATAGTTATAGTGCAAAAAGCATTAGTAGTAGAAATAGTAGTAGAACAAGTAAAATTGTGATATTAATTACAATAGGAGTGGTACAATTAGCTATAGCAGTTGTAATAGTACATTTAGCAATAGTGGTAGTTCAAATAACAATAGCAGCAACAGTTACTGCAATAGCAGGAGTATAAATATGCTATAGTACAGGGGTGTGCGCTAACCGTTTATTTATTCATAATTCAATACACTCGTTGTAAATAGATTACAGATTTTTTACGGTGACTGGCCCTAATTGTTGTTCCATTATTTGAAAATGGCTCACCAATGAAAAATGTTGCTATAGTACATGTACTGACAATAATAATAATACCAAAAAAATGCTATAGTACATGTACTAACAATATAATCATACAAAAAGTTATAGTAGTAGTCATATTACATTATGGTGTGTTATGTTGTTCAAATGTTTTAGATGAAAGTGCCGTTAAATAAAAGAAAAGGAAGCTAAAGAATGATAAGCTTTTATTAACATATTGAAAGTGTCTGATTTTTCTCCCATCTTCTCACAGCCTGTACACCTGGTCTGTACGGCCCTAACTGCACATCAGGGTGCGGCAATTGCACAGATGGCAACATATGTGAGGCAACTACCGGAAACTGCCCATCTGGTTGTCAGAGTGGCTGGCAAGGATCTACATGCACAAGTCGTATGTGAATAATTACTTAAATTATCATTTTTTAAAAGACTAGCCAGTTTTTTTTAAAAAAATAAATGTAATGTCACGACCTATAGGTCTCTGAAAGATTCTTAAACACTTTGGTAACAATTTTATTTTATTTCAAACTTTGGATGTTTAATTGCAAATAGCATTGACTTACTTTGCTTTAAAACACCATACTCCTTAGTTTGCAATAAAAAAAGAAAGAGCAAAAAATGAAAATCAATCTGTAGTGAAGTGATTGATTTCAAAGTTCAAAGTTTCTTTCTCTCTTTCCCTCTCTCTCTCTCTCTCTCTCTCTCTCTCTCTCTCTCTCTCTCTCTCTCTCTCTCTCTCTCTCTCTCTCTCTCTCTCTCTCTCTCTCTCTCTCTCTCCTTCCGTCTCGTCCATTGAACCAGATTTGTATATAAAGAAACAAAAAATTACTACTAAAGTTTTAAGACGTACGCATTATTATTTTTATTAGACTCATCAACAGAAAGTATGTGCAGTGATAAATCTCTGTCAGTCAGAATGTCAGCAACTAAAAATTTCGTTTCATTCCTATCTAAGTTTATAAACTGTTTTCTCCATTCTTGAATGTTCCACGGGAGTAAAATTCTCTTTCATTAATAAAGACATGCATCCATTATTTTTCCATTGTCATCTATTCAATATTGATATGTTAACAATCGTATGCCAGAGTTGCATTTGCTTTGTCTTGCCAATTGATATTTTTTTAAATATCTCACTAGTCTTTCACTGCTTAAAATTTCAGACAAATATCAGAAAATATTTTATTAAATCTTTTCTTTTCATAATTATAATTTTTGTTAACATTTTAGTTGATTTAAATTTCCCTATCTGCAACAATGATTGTTATTGCATTTTATTGTAGAATTACTGTACTACACAGTGATTATATTTCTAACTCTTAACTTATGTTACTTTTATCTACAGCTAGTAAACATATGTACATTATATTACTTAATTATATGTGTTAGCAGTACCGTTATATCGATATTTGTGACTGTCTTTGTATAAAACTAGTATATGATATTACTTAATTAAGTGTGTTTGTAATACAGTTATATCGATATTTGTGACTGTCTTTGTATAAAACTAATAATATGTAACTATTTGCTGACAGGAAAATGTTATTGTCTTAAAACTGTGCAAGCACAAACATTGTGTGCATTCATAATCCTAGACAACATGTTTTAAATTTGTAAATGTAAGATTTCCTTAGTTATGTTTATGACGTCACTTGCAGCGCTTCTTGTACGATTAAGATTTCCTGAGTTATGTTTATGACGTCACTTGCAGCGCTTCTTGTACGATTAAGATTTCCTTAGTTATGTTTATGACGTCACTTGCAGCGCTTCTTGTACGATTAAGATTTCCTTAGTTATGTTTATGACGTCACTTGCAGCGCTTCTTGTACGATTAAGATTTCCTTAGTTATGTTTATGACGTCACTTGCAGCGCTTCTTGTACGATTAAGATTTCCTTAGTTATGTTTATGACGTCACTTGCAGCGCTTCTTGTACGATTAAGATTTCCTTAGTTATGTTTATGACGTCACTTACAGCGCTTCTTGTACGAGTAAGATTTCCTTAGTTATGTTTATAACGTCACTTGCAGCGCTTCTTGTACGAGTAAGATTTCCTTAGTTATGTTTATGACGTCACTTGCAGCGCTTCTTGTACGAGTAAGATTTCCTTAGTTATGTTTATGACGTCACTTGCAGCGCTTCTTGTACGAGTAAGAATTCAAATACGTTGGAAGACAGCATTATAGCTCTCAGCAACTTCAGCAACTGTGTACATTTTAATGAATGGCTAAAATACATGTTAGACTCACAGTTCAAGGTACACAGAGCACGCCCACTTAAGCCTATTTTACAGATTCATACACAGGAATATCTTTAACAATACACATGTTTTCTACATCTGTGCATCTCCTCATGAATTTGGATTAAACGCCTGGCGCCTAGCCGAGCCCTAGTATTGCAAATTGTTTTAGGTCAATTTTTCGTCATTTACTAAAAATAAATGTTGGTTTTTTTAATAACACTGAATGTTAATTGAAATCTCTAAGTTCTTTGCAATTCAGAAAGGCTCTAACTAACATAATTGATAGAATGGTGTTCGAACCCTGATCACCTAATGAGGCCAGTTCCTAGTCCTCACAGCTGTCCGAGTACAGCAATGGTAGCTAGGCTATATGGAGCCAGGCTGTAGCATACTGATTTAATTTAGTTGTCTTAAAGCCCCCTCTCATTTCAATTGTTATCTACACTACCTACGGATCAATGCATCATGTTAAATCAGGACATTGTGAACATTTATCTGTGCAATACAATGGGATGTGTGTTGTTGAAATCTTCTTATGTGCAATTCTCATTTGGGGCATGATTCCAGTTCAAATGGCATATACATTTCTGAGTTATAGATCAAAAGGCCTATTTTATGACAGGTCAGCAAGTAAAACTAAACAATGTGTTGCTCTGGTGAAGAAAATAATGTGGGTATACTAGTAGACATGTAAAGTACTTTGTCACTGAACAGAACGAGAAACCAATGAGTTTACCAGAAAATTATAATGATGATACAAGAATACAAATTGAAACGTAATTAACAGACAAGTCATAAATCTTCTGACTGGTTGACTTCTGTTCAAAGGAAGCAAAATGCAGAGAGATTGTGGAGAAAGTCTGTTAGTACAATCACTCATCAGAAATGACAACACTGACTGAAGTAGCTGCACCTCGTGCTAATTATTTTATTGTCTAACATTGACATGCATGGAAACCCATTCGATGATGAAAAATACAACACACAATTTAAAATTTCATTTTGAAGATAGAAAATAATGTGTGCCCAGGGAAAAGTGGCAATTTAAAGATACGAGGTTGTCATCAATGAATTGTTCACCCTAATACACAAGACAATGATCTCCACCATCAATAACATTAAACTTGCAATCACATGTGAACATCTTTCACTGCTGTGCATCTGAACTGCTACCTAAGAGACTAGATTTATGTGAACAATTGTAGGAAAATCCCAGTTGTATAAATTCCACAGAAAAAGAAAAGAACACATGATTTTAACTTAATATTCCACTCGACATCAAAGAGGTGTGATATGCACCAAAATCATGCTTGCTTGAATGGATGACACCTGACAAACATATTCGATAAACACTGCCGGGTAGAGAGATAAACACTACCGGGTGGAGAGATAAACACTACCGGGTAGAGAGATAAACACTACCGGGTAGAGAGATAATGATGATGTCTCGTTTCCATTCACACTCAATTCACTAATCGCTGTTTAAAAGATTTGTGAAAACGATGAGAGACAGTGAATGTTCTTGTATTGTTCAATAGGTTGCTTTGCTTGCAGTCAAAAAAGAAAGCCAGACAGTTGCAATGAAAGGGACATTTTTCAGAATCAGTTTTTCAGTTTGTTATATCGACACTTTCAGGTCTAGGCTTATTATGAGAACTCTAATTCAAATGCTATTTAGTATACGCTTACCCCCAGTATTAGTAACTATATTACTTATCGATTAGTATTTAAATCAGTTTAATTAATTATTTAAAATTGAAGTGTCATTTCACTGCACGTTCCGCTCTGTTCTGCTCTCTCTTTTCTCTCTCTTTAGCTCTCTCTCTCTCTCTCTCTCTCTCTCTCTCTCTCTCTCTCTCTCTCTCTCTCTCTCTCTCTCTCTCTCTCTCTCTCTGCGTAAGTAACTATGACATCAATATTTAAACCTTACGGAAGTCTTTATTGAGATTTTAAAAGTAAATTATGTTTTAAAGCGAGTCTTTGCCTTCCATGGCACAATACCAATTGCTACTTACTTACGTATAATAATTCGTCTAAAAATTCAAATTGTTATCCTTAACATTCAAATACTGAATTTTATTTTATATAAACGCACGATCTCTTTTCAAGCATGCACGAGTGGAATGTACGGCCTAAACTGTAGTCATACCTGTGGTCACTGCAATTACAGTCAAGCATGCGATCCTGTGTATGGACGCTGTCCAGCCTGTGAAGCTGGCTGGTATCTACCTTACTGTAATTCGTGTAAGTACCTGCTGCGTGTTAATGTTGGTCAATTTTTAACTCGAATGTTATATGGTAAGAGTCAGAGTCATCTCTACTGGCATCACTTCTACCACAATTTCATTTCAGTTTGTCTGTCATTTGTAATACGATTCTGAGGCTTACCAATTTGTTTATACACTCAATTAGTTCATTTGAATTTCTTTATGACTTTTAAATAATATACCTGGTCACAACATTGAAATACTTCTTGCAGCGTGTAAAATGTCATGATGAATGTGTGTATCTTTTGTTTATTATTTTTATTAATATTTTCCAGCTAGAATTTTCCTAGATAACAATTAATAAACAATACCCTTCCTTCTGACTTGTCACTGCTACTATATCTTTTTTTCACGTATTTTTCCCCTCATGATCTAATTCGTAATGAATTTTGGCTTTATAAATTGCAAATCAAAGAAAGAACAAGATATTATGGCTAAGCTATCTTATCGGATATTTGATTAGATACTTCACGACTCTTATAAAAAAAATCACGGTTTTTTATATAGGATGATGTAGGGTGGGGTGATATCTTGTTTTCAAAACATCACAAAGGTCAGCAATGATGTGAAACTAGTGAAATTGTGTGCCTATTTCATACAACTGTGAATAGGTAAACAACAAAATAAAGGTCACTGCCAGGTCGACTAATGCAGCTTAGTGGCTGTTGCTTACTGTGACGGATTCTGACCAAATTCTGTGTCACGAACTCCTGACCCATATCTGAGAAATTCGAAATCATATTCGAATGAATTCCTTTGTTAGAATCTTTCCCGCCGTACACCAGTATGAGGAAACAACAGAGAGTTCAACCTATGTTATGCAACTTTAGACGATAGTCGAGAAAGTTCAAATCAACAAGCATACCTCGTGATCTAGTCACGTGATGCATTCATGCACTTCAATAAATACTCTTGACACGGTAATATACTTCACTCGCACACAAACCGGTCAGACACACACATCTACTCATGAGCATCTTAGTCGCCGAATATTTTGCTGAGTCGTAAAGGAGCACATGGAACCCATTGTCTTTTATGTAAAGTCTACTTAAGAAGGTAACACGTCTACTTCTTACAATATTATTGCATTTTACTATTTGTATTTTTGTATATGAATTTATGTATGTATTTGTGCGAATTATTATAATTCTCTTCCGAACACACGTGATTCGATAAGGATGACTAAAAGCCTAAAAGTTCATTGTATATAAATTAACTGCAATCTTTTAACTTTAATTTGTATAAACTTTAATTCTCTTGTGCCGCAGAACGTCTGTGCACATTGCGAATTTCTATGTAATTCAAATGACTTTCTTGCGTGTAATTTCATTGTTAAATTGTAAAGCGCTCATGCTTAATTTGGATTATATTTTATTCTCCTTGTATGAATTCCATTTTTAATGAAGTAAATGTTTGGAAATTCATACGTTCATGTAATGTTAAAAATAACACACGTGTGAATTATATTGTATAAATATATTGTAAAAGACACGATAGTCGAAGATTTAAACTATGCGCATTGTTATCATCACGTGCTTCGGATTTTGTGAATGTAAACGCAAATCGCTCATAGAAATAAATACTATTTCAGAGCGGGTTCTTTTCCTTCTTACTCTACATTTCTACATATGATTGCCACCTTCGTTTCTATGATTGGGTGCATGTTCCTTTGTTCAACCTTGGTCGGACAATGTTACAAGTACCGTGTCGCCATTGTTGATGATGTTGTGCAAAGATACATCTTTAGAGTGACCAGTTGAGAGACGACAAGTTACTGGAACTATTGATATACGACGCAAGCATCACTTGATATGTGGGAGGATCGAACTGACCTTAGACCACGCATTTATCAAGACTACTGAGACAGATAAGTAACTGATCTGGACTCTGAATCAATGGAATGTGTCGAGCAAAACAATTTCTCGTAACATTAACTTTCATGGACTAAAATAAGCACTTCGAACTTGCCTTAGTTTAGATCTGAAGCTGTGTCTTCGTAATTGATTGTTATTGTTAAATATTAATTATTAAATTCTTTTATTGTTAATACCTCTTTCGTAGTGATTTTTATGCATATAGACCTAATCGTGGTTTGGATGGGGGATCGACTGAGCTAAATGTAACATTCTGAATGCATAAAGATTTAAGAGAGTTTTAACAGTTTCCAAGCCGGCTATTGTACACAAGTTTGTCTGTTCGTGAATCTGTTTGTCTGTACTACAAAGGCGCATTTTCATATGAGACGAAAGATAAATTTGAGCAACCAGTCTGTTTAGGGAAGAGGAGAGATTAATTTATATAATTAAATTAAGGTTCTGTAAAATTCCTAAGCAGGGTCTCTAAATAAAAACTGGACATGTAACACTTACTTAAACACATGGTTACAGGTAGATTAGGTCACGTGATAATAATATGCGTCTGATACCAGGTGGCCATCATGACCCTGGCATTCAGACACAACAGATCGCCCCCACCAGTCTCTTCACCCTGTTACACACTGACGTATTACATCAACCCAATCTCTGATGTACTATGTCAACCCTATCTCTGACTTGCTATATCAACCCAAACTCTGACGCACTACGTCAACCCAAGCGCCGATATCACTCCCTGGCAAAAGGTATGCCACTGTAGGTAGAGTTGAATTTGATGAAGGGCAGGATGGAAGGTAGAAAGGAAAGTTGTGAATGAAGACGATAAATTGCCCCCTATTTGCCGTTATGTTCCTGTCCGGACGGTTGAGGCATCCAAAATAGCCCAGCATTCCTTGGACTAATGTAGTGGTGGTTGATGTTGTTGGTGCAGTATCAGTCCTTGATGTTAGAGGGGTGGATGGGGGGTGTCTTACAAAGCCCAAGCTAGTAGCATACCAAGTCTCAACCTAGTGTATATTTGTACCGAGTATGTTCTACTCCTAACCTTCTCAGTGGTCGTGTTGTCATCATTGTCACTGATGTTGAGGCTGTCCCTGGTGTCCATTGATCGAGCAGCAACAACTGGATCATGTCAGCATTGGGGTGGTTAAAATATCCCCACTGAGGATACTGCTTCTCACTATACTGCCATTGTTGTCGGTGGTGGTGGTGGTGGTGGTTTCTTCTGCGTTGTTGTTGGGGCCATTGTTGTTGCGGCCGTTGTTGTTGGCACTGCTGATGCTGTTTTCTTATATGCTGAGGTGAGTGCCATCATTTTTCTGCCCTGCTCTCTTGCCATTTATGGACCTCTTGCGTTATTGATTCTGATTCATACTATTGAAGAAAGTAGGTAGTTGAATGCGCTATGAAGAACTCTGTTGTTGGTTCTGATGCTATGGCAGCGGGGTGATAGCCACATCTCGTAATCATCGTCTTTGTTTTGGGCAAAATTTAACTTTCTTAGTCCTGAAGTGCTGTTCTATTTCTTCTTGCTCGCCCAGCCCTGTAAAGGGCAGGAGAAAGGCAGGTATGGTCCTTTTGAAGGCAGCAATTGCTCTGATGTCATCCTTTTAATAATGGTGGGGGTCCATAGCAGTTTTACGTCACCACTGAAGCTTGAGTTGATCATTTGTCATCAGACTTTCTCTGATCTGGGATGCCCCAGTGGGACCCCACAGCCTCACACTGTTCAAGGTGGAGGTTCTGGAGGGCTGGCAGAATGGGTGAAAAAGGTAGCACCCGTTTGGTGCACACCCTCTACTGCCGTGGGAGGGTGAGTTTGCCTTTTAAAAAAATAAGGGGGTGGTCGATAGCAGTTTAACGTCACCACTGGAGCTGGCGTTGGTCATTTCGTCATAAGACATCTGATCTGGAGTGATCCACTGGGACTCAACAGCATATCGGGCGTCTGAGGTGGAGGGCAGGAGGGCTGGCGGAAGGGGGTGAAACAGGTCGCACCAGTTGGCGCACAACCTCAACCGTCTCCGTCAGTGGGTTTTTGAAAAAAATATTGTGTTTTTAAAAAAATGAACAGAAATGAATAAAATAACCTTCAATAATACAGTATACACATATTCAATAAAAGATTGTTATTAATAAAAGCTTCAACTTAATTTCAAATCAGCAGTAAATACAAAGAAGTTTATTATAGGCATAATAGTTATGTATTATTCTCATAATAAGCGTGCAAAATAAATTTCAGTTCTAATTATAATACATCTTATGCTAATGTGCAAAATATACGATTGCCTCCCTTGACTATATATATCAAAAACTGTAAAATACGGCACACTACAAAAATATGTTTTTTAAAAATAGTACTGTGGAGGATGAAGCCAGATATTAGTGACAATTTTATTATAATATACTGAGAATTAGTTTATCAACGAGAAATAAAAAGAAAGCTAAAGTAGTAGAGGAAGAATAAGATTTATAAAATGAAAGCATTAATACTCTCGTTATTCTGCCATTTTCTCGCAGCTTGCACACCTGGCTTGTACGGATCTAACTGTACGTCACAATGCGGCAATTGCAGGTTCGGCAACACATGCACCACAACAACTGGAGACTGCCCCAGCGGATGTCAGAGTGGCTGGACAGGCTCTGAATGCAAAACTCGTATGTGTACCGTTATAAAATTAATTAATTATCTATATCAGCAGAAGATAATTTCAGTAGGCGTATAATTATCTGTACAAACCCATTTCACTCTCATGTGTACATATGTAATAAAATGCTTATAACTACAATTAATATGATGATGAAACTTGGGGATGAGAGCCAATCTACAAAATCGGGTTTTGACAATTTCGTTGCTTGGCACGAGGTGTGCCTCCATTGTTAGAGTTGATGATGATGATGATGATGATGATGATGATGATGATGATGATGAAAGACAGGGTAGAAAATAGTGGATAGGAAAGTAGTTGAGTGGTGATAATGAATGGTGGCTTATTTCCTGTTGTGATGATGTCTGGCCGGTAAAGGCATACATTAGCCCGGTAGCCTGTGGGCTAATGTCCTTGTATTTGGTGCTGTTGTTGTCTTAGTCCCCGTTGTTGAAGGGTTTTTGGTAGGTGGGGGTGTCTTACAGAACCCAGGCTAGTAGCACACCAAATCTGCACCTAGTATGTACATACGCCCGAAATGTTCAATCCACTGTCTTCCTAACATATGTTGTCATCGATTGTTGTCATGGCTGTCCCTGGTGTAAGTTGAGATGCGTATAGGAGGGTGCTGGCGACCAGTACAGATGTACAGATGATCAAGCAAAAACTGGATCATGTCCTCAGTGAGGTGATTGGAAAATCCTACTGAAGATACTGCTGCTCTCTGTTAATGTAAATAATGGCAGTAGTCATGGATGTTATTTCAACGGCTCAACATCAATGAGCCTGTGGTTTCCTTGCATGTGAATATTTTTACCTGCCAACTCAAGGAAACAAAAATGTCTGCTTCGATTGTCAGTCTCTATTAACTAAAAAGAGAAGTGGAACTTGCGATTTGGGACCTTGAAAATTATATTATTCTAAAATCATGCACAACAGATGATAATTCTGATTGACAGAAAAGGCCCTACTTCTTTTTAAAAAATGAATATAGGTACTGTGACAAAGCAGAGTTGACTGACCCATTTTTTAATTAAATATTATTATATTACTTGTTTAATGTCATCATGGCATAACCTTCGATACTGTGTTTTGTAAGTACCAGAGTTAAAACAACAGTTCATGAAGAGAATGTGCTAGAACTTGCTGATGTAATCTAAACCAGTCTTATGTGGATGTGTAGTTTTTATTTTCCAATGCTTAAGATTTACAAGGAATGAGACCAGCCAATGGGCCGAGATCAAAGTTTACCTGCTAAAATGAATCTATATTCTAATCACTTTGTGGTGTGGCTGAAGAACGGTCATGAAAGGCAGAAAGAGAATGGACTTAGGAATGTGTCCTGCATTTTGCTGTTGATATATTATTATACTTGTGTTTTATATACAGATGTATTATGTGAGTAGACTATTACTTCTATAATTGTG